>CM046377.1:49457681-49815634 GCA_025413485.1 Ficus microcarpa | reverse complement strand
TGTTTTGATTTTCGAGGACGAAAATTTTTAAGGGGGGTAGATTGTAATACCTAGATTTTTCATGTTACTATTTCCTTTTTAAGGAATTAAAAATATGCTATGAAGGTATTCATGAAAAAGCTTGATTTAGAGCTTTTGTTTGATTTTGTGATTTCTTATGGGTCAATAAGACTCCAAATAGAATGCTAAGGTTAGCAAACGGCCTTTTGAGTCGAAAAGGGCGAAAATGTACATGATTTCATGAAGGTCAAAGGTTTGACCGAAAAGTCAACTTTAACCGAGAAAGTCAAAGTTTGACCAAGAACAGACAAAGGGTTGACTTTACAGTATTATGAAATGCAGTATGGAAAAGATACTGTGAAACTCGTTATTACGGGTAATATAGCATGAATAAGCTTTAAAACTACCTTAGAAAATCCAGCATACCTAGTAGAGATTAAAGGCAAAAAGGGCTCGGAAAAATAAGAAAAATTTTATACTGTCCGTTTTTACACAGATAAATTTTGGACTACAGCACAGTGTAGAAATACTGTATATAAGTGAACACAGTATTGGAAATATCTGTGTAGCTCAAAAATGGGATGCATTATGAAGAAATTAGCCAAATAAGGCTTAATGGTGGATGACATCACCATAGCCCTTAATTATGACATCATAACTATTAATTAAGCTTGGAAAGAAATATTTTTCCTTGCTCACTAAGCAAGTGGCCGGCCACCTCACCCCCCATTAGTGTAAATATTGAATTTTGTGGGGTTTTTCTAGAATTTCCAAAAGATTTCCCACCTCTATAAATAGGGGGAGGCATTATTCACTTTTATTGGAAAAATTGGCCAAACTCTTGCTCTTTTTCTTCAGAAAATCCGCAGCCTAGGGAGAGAAAGGGAGAAGAGAAAATCAAAAATTTTCAAGGGAGTTTTGCTTAGGGAGTGTTCGGGTTTCTAGTGGGAACCAAGAGAAAAAGTTTAAAAAAGTTTGGAGCCATATTGGCCATAGTGGCCGAGAGTGAGGGGAAGAAGAAAAGGGAGAGAAAAGTTGAAAATTTTTTGGGGAAAAGCCTTGTGGTGTGGCCGGATTTGTGGAAAGCCAATTAAGAGACCAACAAAAATTTTGGTACCCATTTGGAGGGTAGGAGCCGAGAGGAAGGAGGACTAAAGGGGGGAGGAAAAATTTGGATTCCAAACCCTAACTCATTTCTAGGGTTAGCCAAGGTAATTTTCCAAAACCCTAACTCTTCCAATTTGGTTCTATTTGAGATTTTTACATGTATTTCAAGTTGAAATTTGTAAGGACATAAGTCCAAATTAAGTTTCTTGCTCTAGGTGGATAGGTTGTGCTTGACTTAAGGTTTAAGGGTGGTTGGTTTAATTTTGTTAATTGCTTTTTGGTTTGTGCTTGATTGAATGCTAGGTTGCATGTTAGATGGTGAATGGATTGTATGTCCCCTAATTTTGTGTGAACCAGCCCTAGACAGCTCATGCTAGGTTGCTAGCTTAAGCTTGAATGATTTGGTGCATGTTTGAATGTGATGCAAAAGTAGAACCATACAACCCTAGGTTAGGGCAGTTTGATTTATGGGCTGCATGGACACGTTGGGATGGTATGATGGTTCATGTGGGATGTTAGAAAACGCTGCATGTATGCTATTTAGGCTCCCGCGTGTTCGGTTGAGTTAGATTTCGCGCAATAGGACGTAAAATGAAATTATTAACTAAAACTGTCAGTTCGGATTGGAACTGCCCAGTTTTCTGGTAAGTAGAATTTGAGGCCTTTAGAGGCCGAATTGGGAAAAACGTAAAACATGAAGGTTGTTTAGAACGATTTTTCCTAGAGGACAACACAAACGGATTTCCAAAATAAGGCTCCAATGGCCTTCGTTTTCACCAAAACCCGAGCCTGACCTTGCCCAGGATTTCTGCACGGCTAGGTGAGTTCAAACGGCAAAATGAACCAGTTAGAGTCCGAATTAAATTTTTCGTAAAACACAAAAGTTTTAGAATTTTTCAAGAGCTAAAACTTTTGTGAGACAACTTTTTCAAATTCGGAATGGATTTTTAAACTGACACTGTTTTACAAAGACTGTGCAGTGAATAGAAAATTCCTGCACAGGATTTTCTAAAACTAGTTCAGAAAAATTGTATTTTCCTTTCAAAACCACTGTTTTGACTATAGAAACTGTTCTAAAGGCAGTTTTCAGCCCTAAATGATTTTTATAAAGATCCTTTTTGAAAATATGAATTTTTACAAGTTAAATAAAGAGTTTTGGGAATTATTCCTCAACTTTTTCAAGTTAAGAAAAAATTGGGATTTTAAGCCAAGGTATAGTGAAATAAACGTAACGGATGGTAACCGGGAAGGATATCCAAGTTACTGGGTCAAGCCCAAGGTTGATCATAGAGGGTTGACCATAGTTGACCAAGGGTTGACCTTAGTTGACCAAATGTTGACTTTGGTTGACCCAATGTTTGACCTTAAGGGTTACCCAATATAACCCTAAGGGATACCAAAACCTATAATTGGGCTAAGATATAAGGATTAATGGAAATAACCCAATAATTTATGATATAAAAATAAAGCCTAAGGTTGGAGAGAAAACCTAACCCTGAGGGTATGTTTGAGGGCTTAGCACAAAAGGTTATCCAACGTAACCTCTTAAGAAATAATCCGAGTTTGGTTGTTATTAAACAATAGGGTTACTAATTGTAACCAAGTAAGATATCAAGTATTGGGGACATACAACTAGGATTTTGTAGGCATATTGGTTTGGTCACCAACATTCCACAGTATTAATAGAACTCTTACGTATGTCCTTCATCAAGCAAAGAGAAACCTGCAGCTGTACCCAGAGGAAGAACAACATCACGCGGGACATAGCAAGAGAGGTAAGTACAACTCCGCCTATAGCATAGGCTTTATTCTGGTACTTGCCTAAGTATGTTAGAGGTATGCTAGGAATATACGTGAGATTGTTGTGATGCTATGCTTTGCTGTATGCCATGTGATATGTTAGATTGATTTCAAATTGTTATGTTGTTCTATGCGATATGCTATGTGGTGTGATAAGAAATGATATGCTTATATATGAAGAATGATATGTATGAAATGTATGTTAAGCTACGGAAATGGTATGATTATGAAATAAGAATATGTGACATCATGATGCATGCTCACTAATTCTTATAAAAATAATGAGTTCAATAATGACATGATGAAAAGAAAATAAGATGGCAAGCGAGCTTGCCTGTGTTGTACCGACCCGTACCAAGGTCAGGTTGGACTATGGTTTGAGTTGGAAATGGACTGGCCACCCCATCCACTCCATAGTCATGCGCTCGGTACGTACACTCAAGTAAAGGGGCCCATAAGAAAGATAAGTAAGATAAGTATGAAAGTAAGTTAAATATGAATAAAACATAATACAAGCATAACCGGATCATGCATCTATTATACAATGCTATGTTATGTAATGATGTGAAATAGTATGTTATGATGAATGCAATTACGATACGATGAGATATGCCATGACAAGCTAAGTTAAGATAAGTAATGTTAGGCTATGTTTGTTATGTCGCGGTTTAGATAGTTGTACTTGCTGAGCGAAAGCTCACTGTCTTACGTCTATGCTGTAGGTAAGCAACCTGTCAGCAATGTGTGATATAAGATTGAAGTGCGAGGCGGGGCATACTGTGAAATGTGGGATTTCGATGCCGCTATGCGTTTCGTTCATTATGTATTTCTTTCATGTTGAATATTTTATTTACGACACACTTTATACGTTTAGCCGTTTATAAGCCCCGTATAAAAAAAAAAATTTCCACTGTTTTCGCTGATTAAGTATATATGATAAGTCAAGTAAGTATGTATGTATGGTAACGGCCTGTACTAGGCGGGTCGTTACAATAACTTTCCTCTGGGATGTTACAGCAAGTGTTGAGATAAAGTGAAATTGAATAGGGTATTTTTCAGTTTTCTTTTGAGAAAAAGAGGGAAAGGGCATCATGGCTATGGAACCGTGGTCTTTCGACAAGTCTCTTCTTGTCCTAAGAGACTACGAGGGAGAAATGGACATTGATGGCGTGAATTTTCAACACACCTGTTTTCGGATTCAGATCCATAATCTACTGCTTGATGATGGGAAAAACGGAACTGCTAAGCGGATTGGTCATATGATTAGAGTTTGCCAGGAAGTACAAAAGAAACCATTTGGAACTTGTTTGAGTTTTATTGGATATCACTAAGCATATTCGCAGAGGCTTGAAGGTCCGCTTAAGGGATGAAGGTGAGATTGTTTAGGCAATCCTGAAATACGAACACCTACTGGATTTTTCCTATGGTTGTGGCAAATTAAGTTACACCCTTAAGGAGTGTAAGGCTATCACGAAAGAGGAAGAGGAATCCATGTACGGTGATTGTCTCAAGGCCTTAGGACTAGAGAAATCTTTCTTTTAGGGTAGAAGAGCTTAGAGGGGTGGCCGTGGACGTGGTGGTGGAACTCCTACTGGAGGGGCCTGACATCGCCCCCGGAATCCAGGTAAAAATCTTGGGTCACGATTCCCTCTGATCAGGAGTTGACTGGGATTTCAGACCCCCGAGATTCTAATGATCATAAAAACTCCAAGATTGCGGTTAATCCGAGTGGTAATTAGGAGGGAATTTCAAATCATAATATTGGGCAAGATAATGAGTCAAATGATGAGATGTTTTTCCCCTTAAGCAAAGGGGCACACAAAGAGCACGTGGGGGTTTTAAAAGAAACTAAAAGTGATGTCGCTTTATCTCATACAATGTCACTTTCGGTTTTAGCGAATGACACTAGTGTTGGATCGGCTATTGGATTTACCCCTAATCCATTCAATGCCACTTTATTAGAAATCCCTAAATCGCTATAAGCTCTCTTCACCAGACCTAGCTAGTGGGAAAGGGAAGGAGCTTTCTGTTGAGATCTATATGTGCTCTAAGGATAGAAAATCAATATTAGGGATTTTCTGTAAATATGACATTTTGATATTAATAAGAGGAAGTTATTCATGTTTAATAAGTTATGTCCTATTTAGTTTCATTTGTTGATTGTATGATTATTTTGAGCAAATATAAAATACTCCTAAGCTGTTGGTAATATATCGAATTACCATATGTATACGGGGTATGCATAGAAGACGTGGTAATTTGATAACAGTCTAAATTAATAGTCCGCAATCAACGGAATAAGATTTGGGGATCTTATTCATGATAAGATTGTAAAAGTTGTCTACTTCCTTGTAGAGATGGTTTGTCTTGACCATCGGATAGGTTCGGAGTAGAAACTTTAATATATACCAGTATTGAGGTATGACATTGGACTGGACCTAAAGTATTAATTGATTCAGTTTAATAATTCCGTTTATAAGAATCAATGATGTTTTGATTATCATCCTGCATTAATCTTAATCCTAAAATGATTACTTGAGTTCGTATCCATGACTTATGTACTTTTATGCACTAAAGGCGAGACACTGTTAATTCATGGTTAACATACTTGTATTTTAGGTGCATGACTTATGGATGGAGAAATCAAGATTCATAGATACGGAATCCATAGCTATCTTAACGATAGTAAATGTTATCTACTTAAAGATATTATTCGGGGATTGAAAGATAGTATAACAAGATCTTGGCCATCAGTTTACTTTGTGTTCTCTGGTGGTTTACCAATTATATGGTTTTACAATTGGTGGTTCTTTCAATGGAGAATAATTGAACTTTAAGTTAAAATGATTGAAAAGGTAAAACCGAAAAGTCCTTAATTCAATCATGGATAACTTATGGGGATTAAGCAAGCGATAAATAAATCATGGAAGAAGCACTACGTGAAAGAGCTTTCGTAATACGGTATGTAAACAGGAGTTCAGCTTCAACCTTTTAGTGGAATAGTTTTGAAGTTGATAATTGATGGATAATTAATTTGGGATTAATTTTTCACAATTATAAGAGCCTCTTTACATATTTCCATCGGGTCCCTCTATCAGCTCATATAGTTCCACGAAGCGTCTCGGGATTTGTTCCCAATGAGATCGGTAAATTATAAATGGAATTTAGAAATGTCTATTAAGACATGGTACTCTCTAACATGCAATCCAGAAAGGATTAGACATGTGAAATTTGTAGACAAATGATTTGTCAACATGTGATTGGTTAATTTGAATTTTGAAAATAAGATTGTGTTTGAATTTGGAAGGAAAACAAAATTTTTTCTCTCCTAATTAAAAGAGATGCACGTTTTTTTAATTGTGTGGAGGGAAGAAAATTTTATTTCAAAATTATTTAAATATATTCCTAACATTAAATTATTAATTGGTTTAAATAATTGAGATTATTTAATGGATTTTTCTTTCCTAATTAAAAGAGGTGCACGGTTTTTGTGAGGAAAGAAAATTTGAAATATTTCATTGATTTAAATTAATTAATATGGATAATATTTATGAAAAATATTTATTCAAATATGTGAATCTTATTTAAATTCAAAAAGGTTTAAAAGAAGTTTGAATCTAGATAGGACTAGGATCTTTTGACTAGTCTAGATTTTTGATTTAAAATTTGAACCACCAATCATGATTTATCTCTTAGTGTGGCCGAATTTTTGATGAGTGATTTCCTCTTGAAAAATTATTTTTAAGTTCAATGAATCTAGCTCTAAAGTTGTATGATCTTTTGGTTCAAAATTTGTCTAGAAAAATAATTATTAATTATTTTTCAAAAAGGAGATAAATTTTGAAAAGGATTAGAATACTATATAAAGGCTAGGAGTTCTTGAAAAACAAGGATTTGATATTCTTATTTGAGAAAAACATTTTTTTAAATAAAGGGAAAAACAAATTTGTGTTTCTTCCACATTAAGAAATTCGGCTATCTTGTGAGAGAGAAAAAAAAAGAAAATTCCATTGAATCAAAACTGTAAGGAAGGTTAAACCGAGTGATAATTTTTCATAGGAGATTAATCGGTTCCTATTTTGTAGTTTTGAAGAAAGAAGTTGGGTCAAATTCTCAACGAGAATCATCGGAATTGAGAAGGAGGGATCTAGACTTTGGAAAGTATTACCGGTCGTTTGGATTTATAGAACGTGTGCCCACACACACTCTGAGACGTGGAACTCGAGAATAGTAGAGAAGACACGTTGGTCAAACGCTCTAGCAATTCCAGAATCTAAGAAATAAGGTACGCTTGATCATGAATTTAATTTATTGTTATATGCATTATGGGCTTCTTTTCTGGAAACGGCATAAAATTTTAAAACTTCCGTTGTGCCGTAACTCTGATACCGGATCCGATTTTTCCAACACTTTTTGGTAAGTGTGTTGATCGATCTTAAAGCCTGCAGTGGCGGAAATAGTTTCTTGAGTCTCGCTAGAGATGGGGAAGCTGATTTCTAACTCAGATCCTCCCTATGTTGGTGGTTAGTGTAATTTCGGGATGCCAGATAGACAAAATGGAGCGAAGAATGAAGATGTAAAGAGGAAAAATTAGAAAAGATTGGCACACGTTGCAGGTAATTTCGAGAAGAGTAATTGGCCCAAATAGTCCCCGAACTCTTTAAAAGATGATGGTTTGGTTCCTATTTTATTTTATTTTTTGGCCAAGATGACCTTAAACTATCTAAATGTTTGCCAATATAATCATTTTGATCCAATTTTGTTAAATTTCTAATAAAATCTTACTCAAGTGATCATTTTTTGTTGTAAAAAGACCAAAATGCCCCTTAATTTTCTCACTCCTAAACTATCCCAAGAGTCCCTCTCTCCCCCCTCTCTTTCTACCTTTGCAGATCCGGCGATAACCTCCTTATCTGGTGACGGCTTCCATCTCCAATGACACCAACCCTTCTTTTTCTCTTCTCCATCACCGAACTCAACCCCGTACCGCCAATCAGGGTTTTTTTTTTTTTTTTGTTTCGAATAAACAAGTTAGAGAACCTAGCACCACCCCCATTTCCTAACACCCTGTCAACGAACCCAGGTCCCTTACCCCGCTAGTGATAAAAAACCCAGCTCCCGCAGACGACCTGAAGCCTAACCACCACTGCAACCCAACCCATAAATGAACCCAGGCCACCCTTCCCCTAGTTCAACGAATGCAGGCCCAACCCCCCCCCCCCCCCAGGCGACGACGAACCCCGCCCCCCTCTCCCTACATCAACGAAACCAAGCCCGACCCATGGATGAACCTGGCACTATGATGCCCTAAAAATTCATAAACTTGATTCATGAATTATTATCATGGATTTCCTTTATTAATATATATTTCTAATGAATTATTTTGATGAATATTAAATTTCAAGATCATAAATGATTGTATATGTATCATTGATATGACGATGTCAATGATCTAACAATGTTGAGTTTCTCGATTTAAATAAGAAATTTTAAATACATGGAAGATGAGTTGAACGACATATAAATTTATACGAAAAATTTATTATGTTGTATTAGTGGGATAAATGTTAATTTTGAGAAAAACCCCAATTTTTATTAATAGGTCAATTTAATGATCTTAGTATTTATTTTGGTCATATCAATATTGAAGTTTTGAGAGTATGATTGGAAAATTAATGTCTCATATAGATAGAAGATGAATAATTATGATTAATTCTTAGAAAATCCAAAGGTGGAAGATTGATCAAGAATTGTACTTAAATTTGAAATCAATAGTGTAGATTTTATGTTAAATAATCCTAGGCAAATCTATGACGTCTTAGAAATTCATAAACTTGATTCATGAACTATTATCATAGATTTCCTTCATTAATATACTTCTAATGAATTATTATGTCGTATTAGAGGGATAATATTAAGATGAGTTGAACGATATATAAATTTATACGAAAAATTTATTATGTCGTATTAGAGGGATAATATTAATTTTTGGGAAGAACCCCGACTTTTATTAGTTGGTCAATTTAATGATCTTAGTATTTATTTTGGTCATATCAATAGTTAAGTTTTGAGACTATGATTAGGAAAATTAATGTGTCACATAGAGAGAAGATGAGTGATTAGTATTTATTCTTAGAAAATCTTAAGGTGGAAGATTGATTAAGAATTGTGCTTAAGTTTGAAATCAATGGTGTATATTTTATGTTAAAAAATCATAGACAAATCAATGGCTAAGCTTTGAACGATAAGTGACCAATGAGAGCATAAGGTAAGAATTAGTGTGATTGAAGATCCAATAGATGAGAATAATGATGACACCTTTTGATCAATTGTGGAAAATTGAAAGAAAGAATAACAAAATAAAATGAGAAAACAAGGGGGGATCCAGATTTTTGCATCAAAAAACAAGAAGAAATTTGAACAAATGAGAAAACAAGAAACTGGTACATGAATGCAACCTCATGGAAGATATGACATAGTTTATTTTGGCAAGTTGATCTAAAGAAGAGACAAGTAAAAGCGACCTCTTGTCTCCACTTTGTTAAACAAAATTTTCAACCCAACTCTCTCCCTTTAAGTGGCGGCAATGAAGGGGAGAATCAGCCAAAAATTTTCAAAATTTACCCCTCAAAATACAGCTCATTTAAGGTAAATGTTGGCTGAAAACAAATCCCTAACACCTTATTTAATTCTCACATAAGTTAAGCTCAAAAAACCCTAGCTTCTTTAGCCACCACCAAGCTCAAAATATAAAAAAGAACCACCAACACTATTCTCTATCTCCAACACCCCTCTAGCACCCTCATCCCTCCATTTTCAAGGTCATAACAACCCCGTTACTAAGTTCGAAGAAGTGTGAAACGGAATTAGAGAATGTTTTACTAAAGGTAACCTAGTGATATTCTTTGTGTTTTATGTCTATAAAGTAGACATCTCAAGTTTCGAAATGAGATATCATGTGTTTAAAATGGATATGTATATAAATTTTAGTAAATTGCATAATATTGTCTTATAATCTGGTAAACTGAGATTTTACCATAAGACACTTAAAAAAATATCCACATTAATGTTTGAAATGCTTAAAATCTTGAAAAACACATAAAGACAGAAATTAAAAACTTCAAACTTTTCAACAAGTCATCAAGTATCTAAAACAAAATTATACTTAAATCTAAATAAATTTTACAAGTTAAAACCCTACGACGACAAAACGATTACACATTAAAATGTGATATAAGAGTAAGTCATAACATATAAATATATTTAGTTATGAAATGAGTTAGTATTAAGTGTATGATTAAATAATGTGAAAAATCTTAATTTATAAAGTTGAATCACAAGTTTTAAATGGGTTAAAATAAAGTATACTAAATGATTACGTAGTATGTACCAAGAGACTACCTTAACCAGACCCAATGATCATAACTAATAGAATTGGGCCTTATAAGCCCAATACTAAATGGAAGATATACACTTAGGTGACTCCTTATCACCTTGAGTGATTAATTAATTAAGAAATAAATAAATAAATAAACTAATAAAGATATAATAAAATATAATTATGCTAAAAAATTTAATTAGTAGTTAATAAAGTAACTAATTAATCAATTAATTAATTACTTAATTATAAAAGTTAATAGGCGATAATTAGCTATGAAAGTAAGATTTTTATGTTAAGTAACAACATAATTAAAATACATAATTAATTAGAGATTAAGTAATTGGTGATCATTTATATAATTATTAAAATAACTATAGATGATTAATTAGAGATCAATCAAACATTAATTATTAGATTAATCAAATTATTAATTATTAATATGAGAATTAATAATTAATAATTATTATATAAGAAAGAATATTTAAGTAACATAGTTAAATTATTAACAATATAATTATTAATAAGTCAATTAAAATTATATAATTTAATTACAATTACTCAAGTAAATAAAGTAATAATTAACTATTACCTAATTAATTAGTTAATTAATTAATCAATTAAATTAAATTAAGTAAAATTAAATTAATTAAATAATAATAGTATAAATTTATTTAATACTTAATAATTAATTTGAATTAAGTGTTAAGATTAATTATGATATAAATAAATTAAACTCACTTCAATTTATAAGATAAATAAATGAATGAATACAGTTATGTAACTATGATTCTATTCAGTAACAAGATATAATTAAATCAGGACAATTTCTCAAATCCACCTAGTAGGAGATACAACTTCAGAAGTTTAAATATATAAGACAAGTAAGTACAAGTCTCACCTACGCATGGAAAAAAATATTTTTTTTTATTGATACTCTACGTTTGCTATGACTTGACTTGATGATGTGATGAGTATATGAGTTATATGTATTATTTTGATTAAGCATTTAACATGCATAACGTGATATTATTGACATAATTTCATAGTCTTGCATTGAGACAAATGAAAGATAGGATTAAGTGTCATACCAATCTACATAGTGTCATACCAATCTACGTTTGCTATGACTTGACATTTAACGTGCATAATTTCTCTTGCATTGATATGATCGACATACCTCACAGATATTTATGTCATAACGAAATATGCATAGTGACATGTAAATCTACATATTGTCAAAACTAATAAAAATGAGACAAATGAAAGATAGGATTAGGTGTCATACCAATCTTTAATTAGTGAGAGGATATGATAATAATGAACGTTATAAGATATGACCTTGAAGGTTGTTACAGGGTCGCTCCCCTAACTCCCTATTGGTTGTGTGCATATGGGTATGATATAGGAGCTCTTAAGAAGACAAGACACATATATAATGAAGCATAATTGAACACACATAGATCATATGCATTTTTGAACATTCGTGATGTTACATATAATGATATGATTTTATGAAAATGTTTTGTGAGATATTATTTGTACTTACTGAGCGAAAGCTCATACATATGTATTCATGCTATAGGTAATGCAGGTAAGCAGCCCGCTACTTAGATGTTTTACGAATTGGCAAAATTGTGCAGAGGCAATGAAAGAAGGGGTGAGATATCACCACGAATTTAATTTCCGTGTTTAAATTTCTTAAATTTTTAATGTTTTGGTGCTACTAAACTAGTAGGAATACTTTACGAGAAAAAGACTTTAGACTATTTCCTTTTAACTTACATGAAGTTATAACTTTTTAAATATTATCTAATTACGAATTTGAATATGATATTTATCATCTAGAGGTTTTTAATTTGTTTAGTTAAAAATTTTAGTAAATTTAATTTTTGTAATATGATTATGGTTTATGTAAAAAAAAAAAATCTTGTATTTTAGGAACTAAACATAAATAAGTGTTAAGACTAAATTAAATAAGAATAAGTAAGTTAGTTAATAGTCTAAAAAGTTGGGTCGTTACAAAATCAATGACCAAGTTTTGGATGATAAGTGACCAATAAGAGCTTAAGGTAAAGAATTGTATGATGGAAAATCTAATAGATGGTAATAAGGATGACAACTTTTGATTAATAATGGAAAAATTAGAAAAAAGAAAAACAAAATAAAAATGAGAAAAAAACCAAAAGGATCCGGAATTTGTGGTCAAAAAGGAAAAAGAAATTTGAACAAATGAGAAAAAAAAAAAAGGAAGTGGTACATGCATGCAATCTTATGGAAGAGATGATATGGTTTATTTTGGCAATATATCACAAAGAAGAGATAAGTCAAAGTGACCCTTTATCTCAACTTTATTGAACAAAATTTTCAACCCAACTCCCTCCTTTAAGGAGTGGCAATGAAGGGGAGAATCAACTAAAAAATTTTCATTTTTACTCTTCAAAATACAGCTCCTTTAAAGCAAATGTTGACTAAAAAAAAGCCCTCAACATCTCATTTTATTCTCACACAAATTAAGCTTAGCTTCTTTAGCCACCACTACTAATACTATTATCCATCTCCCAACACCGTTCTAGTACCCTCCTCCCTTCATTTTCACGGTCCAACCCAGTCCCAAGTTCGAAAAAATGTAAAGCGGAGTTAGAGGACGTATTACTAGAAGTAACCTAGTGGTATTATTTTTGTTTTAGTCATTTTTGGAGAACTAAAACTTGATGTTCAATTAGAATCTTAATATTAGGCTTCTTCTTACCTAGGAAAAGGTTTTGAGAAGAAATTTGGAGGTCCAAGATCTTAAAGGATCCACGGAGCATTTCAATAAGATATACGAACTTTGTTGGAGCTTGTGGTTGTTGTGGTAATATGGCATGCATTAGAAACTTTGGTATGAAAAATAAATTATATAATAAGGTTACGTAAAGGTTAAGCTTCATTTTAGGCTTTGAAATCACTTAATTTATTTTTGTATGTCTAAATTTATATGCATTTGAAATTATGGTACAAAACTAGATAGAAAAGGAACCATTGGGGTATAGTGTAGCCACGGGTTTTATGTACTCTGAACCCTTTAGCCTCATAATTTTGGATTATAAGTTATTGATCTGAAAACTAGATTTTTTGAGCTTTCCAACAAAGTATTATGCCCCTCAAACGGATAAATGTGCAGTTTTTTGTTAATTTTAAAATTTTGGACTATGAACCAAAAGTCTTTGCTAGAACCCTGTACTAGCCAATGATTTTGTATATTTTGGATTAGTAAACCATAATATTTTACAAAACTGTTCTTAGTGTATAAACTAGACACCATAGGCTTTCCAATGATTTATTTTTTTGCCTTATTTGGACTTGTAAGTGAATTTTTTTTTATTTTTCTAAATTTATCCATAACTCTGAACTTGTGGTACATACGTCGGACCAATAGTAACAAAACCTAAGTTTACAGTATGAAATACTCAAATAATAAAGGAAATAACTTTACACTGTAAAGTAGACATCTCAACCTGTTTAAAACGGATGTGAACATAAATTTTAATAAATCACATAATATTACATAATATTGTATTATTATCTGGTAAATTGAGATTTAACCATAACACACTTAGGAAAACGCCCACATTGATGTTTGAAACGTTTGAAATCTTGGAAAACAAATTATAAATACATAAACTAGATATTTCAAGTTTTCCAACGAGTCATCAACTGTCCAAAATAGGATTATACTCAAATTTAAATAAATCTTAAAAGTAAAAATCTAACACTGACAAAATAATTAAACATTAAAATGTAATATAAGGGTAAGTTATAACATATGGACATGTTTAATTATGAAATAAGTTGTATTTAGTTATGATCAAATAATGTGAAAGACTCTAACTTTATAAAGTTGAATCATAAGTTTTTAAAAAGACTAAGATAAAGTACACTAGAGGATTGTTAGGTATATACCTAGAGACTACCTTAGCCTAACTAAAAGATCATAACTAAAGGGATTGAGCCTTACAAGCCTAATACTAGATGGAAGATATATACTTATGTGACTCCTTATCACCTTGATTGATTAATACATAAATAAATAAATATATAACAAAATATAATTATACTAAGAAAGTTAATAAGTAATTAATTAATTAATTAATTATAAGAGTTAGTAAGTGATAATTAACTGTGTAAATAAGATTATTATGTTGAGTAACTACATAATTGTAATACATGATTTATTAGAGATCATTTAATCATTAATCATTGATATAATTGTTAATATAACTATGGATAATTAATTAGAGATTAATCAAACATTAATTGTTAGAATAATCTAATAATTAATTATTAATATGAGAATTAATAATTGATGATTATTATATGAGAAAGAATATTTAAGTAACATAATTAAATAATTAACAATATAATTATTAATTAGTCAATTAAAATTATGTAATTAATTATAATTACTCAATTAAATAAAGTAATAATTAATAACTACCTAATTAATTAGTTAATGAATTAATTAATTTATCAATTAAATTAAATAAAATTGAAGTAAGTAAAGTTAAATTAATTAGATAATAATTAGTATAAATTTATTTAACATTCGATTATTAATTTGAATTAATTGTTAAGGTTATTTATGATATAAGTAAGTTAAGTTCACTTTAATTTATAAAATAAATAAATAAAGTAATATAACTATGATTCTATCTAACAATGAGATTTGTTAAATCAGGACAATTTCTCAAATCTGTATAAAAGGAGATATAACTCCGGAAGTTTAAGCGCATAGAATAAGTACAAATCTCACTTACAGCATGAAACAAAATGTTTTTCTTTATTAATGTTCTATGTTTGCTATGATTTTCCTTGATGATATGATGAGTATATGAGTTATATGTATTGCTTTGATTAGGCATTTTACGTGCATAATTTCTCTTGCGCTGACATGATCGACATGCCTTACAGATATTTATGCTATAATGATAGATGTATAGTAACTATAAATCTATATATTATCACAATTAATAAGATTGAGGCTAACGAAAAATATGATTAAATGTCGTGCCAACTTCTAATTAGTAAGAAGATATGATAAGAATGAAAGTTATAAGTTATGATCATAAAGGTTGTTGGATGGTCCCTCTCACAACTCTTCATTGATTGTGCATATATGGATACGACATAAGGGTCCTTAAGTAGACAAGACATGTATATAATGAAACATAATTAAACACACATAGATCATATACATTTTTGAACATTCATAATGTAACATGTGATGATATGATTTTATGAAAATGTTTTGTGAAATATTGTTTATATTTGCTGAGTGAAAGCTCATACATGTGTGTTTATGCTGCAGGTAATGTGAGTAAGTAATTCGTTACTTAGATGTTTTCTGGATTGGCGAAGTTGTGCGGAGGTGATGAAGGCAGGGAGTGTGATACCACCACGAATTTAATTTCCACATTTAGGCTTCTTAAATTATTTTGTATCGACTATATTTATATAATATTTTCAATATTTTTATACTACAAAACTAGTAGAAGTACTTCATGAGAAAAAGACTTTAGAGTCTTTTCTTTTAACTTATATAACGTTATAACTTTTTAATTATTATCTAAGTACAAATTTAAATAAGATATTTATTATCTAGGGATTTTCAATTTCCTCTGTTAAAAATTTTGGTTTATTAAACTTTCCAAGTATAAGTATAATCTGTATGTAAATAAAAAATATTTGTATTTTTGAAATTTAACATAAATAAGTGTTAAGATTAAATGAATTAATAATAAGTACAAGTATATTAACTTTTCAAGTACAAGTATAATCTGTATGTAAATAAAAAATATTTGTATTTTTGGAATTTAACATAAATAAGTGTTAAGATTAAATGAATTAATAATAAGTAAGTTAGTTAACGGTTTGAAAAATCGGGTCGTTACATGCGCTCCTCCCCTGCTATCGATGAAATCAGGCCCTGCACCTAGCTGCCACCGACAAACCCAACCCTTCCCCCCCTAAAAAAAATATGGGTTTGATTTTAATTTATTTTTATTTTTATATTAATTATTATTAAGTTATTAAAATACAGTATTAAATTAGATCACATGTAATGTATATGACTCATTCTATTAGAAATTTAATGGAATTTGATGAAAAGGACTATAACGACCAATATTTAGAGAGTTTATAGTTATTTTGATAAAAAAAAAAAAAAAAAAAAGGGAGCAAACCATCAACTTTTAAAGAATTTAGGGATTATTTAAGTCAATTTAGTTGTAGAGAATTCTCAAACCTCTGTGTTTGTGGTGACTACTTCTACGAGAAAAGATAAGGATGATTTGCAAATTAGGGAACGGGAGAAAATGAATAGGTTGGCTCTTAAGGGTTGCACAAACTTTGTTGAATTGACGAAGGTTGCGGAACAACCCTGCCAAACGCCATAAGTTGTATAAGTTGAAATGCTCTGGGTTTAGGGAGCCCTTGAGTGTTTGAGGGGTTGCGGAGACTGCTCCGCAGTACCAGCTCAGATTTACTTTTTATTATGAACACCAAATTATGGGGTAGTGGAGCTGAATCTTTGAATAATAGGCTAGGTTATGTTAATGGCGTGCTCATTGATAGTGTTGGTCATAGTGAAGGCCTAACGTTATGGCGGAAGGAGGATTGGTCTGTCACTGACTTCGGATATTCTCATGAACATATAGATGTTTAGATTTAGTCACATGAGGGGGTTGCTTGGCGGTATTACTGGTTTCTATGAAGCTCTAGAAAAACCTAAAAGACATCTTTTTAATGATCTTCTAAGAAGACTCTCCTCTGCCAGTTCCTTATCGTGAATTTGTATGGGAGATTTTAATGAAATATGTCGTTGAAAATTGGAGGTAGTGACAAGAGTTCGTGGGGAATTCACAAATTCAGAGGAGCCTTGCACAACTGTTCATTGGCGGATCTAGGGGCATAGGAGACCCTTGATTACTTAGAACAACAACTCATTAGGCTCAAAAAATATGCAGAAGAGAATTGATAGGGTTGTGGTCAATAATGGCCATAGAGTTTCTTTCCCGAATTCTATGATTAGGCATTTGGGGCCTTTTGTTTCAGATAACAGGGCACTTCTTTGCCTTGCATCGTCGAAGACCTTGAGCTCGTGGCTTCTGAGTCAATCCTTTTTGGCTGGTAATGATGACTATATGAAAGTTGTGTAGAATGCTTGGTTAGGAAAAGGGAGGTTTTTCACAAGGAGGCCTTATGGAAAAAATGGAGAAATATGGAAATGATCTACGGAGCTCCACTTAGTTAGGGAACGTTCCCTGAAAAGTTAAGGCAGTATAGAATTGACTAGACTAACTTAAAAAAAAAAAAAAAAAAAAAAACAAAATAAGAGGCATTATACAAGAAAAAAAAAATCAGAATGAAAAAAACTCTCATTTCTAAGGTTTTTTTAATATAATTTTTAATTTTCTTAAGATTAGATTAGTACATTCAACAAAAAAAAAAAAAAAAGAAAAAAGAAAAATCGAGCTTTTAGTTAAAAAAATCTGAGACCAAAATTCTATAAATATAATAATTTAGAAATCAATTGCACAATTAAATTAATGTTTTAACGATAGTTAATGAATGCCATAAAAAAGAATCAAACTATCATCTCATTTTTAAGTCTATAGTCATTTTAACTTAGAAAAATCAATACATTGCAAATATAATAGTTGAAAGACTATTCCTAAAATTAAATATCCACCTTAAAAAAAATTAAAAAAACAACAACAACAACAACAAAACATACAAAGAAATATCCGCAGTGTCCACAACTAGTGTACATCACCCACTCAAGTAGGATATTTAGTACAGATGTCCTCTAAATTTATTATCTTTTGATAATTTATTTTTAAAATTTTTAGTTTTGGTAATTCATTTTTGAACTTATTAAATTACTAGAATGTACCATTTTTAGTTAGTTTTGGATTAAATAAAATATTTGAAATTGAAATATTTATATCGAGGTTAGTATTATATTTGAAATTTTGAATTAAAAATGAGCTTTTCAGTTTTACATGAGGTATCTTATAAATGGGTTTTTCTTAATTAATTTAATAAAAAATTAATTTATAAAGAGTATATTATAATAATTTAATGAGTTTTATAAATTAGGGATGATAATTTGTGTCGCGTGTCGGGTTCGTGTTGTGTTAGAGCCGTGTTGATCTTTTTTTTCCCCGACCCGAACATGACCCACGACACGAAAATGACACTAAACCACGACACGAACCCGTTATGAGTGGACACGACACGAACCGAAATTGACTTGCGACATGAAATTGACCTGCAACACGAAATTACTCGCGACACGAAATTGATTCGCGACACGAAATTGACTTACGACACAAAATTGACATGAAATTTGACACGAAATTTGACCCGAAATTGACATAAAAAACAGGTCGTGTTTGGGGTTCTACGGATCCAATCCGAACACAACCCGTTTTTTCTCGTGTTAATTTCGGGTGACTCGAATTTGACCCGACACTCCCGAACCCATGAAATTCGTGTTGTTTTCGAATCGTGCCGTCGTGTCGTGACCCATATTGTCACCCCTATTATAAATATATTTAGGATCCGTTTGATGAATGAGTTGAGTTTGAAATGATATGAAAATTTTAAATTTATATTGATTTTATTTTTTAAAAAATAATTATAAATTTTATTAATTTTTTATAATAATATAAAAATTGAGATGAAAAATTTAAATTAAGTTGATTCATGGAATATATGCTAAATTATGTAATAAGTTTGAGAGGTATCACAGTGAAATTCTGTTAAGTGTGACAAAATAGGTACATTTCTCCCATTCGCGCTAGCTCACTCTCTCCCCTCCAATCTTCCAGTAACTTCTTCCACTTTCCCACTATCCAAACAAGAGAAATCATGGCGGTGGAAGCCCCAATCCGTTTCGGAATCATGGGCTGCGCCGAGATAGCCCGGAAGCTGTCGCGGGCCATAAACCTAGCCCCGAACGCCGAGCTCTGCGCCGTGGCCAGCCGCAGCCTCGACAAGGCCAGGGCCTTCGCCGCCGCCAATGGCTTCCCTCCCCACGCGAAGATCTACGACTCCTACGACGCCCTCCTCGACGACCCCGACATCGACGCCCTCTATGTCCCCCTCCCCACCAGCCTCCACGTCTACTGGGCCGTCCTCGCCGCCAAGAAGAACAAACACCTCCTCCTCGAGAAGCCCGTCGCCCTCAATGTCTCTGAGTTCGATGCCATTCTCGACGCTGTCGAATCCTCTGGGGTCCAGCTCATGGACGGTACCATGTGGATGCACCACGCCAGGACTCCCGCCATGAAGGATTTTCTCTCCGACGCCGATCGTTTCGGTCAGCTCAAGACGGTACTACTTTTGCCTTCTTTCTTGACTTCCCTTTTTCAAGAAATTCCACCCCCCCCCCCTTTTTTTTTTTTTTTAAATTTTTGGTTTCACATTTTAGACTGTTATTTCAATTTTGGGTCATTTTCTTGTGTGGTGGAGTTTTCTCTGTTTGATGGTTTGTCACGTTTTACTGGATTTTGGTATTTTTAAGAATCGTTTTCAAGTGTAGAACATGGAGAAAAGGGGCAAAATAGGGAAAAAAAAAGAGTAAATAAAATGCTCGTGAACTTGTTTGTGACCTTGAATTTGGCAGTGCCCATGTGAGAAAATAACTACTAGATGAATGAGGTTATTCAGGTTTTACTGGATTTGGTTATTGTTAAGAATCCACTTAGGGAGAATGCGTAGAAAAGGCGCCAGAAGAGAATAACGAAGTTGACATATGTTCTTGAACTTTCTTGACCTTAATTTGAGAATGCCCATGTGAATACAAGGGCAAAAAAATGTCACATGTTTCATTTAATTACTAGTACGGTGGTTATTCTAGCTTGTGAATTGGTGGTAGTAGTTTAGTTTTCAGTTATATTACTAAAAAAATCATATATACATATATATGTATATATATATATATTTAACTATGGGGTGAGGGATTCGAATGCTATACCTTTAGGTGGAGTTATGTGTCGTATTACTGCTAGGCTATGCTTGCAACAACAAATCATGTTTATTTTTAGATAAAACATTGTTATAGGTGTACTTTTGTCTTTGGTATTACCTTATTTCTATTCTTTATTTCCCAATTATCCCATGCCATTAATGTGTTGATTCTTTTCCTCGAGATAAGGAGAAAGAGTGAACCATTTAGTGAAGATAAAGAGTATATTGACCTCAGCATTGTTGCAATTTTTTCCAACCCTGATCTTTTTGCAATTTGATGAATTCTTCTCTATGTGATGTTTGATCTTGAGGGCGTAAAAGAATGGTCCTATGCCTAGCGATGTTGTTATCCCCTATTTATTTATGAACTCGAGGTTTCCTTTTCAATTTGATCCTGCTGAATTGCTTCGTTTGAATATTTTGAATGTTTTCCACCGATTTACAGTGCTGCATTTGAGTTCTACTTTCATTCGTTGAATGTTTTCTTTCTTTTGATATGCTTTGGGCATTGTCCATTATCTGTGTATTTCAATCTTCATATGGACTCATACGGTTTAATTTCATCCTTAGCTCCAACATAAAAACAGCGATATTCTGTCCTACTAACCTTTAAGGTAGACAGAGCCAAATTGTATTGAAAGGATTTCTGCACCTATAAACCTTGTTAGACAACTAATAAGTGTAAGATTACTGGTGATTAATACACCAGTAGACATTTTTTTAATCCAATTTAAGGCATGCCAGGAGTCTTGATTGAAGAATGAGACTTCCTCGCTTTCTTCATAAATCATTCTTGGCTTCAGCATCTATAGTACGGTTGAGCTGAGGCGTATAAGGCCTTGGATATTGTCAGCTTTTATCAATCAGATCTAAAACACATCGCGGTAATTTTTACATTATAATTGGCACACACATACAATAAACAACCTTGCTATGCTTATCGGACAATTTATTTGGTCCATTGTTCCTTTAACCTCCACTGCGTTTACGCATGCAATTTCCCAAACTTTAGAGCAGAAACCGAACGTTGAGTTGCAATTAGTTGAACTTGAATTAAGTAGCTGTTGTTTTAAGATGATTGCTTGCTTTTGTTGCTTTCAGGTACATGCCTGCTTTAGTTTTGCTGCTGATTCTGATTTTCTGAAGAATGACATTCGTGTCAAGCCCGATTTAGATGGTCTAGGTGCTTTAGGGGATGCAGGATGGTACTGTATCCGGTCAATCTTGTGGGCTGCCAACTTTGAACTACCAAAAACAGTAATAGCCTTGCCCGGAGCTGTTCTTAATGACGCAGGGGTGATTTTGGCTTGCGGGGCTTCATTACATTGGGAAGACGGGAAATCAGCGACTCTCCATTGCTCGTTCTTATCAAATTTGACAATGGATATCACTGCCACAGGGACTAAAGGAACATTGCACGTTAACGATTTCATAATCCCTTTTCAAGAGAAGGAGGCCTATTTTTCTACAGGTACAAAAACTGGGTTCGACGAACTCGTGACAGGTTGGCTACCACAACCAAGCAAGCATGTTATCACCACGGATCTTCCTCAGGAGGCTCGCATGGTAAGAGAATTTGCTAACTTGGTCAGAGCTATTAAAAATGGCTCCAAACCTGAGACGAAATGGCCGACAATCAGTAGGAAGACACAGCTGGTACTGGATGCAGTCAAGGCTTCGATTGACAAGGGCTTCAAACCGGTGGAGGTTGCATATTGATTCTTGACTCCTTCGATGTCCGATGAACTATTTTCTCATCAATAAGTTATTATGCATGTTTCTGATAGAAAGAAGTTGCGAAACTGTTCTTATTTTCTGATATAAACAAGATTATAATTCTCTTTTACGCTCCTATATAATTGTCTTTTACGCTCTTAATCTACGTACGCTTAGCTTGTGAATGTGATTCCTTTTGATGTCTTTCAAGGACGTTTCGTCACCTGAATTGCTTGTTCTGCTTGTGTTTTTAAAGCAGAAAGGAAAGAATGAAATAAAAATAAGTTTTGTGAGCTTAGAGAAGCCTTGCTCAAAATTGATAACTTCTTGACAAGACTAAGGACAAAAGGCATTGCCCTTTTTTTTTTTTTTTTTTCAGTAAAGTTTGCCCAATGAAATTTTCAGTGAATGGTTTTATCTCTCTCGCTCTCTCTCTCTCTTTTGAAATTGTGAATGGTTGCGCCGACCCTCAGGTCATATCACAAGTAACGGATCAGTTTGTTTAGCCCGATACATATTTTCAATTCGATCTTTAACTTTCTAATTTAATTTAAATGAAAAAGATATTTCAATAAAATATTGAAAACGATATTATTTGAAAAAAAAAAAATTAAAGTATTAGACCAAATAGACAGCGAGATTTATGATTATTGATACAGACACATATGGGCGCATTTGTTAAAGCTTTTTCAATAATCGAAAGCACTTATTCAATGGCTTAGGTCCAAAATTGTGCTTGGTAAGATGCCTAGAAAGTAATTATGGAAAAAGTTTTGCTGCTCTCACAGCAAAAGTCAGAAGTTATTAATTTAACTTATGTGGTCAGCTGAACATTCCTTTAGTGGTACTTTGTGTTTGAACAATCATGGGTTGATTGTACTACTGATGTTCGACAAACATATGGATTGTGTTTTAATATTACTATGTTTCATATGACATTTTAGTTTCATTAAAAATTGTGTTGTCTTAATTCTTTTCGCAAATTACAGGTATATCTTAATACCATTGATGGACACGGAAGACAATGATGAAGATTGGGAAATCTTGTAAGTATAATCGCTAGTCTTATTGAGCATTACTACAAGACACGTCCATAAAACCCCTTGTATGATTGCTTCTCAAACAGGAAACAAGTGGGTGACTATTGACATGTTTAGAATGGAGAAATATATGTTCATTAAGTTGTGTAATGATCTAGAAACTAATTATGGATTTAAGGGCAGAATGTCTGCTGTTGAGGTGCTTGGAATGTGTTTGTTCATTTTAGGTCTAGTTATGGGAGTTATGATTAGCACAAGAGCGATTTCAACACTATAGGGAAACTGTTAATAAATATATGACTAATATTTAGGACTACTTATACAGATAATTTATTATCGTTTAGAACTATATTGGTTGCAATAGATGAGGTACACGTTCTTGCTTCAATACCTCCCCGAGATCAAATTGCCTACATAGGTAGGAAAGGAATGCTGCTGATGTAGAAGAAGTTGATGCCCCGCTCTTTCCATCCAGACTAGTCAATGTGGGGCTGACGCCTTTCGTATGCCCCCAACGTGTACTAAGAACGGCCTTCGGAATTCCCTTCTCATTTACTCGAGGAGAAGAATTGAACGGCAACTGAGACAATTTAATATGTCTCGTCTCAACCATCCTGGACAACATATAAATATAAAAAATTATTATATCAACCATGGGATCAAGATTCAGATGATGACTGTAGATTACTTGACTTGTATTTATCTCATCCAATTTCCCCCTCCTTTATGAAACCCACAAAAGAACTCCATTTACCCCTTCATAGTGTACCACCCTTCCCTTCTTGAGCTTTTTTTCTTTTTAATCCCTAAAATTATAAGACAATATGAAAGAAATTGATTTTCCTTTCTTTCAAAACCTTTTCCAAGGAAGTCATAGTCTGAAACAACTAGAGGCAATCGAGGTTCCCATATCACCTCCTCCTACAAAGGACTTGTTCAAAAATTTCCGAAATGTTATGTAATCCCTTGAGCCTTACACAAACTATGGGGTCCAATCAAAGGATCATAATTATTTTAATAATTATTACGAGCACGAAGAAATTAACGATACTTCTTTATCTTTTGAGTTGTTCTGTTGGATTGGTCGCTCAAGACCTTTGGTCTCAATCCGAACTCGATGAAAAAAATGGGATCACTTCTTATGGACTCGTTGAGAATGATTCTAATTTAGTTCATGGTCAATTAGAAGTAGAAGGCAATTTGGTGGGATCCTCACAGACAGAAAAAGATTGCAGTCAGTTTAATAATAATTGAGTGACATTGCTTTTCTCGTGAAATACTGGCTCCTTTTGCACCTACTATAAAAAATGTTGCATTTTTGCATGGTTTTTGAAACAGTAATTACGCTTTTGAGGTGGTCAAAATTTGAATTTGCAGGCACTAGAAAACTACACAGATCCCACTTCTATTTTTAATTTCATGGATTTGAGATATTCAACAAAATGCCCTACCAATCAGAATGGATAGGATTAGAGAAAGAAAACCCAAAATTTGAGAAAGGCAACCAAGATTCCGAATAGAGTCCCCCTTATCAAAGGCTAATGGACTCCTCAGGAGGACAGATATAAACAAATTTATGCCTTCCATTTATTTATTTATTTATTATTATTATTTTTAATCTTTCGTTTTATTTTATTTTCCTACTGGTGCAAAATTATTTTTGTTGTTCGTGTCTTTTACGGGTGATTTTTGCTGCCGTCTTTCAATTGGATTATTTATTTATTTTGTTAATGTTTAATCTTATCTTAACATTAAAAAAAAGAGTCAAAAACTATTCAAAGTCTACTCTATCTTTTTGCCATGTGTCACTCCCCCTTTTTTTTTCTTTTAGTTTTGGCTTTTTTTTTTTTTTTTTTTTTACTTGGCTTTCTTTCATTCCCCTTTTTCCTTTCCTTTTTTTTTTTTTTTTTTAAAATCCGATTCAAGAAATTCCCTATCTAAAACATTATCTCGAATATATGTAAATTTTTGTTTTATGACTCTCTCATTAAATTTTTTTTTTTTTTTTTGTATTTGTGTAAAAAATAAAATAAAATTCATAACTCCATCTTTTGTCATGTGCCACTCCCCCACCCCCTTTTTATTTTTGAATTTGGCTTTTATTTTTAGTTTGGATTTCTTTCATTTCTTTTTAATTTCATTTTTTCCTTTTAAAATGATATTGTTCATCACTTACGTTCGATGTGTCATTCTCTTTTTCATATACATTTACTGAATTAGTATTTTTTTCGTTATTGTAATTAATATCATCTTATTTTATTGACTTAGGCCTCTTTCTAAACCGTTCACTAAGTTTCAGGTATCTATGTCAAAGAGCTAACAAACAATAGAGACTTCAAATTTCAAGTTTGTTTATTTAGTATTTATGAATACTTTTAACAATGTAGAAACTCACTAGAAATTGATTATATTGCTAAACCCATCAAAAATTAATGAGACAACAAATTAAAATTACAACATCCTTTTAATGTTTTTTTTTTTTAGGTAAATATCTCGTTCAATATAGACAATGTCATACACATCCAAAGTGTTATTTTTATTTCATTTTATTGACAAGACTAAGATATGTGCTACATATTAATTGCTGTATGACTAAGTATGAGCAGTAAAATTGCATACTTGTTTTAAATTAAGCAAAGTTGGGAATAAGTTAAGTAAAAATTGATATTCATTAACTGAAAAGGTCCTATTTAATTGAGAGGTATATCTGAAATTGAATTTATTAAGTATTAATTGCAATGCTTTTAATGCTCAGGGTAATCGCTAAGACAAAACCATTCAAGTTTTTAACTACATTAAGATAAGGACAAAAGATATGATTACAAACTTCTTTTAGAAAATTAATTAAAACAAGATAAGACTAAAATTCATTTAGACATGGAAGTTACTCTGTTATACTCACTTTTAAGTTAATGAAAATAAATTTCAAATCACTATAGCTGTACATTCTCTCTCATAAAAGACTACTAGGTGAGAGGCACATGCATGTCTTACACGTGTCACTCATTGATCCTACCAATATCATTTTTCAGAATATATATACAAAAGGCCATAGCTATAAATATTTTTACAAATCACCCCAAATATATTTATACACTTAGTCCTATTTTTTGTCAATAATTTTTAATTTTACAAATCACATTACTTTGAGTTTTTCTACAATTACGCAAACAACACATATGTCAATATGTCGTCAAAATCTAAACGAAAATTAAACACATGAAGATGATATGCACTTTAACTAACGTTCAAATTATAATTAAATGTTTTTTTTTTGAAGGAAAATTGTCCATCCAAAATACCTCTGATGGCATTGTATATATCTTAACAAAAGTACAATGTATTAAAAAAAAAATGCTGATTGGGGTAAATTTTCCCTTATAAATAAAGCTTAGTAGGTGATCAAAAAGTGTCAAGTTTTTATATGTTTTTTTCATAAAATATTGACAGAGCGATTGTTGACAAGATAGTAAAAACATTCATGAGTGTATGATGAGTAAAATCAAAAGTTATGGATCAAAATGAGACATAATCTATAAATAAGGGTCTATTTATAAAAATAACTTGAAAATGATTCAACTCCAAGAAGTTCAATAGTCACAACCAACTAGAAATATCAACCATTAGATCAAGATTCATTTGATGGCTATAGAGTACTTGGCTTGTTTCTATCTGTCCCAATTTCGCTCTCCTTTATAAAACATAGAAAATAACTTCATTTACCCCCTCACGTTGTACCACCCATCCTTTCTTGAGTTTTTTTTCCCCCCTAAAAATTATAGGCAAATATTAAAGAAACTGATTTTCCATTCCTTCACAACCTTTTACATGGAAGTAATAGTTTAGATCAACCAGAGGCAATTGAGCTGGTAAACAACGAGCTAACATTTCCCATACCATCTTCTCCTCCCAAGGGCTTGTTCCAGAATTTTCCAAATGTTACGGAATCCTTTGAGCCTTATACAAACTATGGGGTCTCATCAAAAGATGAAAATTATTTTAATGATTTTAACTCTTTTTCTCATGAAGAATTGCCTCCTCTTGCACCCAACATCGAAAATGTTACATTTTTGCATGGTTTTCCAATAACTAATAAGCCCTTTTGGGGTAGTCAAGTTTTGAGTTTTCAGGCAAAAGAAATCACGCCACAAAACTATACAAATCCCACTTCTACGTTCAATTTTTGTTACCCTCCTTCAATTGGGGTTTGTTTGTTAGTGTTTATTTAATAAATATATCTACTTTTTCCATTTGTCGATAGAAATGGTGGAGATTCATGGAATCCGAAAATGGTCAAAAATTGCAAAGATGCTTAGTGGTAGAGTTGGAAAGCAGTGGAGGGAGAGATGGCACAGCAATATACGCCCTGATATTAAGGTCAATT
The DNA here is from genome assembly GCA_025413485.1 of Ficus microcarpa. Lineage (NCBI taxonomy): Eukaryota > Viridiplantae > Streptophyta > Magnoliopsida > Rosales > Moraceae > Ficus > Ficus microcarpa. The sequence goes on along the minus strand of CM046377.1, from coordinate 49,788,192 downwards.
CTTTAACCTCTACCTTTCCCCGCCTCCACCGTCCTTCCAGATCTGGGTTTTTTTTTTTTTTTGGTTCCCTCTATCTCTCTCTCTGTCTCTGAATAAAGTCTCTTATTTCATTAACAGGTTGTAAACGTTACAAGAACCCCAAAAAAAAAAAAAAAAGGGTCGCAAAAATTTTTTTTCTCTAAAGGAATAATAGGATAGAAAATATTGAGTTTTAGTGGCGAGTGATTTTTTTTAAAGATCAATTTAGTATTATTTTTAAACATAAAATGGTGTTTTGAGGGAAAAGTATATTATATGAAAAAAAAAAAAAAACACACACACACACAAACAACAACACTTTGGGAAAAAAAAAAAAAACTTATTAAAAAGGACTTTTGAAAAAGCAAATAACAAAAACTTCTTTTTATTAGAATGCCTATGATTATAAATGCGAAAAAAAGGAAACTCATTTTTTTTTGGCTAAATAAGGGAAAAAAAATGTCATTTTACAATTTCACTATAACTTAAAGAATTTTCTATAATGCAGGGAGGGGCATTTTTGGTATTTTATCTACATTTAACGGTAAAACTCACGGATTTAACGGTAAAACTCACGGTCAACTAACATAGGGATGTCACTGTAATTTGTTTTAAAAGTCAAGGGGTGTTGATATTATTTGTTTTGATCAAAGAAGTGTTTCTCTAATTTTAATAAAACAAATGGAGTGTCAGTAACATAATCCTATGGCTCTTAAATATGTACATATGTAAACAACTGCATCATAGATTTTGTAAAATACGCTTCCTAGAACTTGTTGTTAGATTTATGATTTTGTACGCTTTTGGCTAATCATTTATTCTCTCGTAGTGTTGAAACCGATTTTGATGCGTGTCTTTAAAAGTATGTGGTTAATATATTTGGCCTTTTATTGTTATTAATCAAAATCTATTGGAGCATCTCCTCTTCGGTTATAACATGGACAACTCCCAAATTGGGTCAAAGCATATATTTATTGCCTCGGAACTGTGTTTGAACTCCATACTACCGGCGAACGATATGTAGGTTCAGCTTACAAATATTAGGTTTTTGAAAGAAATATATACTTTTAGGAGCTGAAGGACAAATACCAATCTAAAGGACAAATACCAATATGCTAGAACTCTTCAACATTGTGGGTATTAAATCTTAAAACTATATATTATATGAGTGAATTTTACAATTATACCTTCTAATTCTGATTATTATTCAACTTATCACTATGTTTTCAGATTTAATTTCCGAAAAATAATTTTGATCTCGTTCGTTAGGTTTTGATTGGTTATGCTTCACCGTTGGCAAGTATGCTTGCCTCTCATATAAGTCATTTTGAGAAGTCGGTCGCAAATATTCCCTCTTTGGTTGGCTGGACGGATAAAGGAGGGAGAGGGCACGGACTAATATTGGGGCATAAAGTCACCGGGGTAGGGATAGGACTCGCCTGCAACTTGGTCCTTTATTCAATCCGATCCGGGCGCAGTTGGATTATCTCCATATCCAGTTCGACGATCGAGCTCCTTTCTCAGATCAAGACCTTGCTTGTTTGAGCTCAGTTGATGGACCATCGGCTCACGGAACCACATGAATGCATTGCATTGCTCATCACCCAGCACATTGATCGGGACACATCAACTAAAGTGGCTTTTGAACGAGACCTACCGGCTTAGGGGCAGTTACTACTAAAACAAAATGGGTGCATTCAGAACGGGGTTCCGATCTCTAAATGGTTCAGCTATAGCTACTCGATCTCGATCAAATGGCTTTGGATCTGTCTCTACATCTGGAATATCTCTAACAGGATATGGAACTCCATATTGATCTGAAACTTGAAGGGATGCTCCATAGCTTCAACTGATACTGCTTCTAGCCAACATCGGCTATGGATCACGCCCATCATCATAAGGGCATCTCGGTATGGGGTTGGATCATCGGCCCTGGTGATGGCTCCCCTTACTAGTAAATGGAACTGGAAGGGACGCTATTGGTGCTATCGGTACTGCTCTCGTTATCATCGGGTTCCTGAGAAAAAGTTTTGAATTTTTTTTAATTATTTAAGAACAAAATACTCAAGATTGATGTTTATTTTTTGTTTTGATTTATAAACCTATAAAATATTGTTACAAACTAATTTAAGGTATTAATTTTGTGTGGTCCAATTTTTAACTTTCACAAAGTACATGGGATATAAATAAAAATGAGTTTTTTAAAAAATATATAATTCAACAGAAATTTCCGTAGTTTAGAAAAGGACAGACTAAGAATTAATTGATAATCCTGAGACATATACTAATTCTTAAATTTGTAAACGGTAATCAACACCTTTTTTCCCCCTCGGTTTAGTTTAACCATTTCTCAACATTTGATATGTCTCTATTTCTCAACATTTCAAATAGGTGTTTAGAAAGTAATATTTAAAACGATATATATATATATATATATATATTCCAAAATAATGTTAGGGGACAACATTTTAGCTATTTTGATTTTTTTTTAGTACTAAATGTTTTCATTTAAATGCATACATCCTGAATATTCTGTCCAAAAGTTTTCTGACAAGAAAATGGCAATTGACTTTTTCAGAACATGTGAAATACGTTACATTTTTTTTGTTTTTTTGTTTTTGTAAAAGAACTTTAAACTGTGCACACACATACACGTTCTTCTTCTAGAGGAGGTTTTATATTGTTTGTTGTAATGTACATTCTCTTGCGACTTCTAATAGTTATAATCAACAATCACTCACAGGAGGATGCTTGGATTGAAGAAGAAGACATTATACTGATCATGGCTCACTAAGGAGTCGGAAACAAATGGGTGGAGATCACTCAGAGATTGTCTGACGATTGGAGAACTCCATCAAGAACCACTGGAATACCGCTATGCGAAAGCTGGACATGAAGAAGAATAACAAAAAACCAAACTTCAAAGGCTCCCTTCGGCTGAACTACGTCAGGAGCTGATGAAGACATGGCTAGCACAGTAGCATAGAATGTGGATCCTATTCAAGTTCCTATCAGATCGGTTATAAGAGCACGATCCAAGAAATTCCAAAATGCGTTAAATGGGCTAATTCGAGGGATTTGGGCTCAAGCATGCATGTGGAAGCCTATTGAGGGACATGAACGAGTTGACTAGCCCTTAACATGAATGATTCAAGTACAAGAAAGTCAATAGGAGAGCCTGTGCTTACTTTCCTTTCCTAGTATCTCTTCCGGTTTCAAGCTACAACAAAAGGAAAGAGATTTGTTAATCAAGGCTAAATTATTCACGTTCCTTATTTGAATTTGGGCGCATTGGCTACTTTCCGTTTTCCTCTTTTAGTTCTTTGACTATTTTCTTTTCCTTATTGGCATGTAATAGGTTGAAAATTAAGGGTTAAAGCCAGAATTGTTTCCCTTTAATTGAGGCTGAAATTAGGAGGTTATTTCAACTCTCTTTTTTCTATTTTAGGAACTTTCTTTGTAATATCCAGCCTATTAATAGGCATCTAAGTAGTGGTTAAAATTCATATCATTATTCAGTAATTGTGAGAATATTTTCATTTTGGTTCTTTGAAGAACTATTCGAACTTATTAGAATTTTCCGTGAGAGTATTTTCTCTTTGGTTCAAACTTATTAGTAAAAATTCATATCATTATTCAGTAATTGTAAGAGTATTTTCTCTTTGGTTCTTTGAAGAACTATTCGAACTTATTAGAATTTTTCGTGGCATTCACCAATGGCTTATCAATCATTCCTTCCATAATTGATTGTGGCACTTTCCCCATACCAAGGTTCTTACTTCCACATAGGTAACAGGTCATGGTTCTTCCAATCGAACCTGAACCTCGACATGATCTTAGAGACTTCTTAGATTACGGGTTTTGTCACAAGCTGGCGGGGTTCATATCATTTGGTATCAGAGCTTCGGTTCTAGCCTTAGGTTTGCCTATTCCCTTTTTAACTTAGTTTCCTTTTTGTTTCTTTTTTCTGGCCGAATTTGTTAAAAGAAAAATTCCGAATTTGTTTGTAATTTGTAATTTTTAGTTCTAGTTGTAATTCCTATTCGTGGCATATTAAAAAAAAAGTAGAAGAAGAAAATAGAAAGGAACCAAAAAAAAAAAAAAGAGTAAACGGACATGACAAAAAAAAAAATTGTTTGTTTTCATCAAGTTGGTTCAAATAAATCTGAAAATCACCTTACCCCAAACCAAAATTTTTCATTGAAATTTCAATCCGCCGTGTTCCTTGTATTCTAAATTTTAAATCCTAAATTTCCTTGATGAGTTCTTGGTGAATTGTTGTTAGAAATTTTGAGTATTGTGTGTTTAGTTTCAAAAGAACTACAAGAGAATTATCAAGTGGAAAAAAGGCAAGAGTGGTGAGAACATTAGAGGGTTGAAAGCCATGTACTTTTAAGTGAAACACGAAAGTAGAGTGATTCACATTCTTGAGTGTCAACACGTAAGGGAGAGAATTGTGAGGTCCTTTCTTTCTAACTTTGTTTTGCAGCAATCATGTCTCACAATAGTGTTAAGAGCAATGCCGAAGATGCTATAGGATTGGCCGATCCGAAAATATTTATAGAGGCCATGATGAGTGAGATGAGGTTGTTACGAGGTTGGAATTGGAGCAAGTTCGCGGATGGATAGATCGGATGGAGAATACATGTGTGGAGCAGTCACAAAATGCTCCTAATGTGCGAAGAAGGGAAAGAGTTCAATCAAGGGAAATGAGGCTTAAATATGAAGAGTATTATGGGGTCGGTTTTGATGAAGAAGATGATCATGGTTCGGTTGTTAGTAATAGGAGATACAGAGGGTGATTTAGAAAAGCTAAGAATTGGGAAGATAACAAATTGGGTAGGATTAAGATGAAGATTCTGTTGTTTCAAGGTAGATCCAATCCTGAAGCATACCTTGAGTAGGATAAGAAGATTGAGTTCGTATTTGACTGCTACAGCTATTCCGAAGCAAAGAAGGTAAAACTAGCTGTGATTAAATTTTCTAACTATGTTATTAGTTGGTGGGATCAACTTGTTATAAACAGGAGGCGGAATAGAGAACTACCAATAGAGACATGGGAGAAGATGAAAGCGGTGATGAGAAAGTAGTTCGTTCCAAGTTATTACTACCGGGAATTGTATAAAAAGCTACAAAGTCTTAGACAGGAAAGCAAAAGCGTAGAGGAGTACTACAAGGAGATGCAGATTGCTATGATCCAGGCCAATGCAGAGGAAGATCAAGAGGCTACAATGGCTAGGTTTTTTACTTGGATTGAACTGGGAAATCCATGATAAGGTAGAGATGTAGCATTATGTGCAGTTGGAAGATATGGTGCACATGGCCATTAAAGTGGAGCAACAACTCAAGATAGGGGGTAGTTCACGTGTAGCCCATAACTCAGGTTCTACCTCTAGGAAACCGAGTTATACAAAGAAGGTAGATAAGCCACAAACGTCCAACTTCGAGTCTAAGAATACCAGCCATGTTCCTTGAGGTAAAACTTACACTTCTACCTCCAGGAACCGGGACATTAAATGTTTTAAATGCCGAGGCAGGGGACACATAGTAAGTCAATGTCCAAACAAACAGGTCATGGTATTGTGAGACAATGGTGAAATTGTGACCGACAATAAAGACTCCGACGCCGGCGACATTCCACAATTGGAGGACATTTCCGAGGAGAATTATTTAGCCCCTGATGCATTGACATTGGTCTCAAGGAGAGCATTGAGCTTACAAGCAAGAGAATTTGAAGAAGTGTAGCAGGAGAACATCTTTCACATTAGGTGCTACATCAAAGACAAGGTACGTAGTGTGATTATTAATGGGGGTAGTTGTATTAATGTTGCATGCACAATAATGGTGGAAGAGTTGGGACTGCCCACATTGAAGCACCCTAGATCATACAAGTTGCAATGGTTAAATGATAGTGATGAGGTAAGGGTGAATAAGTAAGTGCTAGTTATGTTTCGAATTGCTAAATACGAAGATGAAGTGTTGTGTGATGCACTACCGATGCAAACAGGACACTTGTTGCTAGGACGTCCATGGCAATTTGATAGGCATGTGAAGCATGACAGCTTTACGAATAAATACTCCTTTGTATTTAATCAACGATCAGTCACTCTTATACCATTGACACCACAACAAGTTTATGAGGATTAAGTGAGATTATATAAAGAGAGTGATAAAAAAAAAACGAGGTGATCAAAGAAAGAGAATAATCAAAAGAAAGAGAGTGAACAAAAAAAAAAAAAAAGACTATAAAAGAGAGAGAGGCCGAAGAAAAAAAGAGAGAAAAGGCAATTATAGATTCATCCATTGAGAGAAAAGTAGAGAGAAAACAAAAAATTATTTTCATGCAAAAGCTAAAGAAATTAAGCAAGTAATGTTTTCAAACCAGCCGATTATTGTACTCTTGTACAAAGAGGCATTTTTAAACACTAACAAACTTGATCCTGCTTTGCCTAGTTTTGTTGTTTCTTTGTTGCAAGAATTTGAGGGTGTCTTTCCCGATGAGGTGTCTCATGGTTTGCCTCTAATTTGAGGAATAGAGCTTCAAATTGACTTTGTACCCGGCACTTTCATTCTAAACCGACTGGCTTATAGGAGTAATCCATAGGAGACAAAGGAGCTTCAAAGGCAAATTAGTGAATTATTGGAAAAATGTTATGTTCAAGAAAGCACGAGTCTATGTGCAGTTCCAGTCTTATTAGTTCCTAAGAAAGATGGGTCGTGAAGAATGTGCACTGACTGCCAAGCAATTGACAACATTATGGTAAAGTATTGATATCCTATTCCTCACTTAGATGATATGTGATGTGAACCCCGCCAAGAATAACGAGACCCGATAGTGAAAAGGAACCCAAGAACGTTATATGATCAGGTTGGATGGGAGACCTCAACCCGTTGCTTCAACAAAAACAAAAACCTTGGTATATTTGACCGCAACCCATTATTTAATGTGAAATAAGAACCTCGGTATAAGGAAGACGTAACAAACAGTGGTGCAAATTTGTTTGATAAGTCAATAGTGAACACCACAGAAAATTCCGATGAGTTCAAATAGTTTGTCAAAAAATCAAAAAGAAAATGCTCTCACATTTATAAATAATTACTTCTCTATAGGTGCCTATTTATAGGCTGAATTATTATAAAAAAAAGTTCCTAAAATAACTTAATTACATGCCATCTTAATTATGGTTAAAATCTAGTAATAATAGCTCTTACTTGCCTAAAGTGGGAAAATGGAAACAATTTGAAAATTAAATAGTTGTATATGCCAAAAAAATAGAAAAAGAAAGTTGACTAATGAGCTAACAAAATAAATGATGAATGATGGCTCAATATTCAACAATAATAAAAAAGGAAACTGAATATTTCTTTAGTTTCTCTTTCTTGATTCACATGCCTATTGCATAGATTTGCATGGTTGATCTTTTTGATCCAAATTTTTATCCCTCATTAATGAGCACGTCCAAATCCTTTTGCTGAAAATTCCATATTAAATTGTTCAGTTTGATTTGCATCAATATGCTAGATGAATTGCATGGTTATTGTGTATTTTCTAAAATTGATTTGAAAAGTAGATATCATCAAATCTGAATGAAAGAGGGTGACGAATGGAAAACTGCATTCAAAACTAAATATAGATTGTATGAGTAGTTAATAATGTCATTTGGTTTAACTAACGCTCCCAGTACTTTCATGCACTTAATGAATCATGTTTTGCACATTTGTTGGAAAATTTGTTATGGTATATTTTGATGATATTCTCATACATATCAAAAACTTGTATGATAATGTAGTGCATTTGAAATATGTTTTAGATGTGCTTAGAAAAGAAAAGTTATTTGCTAATCTGAAGAAGTGTACCTTTTGCACTGATAAGCTTGTATTTCTAGGATTTGTTATGAGTACATAGGGTATATAGGTTCATGAGAAAAAGATACTTGCAATCCAAGAGTGGCCAAGTCCCGCAAACATAGGTGAAGTGAGAAGCTTTCATGGACTTATTGATGGTTTGTGAAAGATTTTAGCACATTGGCAGCACTACTTACTAAATTAATCAAGAAAAATGTTGGATTCAAATGAGGATACAAAAAAGAAAAGACATTTCAATTGATCAAGCAAAAGCTAACCAACACCCCTTTACTGTCTTTGCCTAACTTTAATAAAATGTTTGAAATTGAATGTGATGCTTCAGGTATTGATATAGGTGCAATTTTAATGCAAGAGGGACGACCAATTGCTTATTTCAGTGAGAAACTAAGTGGGACAGCCCTGAACTACCCGACTTATGACAAGGAGTTGTATGCATTGGGTAGGGCTTTTGAGACATAGCATCACTACCTTTGGCCTAAAAAATTTGTGATCCATATGAATAATGAGTCCTTGAAATAACTGAAAGGCCAACACAAGCTGGACAAGAGACATGCCCGATGGGTTAAATTCATTGAGATGTTTCCATATGTCATTCGATACAAAGAAAGTAAAGAAAACATCATTGTGGATGCACTTTCTCGCAGGTACGTAATGCTTTATACTCTTGATGCTAAATTACTTGGTTTTGAGCAAATTAAGGAATTATATGCGGCTAACCATGATTTGAGAGAAGAGTATGAACTGTGTGAGAAATCCGCAAATGGTAAGTATTTTAGGCATGATGGATTCCTGTATCATGACAATAAATTATGCGTGCCTAATTGCTCTGTGAGGGAATTGCTGGTTAGAGTATCACATAGTAGAGGATTGATGGGACATTTTGGAGTTGCAAAGACTTTTGTTGTTTTGCAAGAAAACTTCTATTGGCTACATATGTAATGAGATGTTGAGAGAATATGTGGAAGATATGTCACTTGTAAGCAAGCTAAGTCCCGAGTGTAGCCCTACGATGGAAAGAGAAATGACGTTGAACTTGTAAAGCAGATTCATGAAAAAGCAAAGCTCAACATCAAACAAAAAACTGAGCAATACGCGAGACAAGCCAACAAAGGGCAACAACAGTTAGTCTTTAACCCTAGAGATTAGATTTGGTTGCACATGTGTAAGAAGCGGTTTCCAACACAAAGGAAATCCAAGCTGCTACCTAGAGGGGATGGACCTTTCCAAGTCTTGGAATAGATCAATGGCAATGCATACAAATTAGATTTGCCTGGTGAGTATAATGTAAGTGCTACCTTCAATATTTTTGATTTAAGTCCTCTTGATGTAAGTGACAAACTTGATTTGAGGACAAATCCTTTTCAAGAGGAAGGAAATGATGAGGACATGTCTAGTACAAGAGCTTGAAATACGGATCCTATTGAAGTTCTTTTCAGACCAGTTACAAGAGCATAGGCCAAGAAATTCCAAAATGCATTGAATGGGCTGATTCGAGGGATTTGGGCTCAAGTATGCACGTGAAAGCCTATTGAGTGAGATAAACGAGTTGACCAACCCTTAACAAGCATAATTCAAGTACAAGAATGTCAATAGGAGAATCTGTACTTACTTTCCTTTCTCGGCATCTCTTTCGATTTCAAGCAAAAACAAAGGGAAAGAGATTTGTTAATCAAGGCTGAATTATTCACTTTCCTTATTTGGATTTGGGTACATTGATTACTTTCCATTTTCCTCTTTTAGTTCTTTGACTGTTTTCTTTTCCTTATTGGCATGTAAACGGCTAAAAATTAAAGGATTAAAGTTAGGATTGTTTCCCTTTAATTGAGGCTGAAATTAAGAGGTTATTTCAACTTTTCTTTTTCTATTTTAGGAACTTTCTTTGTAATATCCAGCCTATTAATAGGCGTCTAAATAGTAGTTAAAATTCAGATCATTGTTCAGTAATTGTGAGAGTATTTTCTCTTTAAGTCTTTGAAGAACTATTCGAACTTATCAGAATTTTCCGTGGCGTTCACCAATGACTTATCAATCAATCCTTCCATAATTGATTGTTGCGTCTGCACCATTTCAAGGTTCTTACCTCCACATAGGTAACGGGTTGTGGTTCTTCTAATCGAATTTGAATGTAGAGACGATCTTGGAGACTTCTTAGATTACGGGTTTCATCACAAGTTGGCGAGATTCGTATCAAGTGCATTTGTCGTTGAAAACAGTGAGTGTTTCCCTTAAGCCGCGAATGATGCGGCATTGGCTGAGCATGATTATGATCATGTAGACCCCCAAATGCAGCTTCTGCCCGAGAACTTGGATATGACTTTTGTAAATAATTGGGTCGTTAATCCGGTGGCTAATCTGGACGATAGTCTCACCTCCAACTCTTATGGCGGGTTCAAGTCATACATAGATGAGTTGGCAGCGATGGAAGAAGAGAGAAATGTGGATTTCCAAATGCGAAGTGAGAGCCTTATGAAAGGACCGTTAGAGGTCAGGAAGGAGATGGATTTGATGGAGATGATCTGCCAAGGCAAGATTTGAAAGGAGGGAAAAAAAAGTTGATGGTGCGATCTACTAACGGACTAAATCTGTATTTAATTACCACAATCCCCAGAAAGAAAGGTCTTCACAGAAAAGTTTTAGGGTTCAATCAATGTGTCATATTAACAATACAGACTAATGCCATGTCTGGTTCAATCATTTACAGCTAATTGGAATAATCAATTCAAGTTGAAACTTGAATATGCATTCGTTTTTCAACATTTAAAATGGGGCATTTGAAAGGACAACATATAAAACATTTCATTAGAATTGGTCATTTAAAAAGGTGTTTGGCTTTTAACATTTGCACCTCCTCTTTAAGGCTATGTTTGGTAGGAGGGAGACCCACACCCCTCCTTTTTTTTTTTTTTTTTTTTTTTTTTCGTTTTCTATTCATTTAAATTTGGGGGTAGAAGGATTTGAACTCTGCACTTTAAGGTGGAGTCATGTGTGATACTTTTGCTGGGTTATACCTGTAACCACCTCCCTCCTTCTATTTTAATTAAACAGAAATTTCAGGTGCAGCTTTGACAACGAAAAGGGACAAATTTCAAATATTAACTACATCAAAAACTTTTTCATCCAAATAAATAGCGACCAACAACTTTGCGACGCAATTTTAAAGGACTTGAAAAAGTACGACCAACACCAAGCCTCTTGCTCATGCAATTGGGTTCTACAATTTTTTTTCTTTCAAATCCTAGCTCATGTGTTGTCTTTCTATGGAGTAACATTAATGATACTGAAACCAAACGAAAACTAATTCAAAGCAGGTTGGTTTTTTTTTTTTTTAACCAAAATTAAAAACGACAAGAGATAACCAAATAAGGCATAATCGAAACCCTAGTGCTCACCATCAACTTTTTTTTTTCCGTTCAAATCTTGCCTTGGAATATCATCTCCATCCAATTCATCTCCTTCTTGATCTGTGCCGGTCCTTTCATGAGGCTCTCTATCTCGCTTTGCATATGGATATCCTCATTTCTCTCTTCTTCCATCGCCGCCATCTCATCCATGTACGACCTGAACCTGCTGTAAGAGTTGGAGGAGAGACTGTTGTCGTTTCCCACTCCCAGATTGATGCCATGATCTTTATCATTGTAAATCAGATTAGCCCCTGGATTAACCACCCAATTATTCACAAAAATCAAGTCAGAGTTTACGGGCTGAATTTGGCGGTCTGCATGACCATCATGATCAGCCGACGCCGTGTCATTCGCGGCTTGAGAGGAACTCTCGTTGTTTTCAACGACAACATTATTGAGTATATAGTTGTTGTTATTGTTTTTGTTGGTTGGTAGGGCTATGATGCTCTTGATGTAGTTCTGCAGCAGAGAGCCTTTGAAGTTTTGTTTTTTGTTGTTCTTTTTTGTGTCGAGTTTTCGCATGGTGGCATTCCAATGGTTCTTAACGGAATTCTCTGATCGTCCAGGCAATCTCCGAGCAATCTCCACCCATTTTTTCCCGACAGCTTCGTGAGCCCTGATCAGCATATCTTCTTCTTCTTCAGTCCAAGTATCTTTCTGCGAGGCGGTTGTTGATTTTAGCTATTAGATATTGCAAGAGAGTATACATGACAACAAACAATACAAACCCCCCTAATGTGTATGTTTGCGTATACTTAAAAGTTTTCTTACCAACAATGAGAAAGATAACGTTGATTCCAATTTCGCATTTTATGAAAATTAATGTCTTTTACCAGTTTTCTTTTTTAAAGAAAACAAAGCTCCATTTGGAGAAACATTTGGATAGAAATATTTAGGATGTAAACATTTAAATGAAAATATTGGGAATAAAAACATTTAGCACTATAGAAAAACATCGAAATAGACAAAATGTTGCCTCCCTAATATTATTTTATAACATTTCATTTCATTTTAAATGTTGCTTCCTAAATACCTGTTTGAAATGTTTATAGATAGAAACATTTGAAATGTTGAGAAATTGTTAAAATAAAAATTGTATTGACTACCATTTAGACATTTAAGGATTTGTATATATTATAGGAATAAAAATAATTTTTTAGAATATAATGCAATATGCTGTGTATCTTTGTCGTTTCACATTGTTTTTTCATTCACAAAGTTTACAAAGATGAAAATTGAAAACAAGTTTTGCAAATTCGAAAGATGGGCAGGTATAGCATTTGAAAAAAAAAAAAGTGATAAATTGAAAAATAATCAAAATTAGCAGGTATAATTACATAAATAACTTTTATATATATACCCAGAATGGTGAAGTGTTCTAGCATATGGGTATTCATCTTTCATATCCTAAGAAGTATATATTTCGATTATAAAAAATTCCTGTAAGCAGAACCGACAAATTGATTCATGACAATGTGCAGCGTCCACAGTAGTTCTAAAACAATATATGTACGCACTATCTCATTTAGAGAGTTTTCGGTTTTCATAATCCGAGAGGATATGCTTCAATAGATTTAGAATAATGATGATAAAAGGTAAAATATACTAACTTTATACATTTAAAGGCATGCGCCGCAAATGCATAGGAAAGAATGAATGATTTGCCAAAAGTGTACACAACCACACATCTAACAACCAGTTGCATTTCACAAAATCTATGATATAGTTGTTTACATGTGTATGCATCTAAGAGCAACAGGAATATGTTTATTAGATTAAGAAGAAATATACCTTAATATCAGGCCTCAGATGGTTGTGCCATCTCTCCCTACACTGCTTTCCAACTCTACCACTGAGCATCTTTGCAATTTTTGTCCAGTTTCGGATTCCATAGGTCTCCACCATTTGTTTCAACACACTGAAAAGCAGAGAGATTGTTATCATATTTATCATTAACAAACAAACCCCCATTGAAAAAGGGTAACAAAAATTACCCCCAAACAAATAGAGACAACAAAAACAATATTGCACCAAAAGGAAAATAAAACAAAACAAAACAAAATAAAATAAAATAAAAGGCCATTAAAAACACCAAATCGATAAATGGAGGCCAGAAACTTGTTTATACCTATCCTCCTGAGGAGTCCACTGGCCTTTGACAAGAAGGACTTTCTTTGGAGTCTTAGTAGGGTTCTTCGCTCTCTTATTCTGCCCATTCTGACAAGGAGTAGTGCTTTTTATTGAATATTCCAAATCCATTAACTTGGAAGTAGAAGAGGGATTTGTGTAGTTTTGTGGCGTAATTTCATGTGCCTGAATAATTAAATTTTGACTACCCCAAAAGGGTTTATTAGTGATAGGAAAACCGTGCAAAAGCGTACCATTTTCGGTAGTAGGTGCAAGAGGAGGTAGTCCTTCATGAGAAAAAGAGTAAAAATCATTAAGATTATTATGATGCTTAGATGAGACCCCATAATTTGTGTAAGGCTCAAAAGATTCCATAACATTTAGGCGATTTTGGAGCAAGCCCTTGGAAGGAGAAGGTGATATGGGAAATGTTAGCCCATTGTTAATCCCAATAGCCTCCGGTTGTTCCAAACAGTTTCTTCCCTAGAAAACATTGTGAAATATAGGGAAATCAGTGTCTTTCATATTTGCTTACAATTTTTGGAAATTAGAAGAGGAAGGAGGAAAAAAAAAAAAAAAAGCCTCAAGAAAGGAAGGGTGGTAAGGTGTGAGGGAGTAAACAGAGTTCTTTTGTGGGTTTTCTAATGGAGAGGAAATTTGGTTGATATATATATATATATATATATATATATAGGAGCCAAGTAATCTGTAGCAATTGTCTCATTTTGACAAATGGCTCCAAATTGTAAAGCATGTGTCATTTTGACCCCCTACTTTTTATTTGATTGTCTCATTTTGATAAATAACTCCAAATTATAAAGCATGTCTCATTTTGACCCCTAACTTTTCATTTTACTCGTCATGCTCCTCTGAACTTTTTAAACTATCAATCCAATAATCACTCTCCCAACTTTCTAGTCACCTGTCAAACCTCTATCTATAAGTAAGGTCGTACTTGAACGATTTTTCAAGGGAAATTTTATGTCAATCAATGATTTTTTGGTTGTAAATTGTACTTTTATCAAATATATAAAAAATGTAAATAGAGGTATTTTTGAGGGACACGTGATCTCAATGTGTTCAATTTCTATTTGGCTTTTGACGAAACACGGATATTAGTGCCATTTGAGTAAAGTAGAAAATCTCAAGGTAATCTGATGTGTAAAACAAAAAATTACCGATAAAGATAAGGTTGAGTGTGTAATTATATTCATGGGTCATTTGTGAACATATTTATGGCAAAAACAATGATTACACCGTTACATATATTTGTGTCCTTTTTTATATAAATTTTGGAAAACAATATTGGAAGGGTTAGTGACACGTGGAAGACATGCATGTACTGCTCAAGTGATAATCTTTTAAATCAACGGTCGATATAGAATACAGACAATACATTGGTAGCAAAATTTAGGATTATATTTTACAATTTTATCACAATAAGAGTTCATCACAAAGCAGTTAACTTTGGTTCTTTTTATTTGAAACAAGAAAATTGAACAAAAAAATTATTGAACTCTGGAGCTTGCCTTCTTCTTTTTTATTTATTTATTTATTTATTTATTATTTTTTAATTTATTTATTTTAATTCTACTAATTTTGGTAAGGGAGAGAATGTATAGTGGCATTGGATTTGAAATTGATTTTCATTACCTTAGAAAGTGAGGATAACAAAGTAAATTTCATGCCTGAATGAACTTTTAGTCTTATCTTTTTTTAATTAATTTCCTAAAAGAGGTTTGTAACCCTGTCTTTTGTCCTTATGGTAATCTGGTTAAAACCTTCAATGGTTTTGTCTGAGAAATGACCCCTTAGCATTAAAAGCACGGCAATTATTATGTAACCAATTCAGTTTTAGATATGCCTCCTACTTATTAGGGCATTTTCAGTTAATGACTATGAATTTTCACTTAACTTATTCCCAAATTTGCTTTATATGAAATAAGTATACAGTTTTACTGGACATATTTAGTTATATAGCAATTAATGTAGCACATATCTTATTCTTATCAATAAAATAAAACAAAACAATTGTCCAAATTGGTCCCTGAATTCTTTAAAAAGTGATAGTTTCATCCATTTTCTTTTTAAATTTTGACCAAAAAGACCTTAAATTCTTAAAATATTGACAATCTTAGCATTTTCCATCCAAAACCGTTTAGTTTCTCATAGAAGTGGTCGCATCACATGAGCTCAATTATCCATCAAAAGATGAAAATACCCTTACTAAAAATAATACCTCACACCAATAACATTAAGAAAAAGCGTTTTTACCTTCTTAAAAAAAAAAAAAAGACTAGAAGTATAACACATGAAACTTCTGTAATATCCAAGTAAACTAGAAAAAGCATAAGGAGAATTGTCACGACCCAAAACTGGGTACAGTGACATGGAGGGGTTAATTAAAATAAATTTGTATTTAGAGAAATCAAGTGAATAAAATGCATAATATTCCAAAATTCACCAAAACTTTTACATAATTTCAATTCTCGCCACTTATAGTAAAACATATTAGAGCATTGGGTCAGGTTGTAATTTATCCTAAAGTCTATCATTTTTTAATTATTAAAAACCGTCAAAGAGCTTTTTAATTAAAACAATGGGCATTCCAAAATATTAGGTTTTCCAGTTGAAAATAGGATTTGAAATCCAACCTCCGGTATCATTATGCAAATGAAATAAAAGCATTAAATAAAGTACAAATGTCCAAAACCCAGTCCACAGAGTGAGTTAAGTTATACATGCCTTGGAAATAGTAAAGACTGAAATGAAAACACATATAAATCACCACTAAACCACAATGGCCTTGAAGCCACACTTGTCTACTTGGCACTACTCTTATCACCTCCTAGGGGGTTAAAATAATAAAACATGAACTACAAGCTCAGTAAGAGACAATAGACTCATTTAAAATATTTAACTTTAAAAGGTTGGCAGCGCTATTATGAAAATTAACGAGGCCAAAACAATTAAATAAAATAAACAAGCAAATGCATAAATAAATTCAATAAACATAATATACTTGCATATCTACTATGTCAGAACACCACTGCAGTGGAACACCATTGAAGTGGACTGATCAATTAAGGGTGACATCTTATTACCCAACATGTCCTAATATATACAAATATCATCTGTCAGTATGTAACTGGTCAAGATTTGAAATCTCATCCGAGACACTTCGTAGAAAAAATCACTACTTCAAGTCTCAAAACATTATCATTGAGTATCTCAAAATAATGTGTCTACTTATTTATATATATCATTTGATCTAAAACATTTTGTATGTATATATATACTCTTCATTTAAATCATTTTTCATAAAACTATTTTACTTTCGAAAATGATTTTGAAACGAGAAATTTCATAGAATAATAAAGCAAACATTTTCATTAAAGTAGGGCTGATCTATCCTACGTCTTTGGCAATAAAATCTACGGATAACTTCACTTCAAACTAACCAAGACTCCTCGCTCTGGTCACTAAATCCTTAAATTAAACAACATAGATAAGTTTCATTATCTACTCACAACACAATTCCTAATTAAATTGAACATCAGGCCTAATTAGCGTGCTTTCCAAATACTACCTTAAAATAATTATATTTCTCGATTTACATGCCAACTAGAAAAATTCATCTTATAATTTGAAACATCATTGTTTGAGTTTAAAATACCAAAACAGGGCTGGTTAGATCAAAACAATATCCCTGCAAGCAATTTGCCTCTGTCTGGTTGACCGGTCATGTACATCCGGTTGATCGAACAAGGACTGAATATCCTGTCCAGTTTTTGGTTCATCCGGTTGAATGGAAAGGGTGTCCGGTTGACCAGATTGTGATAAAACTGGTGGTTCCCAATGTCAACCTGACTTGAAAACTTAATCAAAATTCATTCTAACAGTTCCCAGATATCTCAAATAGTAAATAAACAAATAACTGGTTTCAAAATCAAAATCACAAAAATTTATCAATATCCATTACAAAATCCAAGTTTCTAAAGCTTAATGAAATTTGAAAATTAAACTCAAAAATTAAACTGTTTGAATTGTGAAACGAATTTCATATGGATCAGAAACATTTTCCAACTTGTGAGGATCAAATTCTTGGGATTGGTTCTGCTATTTTCCTAAGAAAAATTTGAGAGATTGAGAGAGAGTGATTGGGTGTGAAAGAGACAGAGGGAGAGAAAAGAGAGGGTGAGCAAAGGCAGGCAAAGAGAGGAAAATGTTAAACTGAGAGAGTGAGGTGGTGATGGGTTTTTGTGGAGGAGATTACCCTCCTTGGAAGGATTTCGGCTACTGGAACACGGGAAAATGAGATTTAGCAGTTCGAGGGAAGGCTGCTGTAGAAGGTGGTTTGCAGTTCTACAGGGCTCTGGTCGACTAGTGACGAAGGTCCGTTTGACTGGATAGGGGATTTTTGGTAATTTTAAAAAATCAGGGGTAGTATTATAATTTGAAAAAAACCAATGGTAAAAATGTAATTTCAAAAAAAACTTTTAAAATTTTAAAATTGAGATTTTAATTATGGTTTAACTATTTCAAACTGTACTTGCGGTTCTGCATGATCATTTTGCTCAGCCGACACCACATTATTTGCAGCTTTAAAGGAACTCTCGCCTTTTTCAACAACAGCATTGTCGTGGATTCTCCTAACGTAGTTCAGCAGGGAAGAGCTTTTGAAGTTTGGTTTTTTGTTGTTCTTCTTTGTGTCGAGTTTTCACACGGTGGCATTCCATTGGTTCTTAATGGAATTCTCCCACTGTCCAGGCAATCTCTGCGTGTAGATGCAATCTCCGAGCGATCTACACCCATTTGTTTCTGACGGCTTCGTGAGCCATGATATCATGTGTTCTTCTTTAGTCCAAGTGTCTTTTCGCGAGTTGTGTTGATTTTAACTATTAAATATTGCAAGAGAATATGCATGACAACAAACAATTCAAAACCCCCTTTAGAGAAAGAAAATGCGAATGTGTGTGTATACCTTAAAGTTTTTTAACCGAAAGTGAAAAAAGTAACTTTGATTACACTTTCGCATGTTATGCTAATTAAAGTCGATTACTATTTCCTTCTTAAAAAAACAAAGCTCTACCTGGAGAAACATATGGATGGAAACATTTAGGATGTAAATATTTAAATGAAAATATATTTAAGTGAAAACATTTAGCACTGTAAAAAACATCCAAATAACTAAATTAAAATTTCCCCCTAACATTATTTTATAGCATTCATATCGCTTCAAACATTGCTTTACGAACATCCATTTGAAATGCTGAAAAATATGAACATTCAAAATGTTGAGAAATGGTTAACCTAAACAGAGGGGAAAAAAAAAAGGGTCAATTACCATTTAGACATTTGCAAATGGTAGGATTATCAATTATTTCTTGGTCTCTCCTTTTATTTTATTTTATTTTTTCTAAGCTACGGTGATTTCCGTTGTATTTAAAAAATTTTCTTTCAATTTATATCCCGTTTAATTTGTGAAGGATAAAAATTGGACAAAACGACATTAATTCGTTAAATTAGTTTCTAAAAAACATTTCATAGGTTTATTAAACAAAAACAAAAAATAAACATCAAATTCCTCAATTTTGTGATCTTCAATAATAAAAAAAATTTCAAATCTAGAATGTTTTCTGCGAAGAAAACAGTAATTGACTTGAATTAGCAGAACATGCGAATTTGGTATCAACATTGCCTTTTTCAGTTGGTAATAAACTTTAAAGTATACACACACATGCACGTTCTTTTTCCAGAAGGGGGTTTTGTAGTGTTTGTTGTCATGTACATTTTCTTGCAATATCTAATAGTTAAAATCAACTATCGCTAACAGAAATATACTCTTGGACTGAAGACGAAGACATGATGCTGATACCGGCTCATGAAGTCGTCGGAAACAAATGGGCGGAGATCGCTTGGAGATTGCCTGGACGGTTGGAGAATTTAAGAACCTCTGGATTGCCCTCTCTCCCTACGCTGCTTTCCATCTCTACCACTGGGCATCTTTGTAATTTTTGACCATTTCTGGATTCCACAAGTCTCCACCTTTTGTTTCAACTAACTGAAAAAGTAGAGATTTTAATCAAATTTAACATTAAGAAACAAACCCCAATACAAGGAGGGTAACAAAAACCCCCCCAACCTCCCAAGCAAACAGAAACAACAAAAATAATACTGCACCAATAGGAAAATATAATAAAATAAAGGAAAAATAAAATAGAATAATTTTCCACCCAAAATCCTAAATGGGTGCCAGAAATTTGTTTATACCTACCATCCCGAGAAGTTCATTGGCCTTTGATAAGAGGGACTTTTTTGAAGCCTTGGTTACTTTTCTGATAGTTTGGGTCTTCTTTATATTAAAATCATCAAAATAATTTTTATCCTTTGATGAGGCCCCGTGGCTTGCGTAAGGCTCAAAGGATTGCATAACAATCGGGAAATTTTGGAAAAGCCTTTAGGAGGAGAAGGTGATATGCATGGGAAATGTTAGCCCGTTGTTAACCTTAGTTGCTTCTGGTTGTTGAAAACTATTACACTCCTGGAAAAGGTTGTGAAAGATAGGAAAAATCGGTTTCTCTCATATTTGCTTATAATATTTGGGAAATAAAATAAAGAAATAAATAAAATAAAAAGGAGGCTGGATAAAGGAAGGGTGGTACAACGTGAGAGGTGAGTGGAGTTCTTTTCCAGATTTTCCAATGGAGAAGGAAATTCAGTGAGATATAAACGAGTTAAGATTAAGTAATCTGTAGCCATCATCTAAATCTTAATCGAACGGTTAATATTTCTAGTTGGTTGTGACTGTTGAACTTCGAGGACTTGAGTTTATTTTTTAATTGGCCCCCAAATTATAGACCAAGTCCCATTTTTATTCCTAACTTTTGATTTTACTCATTATGCTCTCATGTTCTTTTTTACTGTATCGCCAACAATCACTCTGTCAATGATATATGAAAAAAAAAATTTAAAAACTAAACACTTTCTAATCACCTGCTAAGCTTTATATCTAATGAAATTTTATCCCAATTAAAGATTTTTTGGTTGCAAATTGTACTTCTCTTAAACATATATACCGTATCATCAAAGGTATATTTTTAGCGGGACGGTTTCCCTTAAAAAAATTTAGATTATGATTTTAACATTAATAAAAGCGTACATGATCCTAATGTCTTTAATTTCCATTCAGATTTGGATGGCATACTGACATAAGTGCTATTTGCATAATAATAGAAGAACTCAATATATGTGATGTGTAAAACTAAAAATTATTGACAAAAATAGGACTGAGTGTATAAATATAATGGGGTCATTTGTAAAAATCTTTATAGCTTGTTGTGGAAGATCACTCACAAGTATATGAGTTGCACAAGTAAAAGGGTGATGAATAAGATTGTCGATCCCTCGAAAATTGTGTTTATTTTTAAATCAGTACCAAAATTGGTTAGTTCAAGAATCATTTGAACTAGTGATTAAAAATTAAAGGAAAAATAATTAAACTAGATTAACCAAAGCCAGCAAAATTAACGAAACAAAAATAATAGAAACAAAGGTGTAGAGATCCAATTTCACTTAATTTGTTTCATTCGAATTAAATATACTCTCTAACTGATTAATTGTAGTCATCAATATTATTAGTCGAATGAACGAATTCACCAAAAAGTCTCTTCCGACAAACGAGAAGGCATACCACAATTCTTCAAGATTCTCCACCAATTTCATCTCCTAATTTTGCTCTTCAAAAGCCATCTCACTTGAAATGCGGAAAATAAAAACTTAAATTCTAAAGATAAGAATCCTATTCTACTATTTTTTTAATTTTTTTTTCTACTTTTCTATTTTTTCCCCTCGTTTTCTTCTTCTTTTCTCCTCTGGTTTGGCATCTGTTTCAGCCTCGGCCTCCCCAGCCCTCTCGCAGCCCTCTCCTACAAAAATCAAGCCCTGCTCACCAACTTCCTCTTTCTTTTTATTTTTTTGCCCTTTTCCTTTCAGCTCAGCAAAGAGGCGAACTCACGCGTTTTGGACTTCTGGTGCAAATACGGCACGTGTCGAAAGCAGTTTGGCATATCAAAGCAGCAGCACGCTTGTCATGCATTGGCTGGGTGAAGGACGGGGCGCACGCTAGTTTCGGTGCATCCCGAAGCACTAAAACAGTTACTGCTGAGTAGTGGGCTGACACGAGCCTCCCCTCCATGCTCGTTTGTCAGTGTGGATGTCACGTGCAATCTGGGCCTCCAAGTCCGGATCTGACGGCTGTTGGAGCGCGTGTTGTCGGTTTAATCCTTTCTGCGAGTGGGATTGAACGGCTCCTGTGTAAAATATGATGTCAAGGGTATTTGTTTTGAAGTTCATTTTAAATTAAATTGAACTTTTTTCATCATGATTTTTGTTTTTTTCTAAAAAAATTTTTTTGTCTTTTCTGAAAAATTACTATTAAAACTTAAAATTTCCAACTCAAACTCATTCACCAAACACTCCCTTAGGGTTTGTTTAGTGAATGAGTTTGAGTTGGAAATTTTAAGTTTCAATAGTAATTTTTGTTAACTTTCCAAAAAAGATAATGTAAGCATTGAATAACTCAACATGGATTGTACCATATCCAACAAGATTCTATTTTTCCTCTCTGCTACACCATTCTGTTGTAGAGTTCCCGATGCAATCAATTGGTATAAAATCCCATTCTCTACAAGATGTCCTAGATATTCATCGGAAAGATATTCAGCACCTCGATTGGATCAAAGTATCTTTATGAATTTACCCAATTGCTTCTCCACTTCCACATGATATTCTTTGAATTTATCAAAGGTTTCGCTCTTGCAATGCATTAGGTATACATATCCATATCTTGAGTAGTCATCTACAAAAGTGACATAGTACTCAAACCTTCAATGATCATGGGGCCACACACATCGATGTGCACTACCTCTAGCAGATCATTGGCCTTAGTACCCTTAGCTCCAAAAGACCTCTTAATCATTTCCCTTAAGGCAAAATTAACATTGTGGAAGACGTACCTCCTTTAGAGTAACCAAAGGATCGTCTTTCACCAATCTTTGACCCTTTCTTAATTAATATAACCAAGTCTTAAATGTCAAAGATATGCCTTGTTTAGAATAAGAAGTTTTTAACCTTTTAGAGTTATTAATTAATTCAGTATCAAGCAGTGAGTACATCTCATGTTTGATAAAATAAAGATTACAATCCATGCAACCATAATAGATAAAAGACTTGTTTTTGTGAATAACTACTATTTTACTAAATAAAATTGAATAAGAATCTTTAATTGAACAAGTAATAGAAATAAGGTTCCACTTAAAATTACGAACATAAAAACAGTCTTTCAATAAAATAAATTTAAATTCATCAAAGTAAAGATGTATGTCTCCCATGCTTCCGTTAACACCAAGCTGCCATCCTCGGTTCGCAACAAGAGGCTTCTATCATGTAGACTTCTTGTCTCCTTAAACCCCCTACAGTAAAACACAAACATGATTAGTGGCTCTCGAATCAATGACCCAAGTGTCTTTTGACTCTTCCACCAAACAAGCTTCTAAGTAAAGAAGATCCTTACCTTCCTTGCCCTTGGCGGTTCGGAATTCCTTGCAAGTCTTCTTAAAGTGACCAACCTTGCCACAAGGGAAGCATTTGGACTTGTTAGTGTCCTTTGGCTTCTTGTTTTTCTTCTTCTTCCCATTAGAAATAGGAGGAATGGAAGAGCTAGAAACCCCTTGTTTCTTTTGCTTCTGCTTCTTCTTCTTATTCCCCAAAGGACCAGAAGATGTAGCAACAACTAAGTTGGCCTTCCCCTTGAATTGGACTAGTACCCCATCATTGATCATAAGCTCATAAGCTTGTAATTACGTCATGAGCTCAGTGAGTCCTAACTCTTAGTTACCAAGGAAATAAGCAGCCGTAAAGCCGACAAAATCCTTTGCAAGAGTTTTAAACACCATCTCAATTTGGGTGTTGTAGTTTAACTTCACACCATTTTCAGTAGTTTCAGTAAAGAAACCTATAAGAATAAGCATATGATTCTTTACTGCAGTACCTATCTTTTGCTTAGAGTTCATAATAATTGAAATTGTGGACTGTAGAGCCAATTTTTGTTGGCTTCCAAATATGTCCTCCAAGTTATCCATAATCTCCCTAGTAACTTGATAGGTTTCATGTTGCTTTTGTGAAGCATTCGTCATGCTAGCCAAAATATAGCATCAAGCTATCTCATTGGATTCTCTCCAATGAGTAAACATGACAAGGACCTCTTCAAGAGGTGCATCAGGAAGTGGCCTAGGTGGACAAGGTTCGTCTAGTATGAACTTATGTCTCTCACAATTGAGAACTATTACAAAGTTTCTTTTCTAGTCTTTATAATTATCGCCCTTTAATTTGTTTTCAGTAAGAATGGAAATCAGATGTATCGGTGACATTTTGAATTGAAAATAAATATATATGATCATCACATCAATGCACAAGCAAATATAAAGAAAAGATTTAGCAAATAAAACATAAATATGTTCCTATATGAAAACCTTAGAAAAAAAACATATAACATTGCAACAATAATTTTTAACATTTATTACTCCAAGCTATCGAGGGGTGATTATGAAAGAAATAGCCGAAGCATGGACCCTGTCCAATTAATATATGTTGCCTTAAATCCTCCAAGGTTAAGACATATATTAATAACCATTTATTTGGTCACCAATTTAATTAACAGAGCTTCTAGGGAACGTTAATAATTATCTTAGTCTTGAATGTGTAACTAATGTTTACGAAATTTGATCCATATGCTATTTGAGCCATCGAGGGATAGTCCCAAATAGAACTTGCTCAAATATGTTTTCCAACATAAGAGATCTAACTTAGTATGCTGGCGATGGTAAACACCAACCGAGGGGTCTGGTCAAGGTAGAACTGACACAAGGCATTACCATCTGTTCACATATGGATCAACAACGGAGGCTATGGGTTTTGTTTGAAACTATCTCCCACTTAATATTTTAACACAATGAATGTTTTTGATGATATGTATGATTAATATAGCATGAGCGGCATTCATCAATCCTACATGACATGTTATCAAATATGTATGATAAACATCCATCAAATATATTCATCAATCCACGACCAAACATAGAATAAATAAATGATGGAAAAAATAAATAACCTAGCCATAGTCCCATTCTAGAAAAAAGAAAAATAAAGATCACAAAATTACATCCAAAGCATTCTTTGGGTCTTGAACTTGGCTCCATCTTTGCATATCCATCTGGATGCATCTCCACCATTTATTTCTCATCTAACAAATTCCTTAAAATTTAAACCCCAAAAATTCAAAATTTAAGCAATTTTAAATTTCATGTATAATTATGTCTAATTTTAAGTTTAATTAAAATTACATATTTTTATACATAATTTAAATTTAAATTAAAAATTTGACATCCAAACATAAAGAGCTTGCCCAACCCTCTTAGGATAGGCATTAGGCCACACCACCCTGTAGACCCTAGCCTGTGGGGCACTGCAAGCAGATAGCCAAGGCTGTGCGTGAGCCTGGCGCATAGAGCTGCGAGCTTGCACCCATGACTTCCTCTAGCATGCGGGCTAAGTCATGCACATTGGCGCCCGTTTTGTGTATTGCTCGCATGCGGATGCTTGCGGGTCCGCCCAGTGGCACGCGCGTTAGTTTGCGCACCTCACCCCTATGTGGGGCTTGGATCCTCCCTTTTGTGCCTTGTCCTAATTTTCCAATTAGGGTTTTAATTATGAAATCCTAATTGAATTAGGACTTCCATACATTCATTTGTCCAATATCAAAAATTAAATATAAAACAAAAAAAATTGGGAAAAATAAATTAAGATCTTCAATATTCAACTCTTCCATGAATAAATTACATTAAATAAAAAACTATATTGTTTCTAGTGTACAAATTTTCTAAATATTCAAATAAATTAAAAAAAATCCATAGGAAAATAAGGTGATAATAAACCACTCCCATGGTTACATAAAAAATCCTATGTACAATTTTTTTAAATTCTAAGGAACCATGGCAGGCAAAATTGAGCATGCTTATAATTAAATTAAAATAACCACATACGTCATAGATAATCCATAATAACAACACAATGGAAACCCTAGAATGCCACTCTCTAAAAATTATTAAATCTAGACATAGTTTAAGGAAAAAATTAGATTGCCTAATTTATATATATGGCATAATCATGAGTTGGCTCTGATAAATATGGGTAATTTACGCAGCAGAATTTTAAAAATTTTTTCTTAAGATTGTACAACTCATGTTACCATATACAATAAATTATTATACAATCTACTTACCCTGAAAAAAGTCAACAAGAATGTCGGAGGTTGTGATCAAAGAAAGCTTCAACCAACTAGCCTTCTTTGCTATTCGCTAATTCTGGTATAGTAGAGTGTGCAGGTACTCGGTCTCACTATTGGTATTCGTGCATGGCTTTCTCCCTCCAACCACCGAGAACTCTTGCAACTTATTATTACTATAATAAAAGAATAATAATATGCTCACTCACCTTATAGTCTGTGGTCTAAATAAAATATGAGCCTCTAGGGTCATATTTATAGTGAATGAATTAGGTGGAATTTGAATTCGAATATGACTAAGCGATTCAAATTTTGATTCAAATTTTTAATCTCCAATTATCTTATGATTTTATCTCCATGGATAATGTTCTATAACTCTAATTTATACTCAAAAAAAAAAAAAAATCATGACAACTTTATTTGAATTAAATAATTATGTAACAATTATCCAAATAAAATCAATAAGTAGAAAATCTTTTCTTTGCCTTATCCTCATAAAAAATGCCGACACAAGGTAGACTGTTTTAATTTCAAATCCAAATAGGATAACTACCATATTTAATTTAAAATATTTATTTCAATAAGATTCTCTATATATTTAAATTTATTATCTAAATAATTAATTTATTCGTATCTCTTAATTTAAATTATTCTCATATTTATCATAGAAGATAATATAATTAAATCAAATTTCAATTCTTACCTTTAAGTTAATATTTATCCGAACTAAATATTTATCCAATTAATTAAATGAAACAAAATTCTCATTTTACCCTTAGAAGAAAAAATGCCAACAGCTTGAGGAAGATGTTCCAGATTTTTCTCTTCACTAAGTCCAAGAATTAAAGCCATAATCAATATTTCAATTGATTACTATCCGTTAAGGAATTATATTGAGCTAGTAAAGGAACTAATTGGACATATATAATATGGGCTCCAATAATCTATGTAATTAATTATTATATACCAAATAAATTGATTACACAATTATTATTTTCAGAGTCACACCACTACAAATCTAAAACTGCACTCCTAATTATATATCGTATTACGTAAGCCAGTGTGTAGCCGTAGTCCAATGACCTTGTCATATATGCAATACCCTGGTATGATATCCATAATCCATTTAAAGTCAAAGTCTGTCAACCTTTTGATCATGTTGTCTTAAAGATATATTATACATCCACTAGGAAAATAATTGTTCACCGAAAGTGAATAATTAGTCATTTGCCTAGCAAACAACCCGAGGCCTAGTCAATTTTTATATCCTGTATAATGACATCTAAGAGGATAACCTTTACTCTTTATGGGAGTTATGATTCCATATTTATAAGCAAAGTTCAAATCGAATATAAGAAAATGTAACAAATGAAATGGTCTAATAATTTGCTATTTTGAGATGATTTAGCCTTTGGAATATCAAAGTACACAAGTCATAAACATGAAGTCATTATTAGGTGAAACCTTAGGCAATTGCATAAGTGGCCTAGGATAATGGCCGATCCCACCACCCTCCAAAATCTCCTCCAAAAGATCTTTATTTTTAAAAGAGTCGTTCTATTAGCACACCCCTTTTTAACACTCCACACGCCGTTCTAAATTCATTAAATTATTTTCTAAAAATTATTTTATAGGATTATAAAACAAAAACCAAAAGTTAAGATCAAATTCTTGAATTTCTTGTTCTCAAATGACCCCAAAAAAAAAAAAGTCCAAACTTTTAATCAGGAATAAAAATTATTTTTCAGAAATTGATTCAATATAATTAAGCGTATCTGTGTCTTTTAACATTGTTTTTTCATTCAAAAAAGTTTAAGGAGATGAAATTGAAAATAAGTTTTTCAAATTCAAAAAATACCTATACATATGTAAATAGTATTTGAAAACATACTGATAAATTGAAATATAATAAAATTTAGCAGGTATAATTATAAAATTAACTCATACAGTATGTAGTTAAAAAATTTAATACCCAAAATGATGAAGAGTTCTAGCATATTGGTGTTGGTCTTTTAGATCCTTAAAAAATATGTTTATTTAAAAAATTCTAATAGTGTTAAGTACGTGCAAGTTAGTATGGAGCCCATAGACAGTTTCGAGACAATATATATAGGAACTAACTCAATTTGTGAGTTTTCCTATTCACAATCGAAGAGGATATGCTCCAATAGATTTAAAATAATGAAAATAAAAGGTAAAATATATTAACCTCGTACCTTTAAAGACACACGTCGAAAACACATTCCAAACTATGAAAGGATGAATGATTAGCCAAAAGCGTAAAAAACCGTACATTTAATTAATAACTAGATCTCGGAATCAATTTCACAAAATCTATGATACAGTTGGCTACATATGTATGTATTCAAAAGCCACAGAATTATGTTTATTAGATTAATAAGAAATCATATATATTTTTTAAAAAATCAACGTAATAGCAAGAAAAAGGTAGAGTTTAAAGGTTATATCTTAAAATCAGGCCGTTGATTGTTGTGCCATCTCTCGCCCCACACTGCTTTCTACCACTGAGCATCTTTGCAATTTTTGACCATATTCGGATTACATGAGCCTCCACCATTTGTTTGAACAAACTGAAAAAATATTTTATCATATTTAACGTTAACAAACAAACCCCGATTGAAAGAGGGTAACAAAAATTCCCCCCAAAACAAACGGAAAACAACGAAAATAATATTACACCCAAAGGAAAATTAAAAAAAAAAAACAATGTTGCACCCAAAATATATAGTGGAGAACAGAAATTGTTTATACCTATTTGATAAAAGGGACTTTCCTTGGAGCCTTTGTTGCCATGCACTTTTATCCTCCACATTATGATCCGGAGTAGTGCTTTTTGTTGAATATCCCAAATCTATGAAATTGAAAGTAGATGAGGGATTTGTGTAGTTTTGTGGCGTAAATTTCCTGTGCTTGAAAATTCAAATTTTGACTAACCCAAAAGGGCTTATCAGTGCTTGGAAAACCATGCAAAGACGTACCATTTTCAATGGTAGATGCAAGACGAGGCAGTACTTCATGAGAAAAATAGTTAAAATCATTAAAATAATTATGATCCTTTGATGAGACCCCATAGTTTGTGTAAGGCTCAAGGGATTCGATAGCATTGATAAATTTTGGACCAAGCCTTTGGGAGGAGAAGGTGATATGGGAAATGTTAGCCTATCGTTATCCTCAATTGCTTCTGGTTGTTCCAAACTATTGCTTCCCTGGAAAAGTTTGTCAAAGAAAGAAAATTAATTTCTTTCATATTTGCTTATACTTTTTGGGAACTAAAAAAAAAAAAAAAAAAACAGAAAAAAAGGCTCATGAAAGGAAGGGTGGTTCAACATGAGGGGTTAAATGGAGTTCTTTTTTGGGTTTGGTAATGGAGAGGGAAATTGGGTGAGATATTTACGAGCTAAGTAGTCTACAATCATCATCTGAATCTTGATCCAACTGTTGAGATAACATTTTTTTATGTACTTATATGCTGTCTAGGATGGTTGAGGAGAGACAGAGTCAATATTGTTTCAATTGTTGTCCAATTCTTCTTCTCGAGTAAATGATTCTTGGCACTAGAACGGGCCATACGAAAGGAGTTTGCCCCACATTGACTCATCGGCATGGAAAAAGTCGGGCATCGACTTCTTCTACATCATCAAGTGGACAACAGTCACCCTCAGTACAGCTTCCGCAAAAGCTACATGAGTGAATTGCTAACACATATGCCACCAATATGAGAATGGCTACACATTTGTCACGGATAGATTCAACATTAACGGATCAGTATGCAGCTCCCTCCTTGACTATGGTCCCTTCACCAGTACAGCCTCAGAATAAATTTGAAGAAGACGAAAAAGAAGAGCAAGAGACTAGCTAGCTATCTTTTTTTTTTTTTTTTTTCATCTATTATTGTGTGTGTCCAGTTACTTTTAGTGTTATGTATGTTTAACTTGAATTTAATATTTTGTATATATCTAACTTTTATGGATGTTTTAAGTTACATAATATAAGTATATCTAAATTGTTCGATCTATTTTAGAGTCTTTTTCCATCAAATTCCCTATAACAAGATTTGACTTGATGAGACAAAATGACGGATTGCATAGTGTTTGTCAACACTAAATGTGCGGATTTAAAATTGCCATACAGAATCACATTTGCAAAGTCGTCGTCAAGGGAGGTGGATTTTGCACAATCATATCTCCTAAGCCTGTGTTATTGTCCCGACAGAAGGTGGGACCACTGTTAGGTGGAAACCCTAGGCAACAAACCATAGAATTGATAGAGTTGCGGTGCAGCTGAGCAGGCTTTGATATTTTTCAGGATTGTGCGGACGTAGATGTTGCAAGTTTGATGCGGAGTCTCGAGCTATATTTTGTTTTGGTTTCTAACTAATAGAGGGTCACATGTATTATTGTAATTCGACAGGGCTCCACATTCGGGAACCATATCGGCAAAAACACGAAGCAGGTTGCAATATGTAATGACGTGAATTCTCGAAGTTGGGCTGGACGGATGAGGTCTGACTAGTGGATGTTGCTGGTGCCCCAAAAGGAACGAATTCAACCTAAATCATATCTAACAAAAATAGAATTACAGTAAAATTGTTGGTAAAAGGATATCATGACATGATAATTGAGGAGGAAATAAAGTAAACTGATATTTGGGAATTAATGTAACTTATTGGAAAGTTGTTAAATTTTAATTCGATATAGGTTTCAATTAATCACGAGGCAGTAAATAAAACTTCCCCTTTCATATGGACATGTGTTTTTAAAAATTATTTTGCATCTTAAAAAAAAAAAAAAAAAAATCCAAACTCTTTATCTTATAGTGAAGTTAGATATGAAAATATTGTTACATTGCAATCCCTTTTTTTCCTCCCCCTTCTGCACGAGTTCCTAAAAGAAATGAGACAAAAAAAAAAAAAAAAGATTATGTTATCTTTGTTCACTTATTCTTTCTCTAGTTTTATTTGAATGATTAATGCAGAGTTGGTTTGTTATAGTTTTAGGCTCTAAATTTTGTTTTAATTGGGATTTAAGCCACTTCTCAGTAAGTTTATTATCTGTATAAGTAGTTAAGACAGCGTAAAATATGAAGAATATTCTGTCATGAAACTCCATGTTTACCTTGTGAAGCACAGCACAAAGTTTGTTCTACGACGGAATTCTTTAACAATATTTCTTTTTGGCACACTACACATGTAATCCATGTACTAAACATCATTAAACTCCAATGCCAACTCATATTGCTTCTGATGAACCTTGTCCTTATATGAAATGAACAGTTTGAACCCTCTTTGTTGGTTTAAATGTTGTTTTATTAATATTAATCATATACTTTATATTTTTTTCATTTAAAAAATAAGAGATTTGAACTATTTATTTTGTGATACGGTCGTATGTGAATTATCACGAAGATATATGCATTTATTGAATTATAATTATTTTCATTATTGTAATTAATATCATCTTATTTTACTGACTTAAGCATCTTTCTAAACCATTCGCTAAAGTTCAGGTAGAAGTTGTGTTTTGTACCTTATCTATTTCTGAATGTTAACAAACAATAGAGACTTCAAATTTTGAGTTTGTTTGTCTAGTATTTATGAGAACTTTTAACAATGTGGAAACTCACAATAAATTAATTATATGGCTAAACCCATCAGAATTTTTTTTAGGGGTAAATATCTCGTTAATACATGGACAATTTCGTACACTTTTAAAGAGTTATGTTATTTTATTTTATCGACAAGACTAATATATGTGCTACATTAATTGCTGTATGACTAAGTATGTGTAGTAAAACTACATACTTGTTTTAAATAAAGCAAACTTGGGAATAAGTTAAGTGAAATTGATAGTCATTAACTTTAAAAAGCCCTATTTAGGTAAGAGGTAAATCTGAAATTGAATTTGTTACATATAAATTGAAATGATTTTAATGCTCATGGTAATTGTTCAGACAAGACCATTCAAGGTTTCAAGTACATTACGATAAGGACAAAAGATATGATTACAAACCTCTTACAAAAAATTAATTAAAACAAGATAAGACTAAAATTCATTTAGACATGGAAGTTACTCCATTATCCTCACTTTAAGTTAATGAAAATAAATTTCAAATCCACTACAGCTGTACATTCTCTCTCATAACAGACTACCACTTGAGGAGCACATGCATGTCTTACACGTGTCACTGACCCTAACAATATTATTTTTCTAATAAATGTACAAAAGGACATAACAATAAATATTTTTACAAATGACCCCAAATATTTACAAATGACCCCAAATATTTATACACTTAGTCCGATTTTAGTTAATAATTTTTAGTTTTACATATCACATTACTTTGAGTTTTTCTATAATTACACAAACAATACATATGTCAGGATGTTGTCAAAATCTAACCAGAAATTAAACACATTATGATCACATGCACTCTAACTAAGGTTCAAATTATAATTAAATGTCTTTTAAAGGGACATTGTCCCTCCAAGATACCTCTGATTACATTGTATATATCTTTAATAAAAGTACAATTTATTCAAAAAAAAAAGATGCTGATTGGGGTAAATTTCCCTTGGACATAAAGCTTAGTAGGTGATTAAAAAGTGTCAAGTTTTTATATGCCTTTTCTTTTATAAAATATTGAGAGAGTGATTGTTGGCGAGATAGTAAAAGCATTCATGAGAGTATGATAAGTAAAATAAATGAGACATGATATATGATTTGGGAGCCATTATTTATAACAATAACTTGAAAATAATTCAAGTCCTGGAAGTTCAACAATCACAACCAACTAGAAATATCAACCGTTGGATCAAGATTAATATGATGGCTGCAGATTACTTGGCTTGTTTCTATCTCCCCAAAATTCTCTTTCCTTTATAAAACCCATAAAAGAACTCCATTTACCCCCTCACGTTGTACCACCCTTCCTTTCTTGAGTTTTTTTTTTTTCCTTTTAATTTCTAAAAGTTATAAGCCAGTATGAAAGAAACTAATTTTCCATTCCTTCACATTTTCCATGGAAGTAATAGTTTGGAACAACCAGAGGCAATTGAGGTTAACAACGAGCTAATTACATTTCCCATATCACCTTCTCCTCCAAAGGGCTTGATCCAAAATTTCCCAAATGTTATGAAATCCTTTGAGCCTTATACAAACTATGGGGTCCCATCAATCGATCAAAATTATTTTAATGATTTTAACTCTTTTCCTTATGAAGGATTGCCTCCTCTTGCACCTACCGTCGAAAATGATACATTTTTACGTGGTTTTTCAATCACTAATAAGCCCTTTTGGGGAAATCAAATTTTAAATTTTCAGTCACAGGAAATTACACCACAAAACCATACAAATCCCACTTCTACTCTCAATTTCATGGATTTGGATATTCAACAACAAACTCTTCTTCTGATCAAAATGGACAGGATAAAAGAAAAATGACCCATACTATGAGAGAAGCAACCAAGGCTCCAAACAAAGTCCCTCTTATCAAAGGCCATTGGACTCCTCAGGAGGATAGGTATAAACAAATTTCTGACCTCCATTTAGGATTTTGGATGCAAAATTGTTTTATTTTATTTTTTTTCCTTTTTTAATTTTATTTTCCTTTTGGTGCGATAGTATTTTTGTTGTTTCCGTTTGTTTGGGGGGGATTTTTGTTACCCTCCTTCAATTGGGGTTTGTTGGTTAATGTTAAATACGATAAATATATCTACTTATTCAGTTTGCTGAAAAAAATGGTGGAGACTCATGGAATCCGAAAATGGTCAAAAATTGCAAAGATGCTCAGTGGTAGGGTTGGAAAGCAGTGCAGGGAGAGATGGCACAACAATCTACGGCCTGATATTAAGGTAAAATTCTTTAACCTCTACCTTTTTCCCACCTCCACCGTCCTTCCAGATTCTTGGTCAATCTTCTTTTTTTTTTTTTTTTTTTTTTTTTTTATTTTTAGAACTTGAACTTGGATTCTTGGTCAATCTGGGTTTTTTATTTTTTATTTTTTATTTGTTATAAGTTGCTTATACATTTTTAGGGAGTTCGAAGGAAAAGAAAGTGATAGAATCTCTCTCTTCTCCGTCTCTCTCTCTCTCTGAATAGAATCCTTTATATTATTAACAGGTTGGGGGGGGGGGGGGGAGAGGTCACAGAACAAAATTTTTTTTTTGGGAATGAATAATGGGATAGAAAATATTGAGTTGTAGTGACAAGTGATTTTTTTTTTTTTAAGATCAATTTAGTATTATTTTTAGACATAAAATGGTGTTTTGAGGGAAAAGTATATTAGACGGAAAAAAAAAAAAAACATATAACGACACTTGAAAAAAAAAAAAAAGTAAATAACAAAGTTGTTATTTAAAAGGACCTTTTAAAAAGCAAATAACAAAAACTTTTTTTCGTTAGAATCTAAACTATGATTATAGATGTGCCAGAAGAAGAAGAAGAAGAAGATAAACTCTTTTTTTTTTTTTTTTTTTGGCTAAATAAGAGCAAAAATGTCATTTTACAATTTCATTATAACTAAAAGTATTTTCTAATGCAAGGAGGGGCATTTTTGATATTTTATCTATATTTAACAATCAAACTCATGGTCAATAGACAAAAGGGTGTCTCTGTAATTTATTTAAAAAATCAAGAGATGTTAATGTTATTTGTTTTGATTAAGAGGGTGTCTCTGTAATTTTAGTAAAACACATGGCGTGTCAATAACATAATCATGTGGCACTTAAATACATACAAATGTAAACAACTGTATCATAGATTTTGTGAAATACGCTTCCTAGACCTGACTGTTAGACATATAATTTTGTACGCTTTTGGCTAATAATCATTTATTCTTTCATAGTGTTGAAATCACGCGTCTCTAAAAGTATGTGGTTAATATAGTTTGCCTATTATTGTTATTAATCGAAATCAATTGGAGCGTATCCTCTCTGGTTATGAAGCGAACAACTCTTAAATTGAGAACGCATATATTTATTGTCTTGGAACTGTCTTTGGGCTCCATACTACCGATAAGCAATTTGTCGGTTCTGCTTATAACTATTAGATTTTTTTGAAAGATATATTTACTTTTAGGAGCTGAAAGACAAATACCAATATGCTAGAACTCTTGAATATTTTGGGTATTGAATTTTAAAACTACATACTATGTGAGTGAATTTTACAATTATAGCTTCTAATTCCGATTATTATTAAACTTATCACTTGTTTTCAGAATAAATCTCTGAAAAATAATTTTGATTCCTGAGAAAAAGTTTTGAATTTTTCTTATTATTTAAGAACAAAATATTAAAGAATTTGATGCATATTTTTTGTTTTTGATTTGTAAAGCCATAAAATATTTTTACAAGCTAATTTAAGTATTAATGT
The DNA here is from genome assembly GCA_025413485.1 of Ficus microcarpa. Classification (NCBI taxonomy): domain Eukaryota; kingdom Viridiplantae; phylum Streptophyta; class Magnoliopsida; order Rosales; family Moraceae; genus Ficus; species Ficus microcarpa. The sequence continues at coordinate 49,753,048 of CM046377.1, read as the reverse complement.
TGTTTGGTCCATTTTTTACCTTTCACAAAATACATGGGATATAAATAAAGATGAGTTTTTTTAAAATTCAACAGAAATTTCCGTAGTCTAGAAAAAAGGACAAACTAAGAATTAATTGATAATCCTGAGATATATACAAATTCTTAAATGTCTAATCGGTAATCAACACCTTTTTTCCCCTCTGTTTAGTTTAACCATTTCTCAACATTTGTTACGTATCTATGTCTCAACCTTTGAAATGGGTGTTTGGGAAATAATATTTGAAAGGATATGAATATTCTAAAATAATGTTAGGAGACAACACTTTAGTTATTTGGATTTTTTAGTACTAAATACTTTCATTCAAAATTCATTTAAATGTGTACATCCTGAATATTTATATCCAAATGTTTTTTGAGAAGGAAATGACAATTGAATATTTCTGAACATGTGAAATTGGTTTCAACGCTACCTTCTTTAACCATTTCTCAAATTTATAATCCTATGATGTATGTATAATAATTCTCAAATTTCTAAGTGGTAATCAACATCTTTTTTTTTTTTTTTTTCCTTTGTTTATTTGAACCATTTCTCAACATTTAGAATGTTTTTATAGCTCACCATTTTAAATAGTTGGTTGGAAAGCAATATTTGAAATGATATCATGAATGTTATAGCTAATGCTAGGGGGCATATGTTATTTATTTGGATTTTTTTTATAGTGCTAAATGTTTTGATTCAAAATGTCTTTAATGAAATGTGTACATCCTAAATATTTCCATTATCTAATAGTTAAAATCAACAATCGCTCACAGAAAGATGCTTGGACTGAAGAAGAAGACATGATACTAATCATGGCTCACGAAGAAATCGGAAACAAATGGGTGGAGATCGCTCGGAGATTGCCTGGACGGTCGGAGAATTCCATAAAGAATCACTGGAATGCAGCTGTGCGGAAGCTTTACACAAAGAGGAGCGACAAAAAACCGAAATTCAAAGGCTCTCTCCTGCTGAACTACGTCAGGAGCATCCACAATAATGTTGTTGCTGAAAACAGCGAGAGTTCCTCTCAAGCTGCGAATGATGCAGCGTTGGCTGAGCATGATTATCATGCAAACCCCCAAATGCAGCTTCTGCCCGAAAACTCGGACATGACTCTTTTGAATAATTGGGTCATTAATCCAGTGGATAATCTGGTTTACAATGACAATGATCATGACAAAAGTATTTTCAATCTGGGAATGGGAAACGACAACAGTCTGGCCTCCAACTCTTACAGCGGGTTCAAGTCGTACATAGATGAGCTGGTGAAGATGGAAGAAGAGAGAAATGTGGATTTTCGGATGCGAAGCGAGATCGAGAGCCTCATGAAAGGACCGGCAGAGGTCAAGAAGGAAATGAATTTGATGGAGATGATCTGCCAAGGCAAGATTTGAAAGGTGAGATCAACTGCTGGGCACAAATCATTTTCTTGGAGATCATGAGGGTGGACCAAATCCCTTATCCTTGCCATTGCTGCCTGAAACTTTTGCTTAGCAAGTTAAGACTACCATATAGGATGTTTATATACACTTAAAAAAAACTCATCTCATGCCTGGTTCAATCATTTACAACTATTTGGAATAATCAATTCGAGTTGCAATTTGAACATGCATTCGTTTTTCATTATCAAAACGTGTCATTTGAAATTATAAGATTTGTAAATATTTCATTAGAATTGGCCATTTAAAAAGATGTTTGGCATTTAACATTTGAAATGTGTAATTAAAATGGCAAGACAACATTTAGTTCAAAATCCAAATTTCTTATAATTTCTTTCAAAAAAATCCAATAGTGATAAAGCAAAACTGACGAATGGCTCACAGATCAGTATTGAACCCATAAACAGTTCTGAGACAATATATATATATATATATATATATAGCTACTAACTCAATTTGGAAGTTGTCCCAATTCATAATTGAAGAGGATATACTCCAATAGATTTAGAATAATGACAATAAAAGTTAAAATATATTAATTTCATACATTTAAAGACACGTCGAAAATGCATACGATATAATGAAAGAATGAATGATTAGCTAAAAGCGTAGAAAACCACACATCTAACAACCAGATCTGGGAATGCAATTCACAAAATCTACGATACAGTTGGTTACATATGTTTGTATTCAAGACCGACATGAATCTGTTTATTAGATTGATAGGAACATGTGCTTATGTATGTTATTGTTTTCCAAAATCGAATGTAGTATTAAGAAAAAGGTAGAGGTTAAGAATTATTACTTGATATCAGGCTGCAGGTGGTTGTGCCATCCTCCCTCCAACTCCACCACCAGGAATCTTTGCAATTTTTGTCCATTCGGATTCCATGAGTCTCCACCATTGGAGTAAGGCTCAAAGGTTTCCATAAATTTTGGGAAATTTTGGATCAATCCCTTAGGAGGAGATGGTGATATGGGAAATGTTAGCTCGTTTTTTACCTTAATTGCCTCTGCTTGTTGCAAACTATTACTTCCCCAGAAAAAGTTGCGGAAGAAAGTAATCAGTTTCTTTCATATTTGCTTATAACGTTTTGGAATTAAAAAGAGAGAGAGAGAGAGAGAGAGAGATAAAATGCTCAAGATAGGAAGGGTGGGACAATATGAAGGGGTAAATGGAGTTCTCTTGTGGATATTATAAAGGGGATGGAATTTGTGAGAGATATATACAAGCCAAGTAATCCACAGTTATCGTCTGAATCTTGATCCAACGGCTGATACAACTTAATGGTTGCAACTATTGTATTTCTAGGACTTGACAAACTTCCAACGGCTGATATTGCTTATTGGTTGCGACTATCGAACTTCCAAGCGACACAAAAAAAAAAAATGCATGTGATGCTCAAGTGATAATTTATTAAATCAACAGTCGATCGATATAGCGTACAGTCACTACTGAACTTCCTGTGGCACAAAAAAAACATATATGTGCTACTCAAATGATAATCTTTTAAATCAACAGACAATATAGCATATAGTCAATAAATTGTAGATTGATTGTGGTGGCAAAATTCAGTTGTATATTTTATAATTTTATAATAGTAAGAGTTCATCACAAATAAAGTCAAACTTCGGTTCATTTTATTTGATCAAAGAAAATTGAACCAATAAGTTATTGAACTCTGGAGTTTAAGAACTGCAATTTTTATTTTCAATAATGAATTAAAGTTTTTATTCCGATACAGGATCTCCCTCATGCCTGAGAAGACTCCCCAGCTAGCCTGGTAAATTTATATATATATATATATATATAGCAATCTATGTTCAAAATGAAATGTAGTTAGATCATAGATAATAATCAAAATTACAATATGAGGGCCCTTGATCATTGTTAATCAGAATCACGATGTAACTAGTGCAGCAAAAAGTACAAAAGAAACGAAAAATAACTGAAAATAAACAACACCGGAGCAATGTCTAGAGCTGAAACGGGCCACGTCCTTTGTGTCTGGAGTCTCTACAATAGGCTTGAGAACTGAACAATGTTTCTAAATGGTCGATCAGTCTCTTCGCATGATGGTGTAGCTCCGAACTAGGAAAATGGGGAGATAAAGTCTGAACCCACACACACACACACATATATATATATATATATATATCCACTTATATATTTTGCATCCCCTCTGAATGTAAGAAGACATGTTAAGTTTTTTGTAGGCATACAGCATGCTGCAGAAGATATGTTTGGTGAGCATTCCAAAATCTTATGCGAATTGGACAAAGGTTTGTTTAGTGGTAATCTAAAATTTGACCTTTAAAAATTTATGGTCTTATTTTCTTACATACAATTCAAAATAAAACAAAATTCCTCGTGTGTTTATCATAAATTACGACTTTACTTTCCTTTTTGAATGATTTTAAATAGGTATGCTCAAGTAATCCACATGTGATTAAAACCATTAAAAAAATGAGCGTTTGGATGAAGAAATATCGAAAATATAACTAATGCTAACTTATAGGCAAGAGCTTTAATACATTTTAAATTGTACTGAGCAATGTGAGAGACCATCCCTTGTCAATTTTGGGTTAAATTTGGAATGAACCCAAAGTAATTAACATACTAGCTGACAGTATTATTTTGTTTAACTACATAAAATTTTAATTTTGTCCTTGAATAATTACGAATGTTCTTATATATCACTCATTGGTCATCATACAAACTAGACACAGGAAAAAAAAAAAAAAAAACAGTTCATCAAATATCAGATTATTTTTTGTTTTAGTGTCAACAACCAAACAATTATTTAGACTCCAGATTTGATTATATACCCTCATTTGGATCCTCGGTTCAAATCTACAATGTCATTTGAAAATTTTGGATACAAAACATTTGAATTAGCATTTTTTTAGTCTTAATTGGAATGGAATAATTTGATAGAAACATTTGAATATGTATTTGGATGGATATTCAAAATACTATTTAAATTCTAAAGTCTAATAATTAAAATACAATCAATATTATAAAAAATAATTTAGTGTTTGAAAAATGTGAATTAAAATAAGAATATTGCTTCATGGAGAATAAAATAATGCCTTCTTAAATTACTTTCAAAATATATCCATATGGAGCTAAATTTAAAGAGGAGGTGCTTTTTGTAATTTTAACCTTAATAAAAATCCATGTGATGTTAATACGTTTAATTTCCGTTCAAATTTTTTTTGGCATACTAACATAAGTTCTGTTTTTGTAATAGTAGAAAAACTCAAGGTAATGTAATGTGTAAAAAGAAAATTTATTAACAAAAATAGGATTGAGTGTATAAATATTTAAGGGTCATTTGTAAATTATTTATAGCTAGGGCCTTTTGTATATATTTTGGAAATTATATTGGCAGAGTCAGTGACACATGAAAGACAATATGTATGTCCTATTCAAGTTAGAATCATTTAAATTAATGGTCCTTATAGCATACAGACAAGACATGACACATTAATTGTGGTAGTAAAATTAAGGTTTATATTTTCCAATTTCATCACAATAAGAGTTTATAATCACAAAGAAAGTCAAACTTTGGCTCATTTAATTTGAAACAAAAAAAAAAAAGAATAAATAGATAATTGAACTATGGAGTTGTTTAGAACTGCTTGTGACAGTCACATTTTTTTTCACTAATAAATTTTTTTCCTTTATTTTTTTTTTTCAAACGCTAACTACTTTTGGTAAGAGTAGCGAGACTGTATAGAAGTAATGGATTTGAAATTGATTTTCATTGCCTTAATAAGTGAGGACAATAGAGAAACTTTCATGCCTGAATGAATTTTTAGTCCTATCTTGTTTTAATTAATTTCTTAAAAGAGGTTTGTAACCATATCTTTTGTCCTTATAGTAATTTAGTTAAAACCCTGCGTGGTTTTGTCTAAACAATAACCCTGAGCATTAAAAGCAATGCAATTATTACATAACTAATTCAATTTCAGATATACTTCTTAATTAAATAGGTTTTCAGTTAATAATTCTCAATTTTCACTTAACTTATTCCGAAGTTTGTTTTATTTAAAATAAGTACAGTTTTACTGCACATATTTAGTTGTATTGCAATTAATGTAGCACATATCTTATTGTTATCAACAAATACAAAAGAACTTCTGATATGTACCATATTGTCTATATATAAGCCATATATTTATCAAAATAAAAATATTAAAGGGATGTCGTAATTTTAATTTGTTTTCTCATTAATTTCTGTTGTGGTTCAACAGTATAATTTATTTTTAGCGAGTTTGTACATTGGTAAAAGTTTCCATAAATATTAAACAAACAAGCTCGAAATTCGTATTCTCTAACACTCAAAAATATAGATAAGAACAAAACACAACTTCTGGAATTTAACGGACGGTTTAGAAAGAGGCTTGGGTTCAGTAAAATAAGATCATATTAATAATAATGAAAATAATAATAATGTAATAAACAGAGAGAGTTGAGTGGTAATTTTATGCATGACTACATCATACGATGAATAGTTAATTCAAATTATTCGTTTCTAAATAAAAAAATATATAATAAATATATATCACTTATGTGAATGAAACAACATTTGAACCAATAAAGAGGGTTCAAACTGTTTGTTTCATATAAGGACAAGGTTCATCATAAGCTATATGAGTTGATATTGGAGTTTAATGATGTTTAGTGCATGAAATACATGTGTAGTGCTTAAAAACTACAGTCGTAGAACAAATTTTGCGCTGCCTTACCCAAGATAAACGAACATTCATGGCAGAATATTTTCTATTTCTCACACTATTTTATTTGCCTTTGCAAATATTAAACTTAATAATAATTTGCTTAAATCACAGATAAAACAAACTTAAATCCTAGAACTATAACGCAGGCGGATTTTGTAGTGTTCAAATAAATTAGAAAGCAAATAAAGAGAACAAAAACAAATTAGTTATGTATTTTCATTCCTTCTTTTTACTTGTCTCATTCGTTTTAGGAATTAGTACATAGAAAAAGAAAAATTTAATTGCAGTGGAAAGATAGCAATAATTTCGATTACAGCCATCACTTAACAATAATTTTCATATCTAACTTCACTCAGTACTAGTCGTAGAAAATTTAGGACCTTAGGTGAAATTAATTTCACAAGAGATCTTTAATTTGTTTTTTTGAAATTAAATTCTAGCAAAAAAAATTTTTTTTTTGAACCTACTCAATTTATTTTTCTATGCTTTTTAGATGCAAAATTATTAATTAAAACCTTATGTCCAAGTTTATCTTAGAGAACTCAGAACTAAATTATTTGCTCAGATAAATCACTATTGTAAAACCGACACCATAATTGACGAAAATGATACAACCTAAAAGAATATTGGGAATTTGAAAACTCTTAAAATAATATGAAAAAGTAGGAAGAATTAGAAGTAAGATCGAGTAGACTTGTTTGGTTAACTTTTGTTAACTTTTGTTAGTATTAACTAGATATACGTGAATATATAGTTATCGGTAAATAATTTAACACCCTTTTAGTTTTCTTTTTATAATTATAAACTCTTTCATTTTTCATACATAAAAGCTAATTCAAAATTTATCATTACTAACTTTTTTTTTAAACCTTGTATCTAATTAATGAGAAATAGGGTCTTAATATCAGGTGGAGCTTTAGGGAATTCCCAAAGTGGCCAAAGGCACCAACCCTGATCCGCACCACCCTCCTAGATCTCCTCCAAAAGATCTTTATTTTTAAAAGAGTGGTTCTATTAAACACACCCGTTCTAAATACCTTAACTTATTAGTTTCTGAAAAGAATTTCATAGGTTATAAAAGAAATAACCAAAAAAAAAAAAAAAAACATAATCAAATTCTTGAATTTTTTGTTCTCAAATAACCAAAAAAAAAAAAAAAAAAAAGTCAAAGCGTTTTATCAGGAATAAAAATTATTTTTTCATATATTAATTCAATATGATTAAGTTTATCTTTGTCTTTTAACATTGCTTTTTCATTCACAATGTTTATAGAGATGAAAATTAAAAGTAAGTTTTTCAAATTCTAAAGATACATACATATATATACACACACACATATGCATTTCATATTTGAAAACATAGTTATAAATTTAAAACTAATAAAATTTAGCAGGTAAAATTATATAGTTAACTCATGTAGTATATAGTTTTAAAATTTTAATACTCAGAATAATGAAGAGTTCTAGCAAATTGGTATTTGTCTTTCATATCCTAAAAGTATGCATTTCTTTCAAAAAATCCAATAGTGAGCCCACAAACAGTTCCGAGACAATATATATAGCCACTAACTCAATTTGGGAGATTTCCTTTTAATAATTGAATATGCTCCATCAGATTTTAAAAAATGACAACAAAAGCCAGAGTATATTAACTTCACATTTAAAGACACGCGATATTATGAAAGAATGAAGGATTAGCCAAAAGCGTAGAGAACCACAATCTAACAACCAGATCTGGGAATGCAATTCATAAAATCCACGATAGAGTTGGTTACATATGTTTGTATTCAAGACTCACAAGAATATATTTGTTAGATTAATAAGAAGATGTTACATATGTATATTATTATTTTTCAAAATTAAATGTAGTAGTAAGAAAAAGGTAGAGGTTAAGAATTATAACTTCTAATATCAGGCCGCAGATGGTTGTGTCACCCTCACTACATTGCTTTTCAACTCTATCACTGGGCATCTTTGCAATTTTTTCCATTTCCGGATTCCATGAGTCTCCAACCCTTTGTTTCAAAAAACTGAAAAAGTAGAGACTTTTATCATATTAAACATTAGCAAACAAACCCCAAATGAAAGAGGGCAGCTACCCTCAAACAAAATAATATTGCACCAAAAGGAAGGTAAAATAAAATGAAAGGTAAAAAGGGAAAAAAAAAAAAAAATACCAGAATACTAAATGGAAGGCAGAAATTTGTTTGAACCTATCCTCCTGAAGAGTCCATTGGCCTTTGAGAAGAGGGACTTCCTTTAGAGCCTTCGCCTTTCTCATAATCTGGGTTTTCTTTCTATTATTATGTCCATTCTGATCAGGAATTGTGCTTTTTGTTTAAATATCCCAAATCCATGAAATTGAAAGTAGAAAAGGGATTTGTGTATTTTTGTGGCATAATTTCCTGTGCCTGAAAATTCAAAATTTGACAACCCCAAACGGGCTTATCAGCGATAGGAAAATCATGCAAAAATGTATTATTTTCGATGATAGGTGCAAGAGGAGGCAGTACGTCATGAGAAAAATGTGTTAAAATCAGTAAAATAATTTTTGATCCTTTGGTATAGTTTGTGTAAGGGTCAGGGTATTTCATAACATTTGTGGAATTTTGGAACAATCCCTTAGGAGGAGAAGGTGACATGGAAAATGTTAACTCATTGTTAACCTCAGTTGCCTCTGGTTGTTGCAAACGATATTACTTCCCTGGAAAAGGTTGTGAAAGAAAGGAAAATCAATTTCTTTCGAATTTGCCTACAACTTTTTTGGAATTAAAAAAAAAAACATAAAATGCTCGAGAAAGTAAGGGTGGTACAATATGAAGGGGTAAATGGAGTCTTTTTTGGGTTTTATGGAGGGGAGGGAAATTGGATGAGATATGAACAAGCCAAGTAATCTGCAGTCATCAGCTGAATCTTGATCCAACGGCTGATATTGCTTAATGGTTGTGACTATTGAACTTCCAGTACTTGATAAACTTCCAACGGCTGATATTGCTAATTGCTTGCAACTATTAAACTTCTAGTGACACAGAAAAAACATGCATGTGTTGCTCAAGTGATAATCTTTTTAAATCAATAGTCGACACAGCATACACTCACTATTGAACTTTCAGTGACACAGAAAAGGATGCACGTGCTGCTCATGTGATAATCTTTTAAATCAACGGTCGATATAGCATATAGTCAATTGCATACTGATTTTGATAGCAAAATTCAGGTGCATATTTTACAAATTTATCACGGTAAGAGTTCATCACAAATAAACACAAACTTCGGTTCATTTTATTTGATACAAGAAAATTGAACAAAAAAGTTATTTAACTCTGGAGTTTTTAAGAACTGCAAATTTTTGTTTCAGGAATGAATTAAAGATTTTACTCCGATATTAGGATTCAGAAGACGCCCCAGCTAGCTTATACTGGTAAATTTACGTACATATATATTTATATATATATAGCAATCTATGGTCAAAAGGAAACATAGTTAGATCATAGATAATAATCAAAATCACATTATGAGGGACCTTGATCATTGTTTATCAGAATCACAATGTAACTAGTGCAGCAAAAAGTACAAAAGAAACCAAAAATAACTGAAAATAAACCACACCGGAACATGTATAGAGATTCACTGAAACGGACCACGTCCTTTGTGTCTGGAGTCTCTACAATAAGCTTGAGAAACGAACAATGTTTCTAAATGGTCGATGAGTCTCTTCACTCAATGGTGTAGCTCCAAAATGGGAAAGTGGGAGAGGAAGTTTGACGCAGACATTTATATATATACCTATGTATTTTGCATCCCCTCTGAATGTAAGAAGACACGTTTGAAGCATAAAACATGTTGCAGAACATATGTTTGGTGAGCATTCCAAAATCTGATGCGAATTGGACAAAGGTTTGTTTAGTGTTAATTTTGAATATGACCTGCGCAAAACTATGGTGGTCTTATTTTGTCACATACATTTCAAAATAAAACAAAATTCCTCGTAGGTTTATCATAAATTACAATTACTTCCATTTTTTGGATGGTTTCAAACACGTATGCCCATTAAAACCATTAAAAAATGAGCGTTTAGATGAACAGAAGATCGAAAATATAAGTAACGATGAATTTAGGTAAGAGCTTTAATCCATTTTAAATTGTAGTGAGTCAAGTGAGAGACCATCCCTTGTTAATTTCGGGCTGAATTTGAAATAAACGCATAGTAAGTAACATGCGAGCATAGATTATTATTTTGTTTGTCTATGGATAATGTTGTCCTTGAACATTTACGAATATTCTTATACATCTCTCATTAGTCATATACAAACTAGAAATAAAAACCAGGGGAAAAAAAAAAAAAAAAAAAAAAGGGTTCATCAAATACGAGATTCTTTTTTCTTTTTTTTTATTTTTATTTTTAGTGTCTATAACCAAACAGTAGTCATTTAGGCTCCAGATTTGATATTGTAACCCCGTTTGGATTGTCGGTTCAAATCTACAATTTAAATACAGATTTAGTCCACCAGTTGATCTCACCATCAACTTTTTCTTTCCTTTGAAATCTTTCCTTGGCAGATCATCTCCATCAAATCCATCTCCTTCTTGACCTCTGCCAGTCCTTTCAAGAGGCTCTGGATCTCACTTCGCATCTCGAAATCCACATTGCTCTCTTCTTCCATCGGCCCCAGCACATCGATGTACGCCCTGAACCCGTCGTAAGAGTTGGAGGAGAGACTGTTGTCGCTTTCCACTCCCTGATTGAAAATCTTACTGTCATCTTCACTATCATTGTAAACCAGATTTGCCACCGGATTAACGACCCAACTATTCACACAAGTCATGTCCGAGTTCTAAGGCAAAAGCTGCATTTGGGGGTCTGCATTATCATGATCACGGCTTGAGAGGAACTCTCGCCGTTTTCCACAACAACATTCTTTGTGTATGGTCCTGACGTAGTTCAGCAGGAGAGAGCTTTGGAAATTTAGGTTTTTTGTCGTTCTTCTTTGTGGCAAGTTTTCGCACGGTGTCATCCAATGATTCTTAATGGAATTCTCCGACCGTCTAGGCAAACTCCGAGCGATCTCCACCCATTTGTTTCCAACGGCTTCGTAAGCCGTTCAAGTATCTTTCTGCGAGCGATTTATTGGATTTAATTATTAAATGTTGCAAGAGAATGTACATGACAACAAACAATATAAAACCCCCTCTAGAAAAGAACTTGCATGTGTGCGTATTCTTTGAAGTTTTTTACTGAAATTGAAAATGGTAAGCGTTGATACCAATTTCGCATGTTATGCTAATTAAAGTCAATTACCATATTCTTCTCAGAAAACATTTGGATAGAAATATTCAGGATGTACACATTTAAATGAAAATATTTTGAATGAAAACATTTAACATTATTAAAAAAAATCTACAGAATATTCATATCGTTTCAAGTACTACATCCCAGAACCATTTTGAAAGGTTGGGAGAAATGGTTATACCACAGAGGGGAAAAAAGGGTGTGATTACCGTGTAGACATTTGAGAACTAGTATATATCTCAGGATTACCAATAATTTCTTTGTTTGTTTTTTGTTTAAGCTACGGTGATTTCAGTTGAATTAAAAAAAAAAAAAATTCAACTTAGTATCTCATGTATTTTGTGAAAGGTGAAAATCGGACCAAACAACATCAATACCTTAAATTAGTTTCTAAAAAATATTTATAGGTTAATAAAGCAAAAACCAAAAATGAACATCAACTTCTTGAATTTTTTGATCTTAAATACTAAAAAACTTTCAAGAGTTTTTCTCAGGAATCAAAATTATTTTTCAAAACATAAATCTAAAAACATAGTGATAAATAGAATAAAAATCAAAATTAGAAGGTATAATTATAAAATTTACTCATATAGTAAGTTTTAAAATTTAATACCCAAATTGATGAAGAGTTCTGCATATTGGTCTTTGTCTTTCATATCCTAAAAGTATATATTTCTATCAAAAAATTAATAGTGGTAAACAGTACCGACAAATCGCTCACTGGTCACTATGGTGCCCACAGACAATTCCAAGATAATATATATATATATATATATATATATATATATGCATGCACTGACTCAATTCGGGAGTTCTCTGTTTCATAATCGAAGTGGGTCTCCAATGCATTTAGAATAACGACAATATAGGTAAAATATATTAACCTCGTACGTTTAAAGACTCATCGAAAAGGCATTCAATATCATCAAAGAATGTGTGATTAGCCAAAATCGTACAAAAACTGTACATCTAACAACCGGATCTAGGAATGCATTTCACAAAATATCTATGATACAGTTGTTCACATATCTATGTATTCAAGAGCCAATTTATACAGTTGTTCACATATTTATGTATTCAAGAGCAACAGGATTATATTTGTTAGATTAATAAGAAATTTTTTTCCTTTTTTTTATTTTATTTTATTTTTCCAAAATCGAATGTAATAGCAAGAAAAAGGGTTAAAGAACTATACCTTAATATCAGGCCGTAGACTGTTGTGCCATCTCTCCTGACACTGCTTTCCAACTCTATCACTGAGCTTCTTTGCAATTTTTGACCATTTTCGGACTCCATGAGTCTCCACCATTCCTATCAACAAACTGAAAAAGTACACATATTTATTAAATATAACATTAACAAACAAACCCCAATTGAAGGAGGGTAACAAAAATTCCTCCCCCCCCCCCCCCCCGCCAAACAAACGGAAACAACAAAAATAATATTGCACCAAAAGGAAAATAAAATACAGTAATATAATATTGTACCCAAAATACTAAATGGAGGCCAGAAATTTGTTTATACCTATCCTCCTCAGGATTCTATTGACCTTTGATAAGAGGGACTTTTGTTAGAGCCTTGCTTCTTTTCTCATAGTCTGGGTCTTCTTTATGTTATCCTGCCCATTCTGATTAGAAGTAGTGTCTGTTGTTGAATATCCAATAATGAAATTGAAAGTAGAAAAGGGATTTGTATATATAGTTTTGTGGCGTAATTTCTTGTGCCTGAAAATTCAAAATTTGAATACCCCCAAAAGGGCTTTTTGGTGATTGGAAAACCATGCAAAAATGTACCACTTTTGATAGGTGCAGGAGGAGGCAATACGTCATAAGAAAAAGAGTGCAGGTTATAGACACGGTCTAGCAGCTGCAAGAGTTCATCAGAAGAGAACCACCTATCAAAGCTATAACAAAAGAAGAAATGAAAATTGTAGTAAATACAATTTTTTCATGAAAATGTTAGCAGTAATTTAGGAGTTTTTTTATTTCTTTTTATTTTTAGGAAAGTTGTTCTTTGGCTATTTTTTAGAAAGTAGTTTAGGGGTTTAGTCCTTTTCTTCTTTCCTATAAAAGGTCTTGTACTGATTTAGGTCAATGCAGAAAAATAAGGGGGTGTTTGGTGAAATAGTTTAAGATGATATTTTGAAGTTTAGATTGAGTTAAGTTTAGTTTAGTTTAAAAGTTGAGTGTTTGGTAAAAAGTTTAAGTTGAAAAGTTTAAGTTAAGTTGAGTGTTTGGTAAAAAAGTTTAAGTTGAAAAGTTTAAGTTGAGTTGAGTGTTTGGTAAAATAGTTTGAGATGAAATTAAAAAAAAAAAAAAAAAAAAAAAACAAGGGTCCTGTTGGATGTTAAAAATCTGAACTGAACAAACTCATTAATTTATTTAACATTCTACTGTAGTTTTTAACTAGGAAAATTGAATAATGTTAATACGCTTAATTAATAACATCAATCAACTTAAAAATAAAAATTACATCATCTTGTACATTTTATTACATAGTCATAAACGAGAACAACATAAAGTCCATAGTTATTCAGTAAAGGTTGATAAAAAAACATTCATAGTTAAATGACCATATTTTGCGCAACTAGATATAAATGAGCTTGTGATCACGTGGATTGATATCATGGAGATGATTAATATCTTTCTCACATTTCATCGGCGAAAACTTCTCTTCTCTGATTCAAATTTTTTACCAAATGCTTAACTCTAATTCTTAACTTAACTTATCTTCAACTTAAAAATCTTATTTAAATCGTGTCACTAAATGGAGGTTTAATAAAACTTTCAGAAATTATGGTTTAGAATCCTATGTAAACAATTTCTTTAATTTACCACAATCACATACACAAAAAACGGAGGAAAAAAAACGTAGAGAGAGAGAGAGAGTGGTGAGCGAGAAAGGAGAGAGAGAAAGCAAAGAATGGTGAGAGATAGTGGGATTTTTAGAGAGAAACAAACGAAGAAACAGAGGAGAAAGAGGGCGACTTTTAGAGAGAGAAACAAAGAAACAGAGGAGAGAGAGAGAGAGAGAGAAAACTTTCGGGCGCCCTCATTCGGATCCTCGTGGTCGTCGGCCTCATCCCCGTCTCCGTTCTCCTTCGCCCCCCCCCGCCACAGCATTCAAATCCGTCGCAACCCACGGCGGAGGACCTGGGAGGCCACCTACGTTGCAACCCAGGGCAGAGGGCCGCGTGGGTAGTCCTCGGTGCCGTGAGATTCGGAGGACTACCAGGACTGCGAGCCGGCATCCACAACATCACGAGGTCATCGGCATCGACAACATCGCGAGCTCGCCGGCATCCACAACATCGCAAGCTCGGATCAATGTCGCCAAGTCGCAGTTCATAACTCACACCGTTGGGAGGGTGTTGGAGAGGTTGAATTTGGAGTCGACACCTATTAACACAAAAGGGTATGAAACTCTGCTGAATTTGGTCGAAAATACTGCGTCGGATAGCTTCGATTTGTACTATGGTTTGTTCGTGTATAATAAGAATTCGCTTAAGATGTTGGAGAGGTTGGATTTGGCGTTTGAGGCCTTGAAGAAGCTGCTCTTTGGGCGTTTGCATGATGTGGTGAGGAGGCAGTTGTTTGGGGGACAAGAAAGGTTGCGATCTTCGAGGGAGGAATATAAACACTCCTCTAATGGTAATGGAGCTGCTTTGCCATCTTCTTCTGAAGCTACAAGGTAAAAGTCCTCTCCTTTGGCCTCTCTTCTTCTGAAGCTACAAGGTAATGGGCGCCTGGGGGGAGGAACTTGTTCAGGCACTCAGAGGAGCAGATGAAGGCGTGAAGATCCCACCCTGTAGAGAACAGAGGTTGCACAGTAAACCCATTTGGGTTTACTGTGTAACGGTCCAAATATCAGTTGAAGAGGGACGGACGCACCAAACGCAGTCAGTTCATTTCGAACTGAAAAAACCCAGCTTAGACTGGTTTGCCAAACACCTGCTAAGGAGTTTTTTCTTTTCAACCATAATACACACTTACATGATATCAGAGCTGTGGTCAAAAAATGGCTGGGCATAGATGAGTTACCGCTAGGCCATGACCGGCCAAATGAGGCCTTCCACAACCGCAAGAGATGGATCGGCTGCATTTGAAGGCGGTGCAGAATCGGCAACAAGAGGAGGAAATCCTAGCAGCGGTGGTGGTGGCCTGATCCCCAGTGGTAGCAGAGGCACTAGTGGCAGTAGTCATGATTTTTTCGGTTCTGTTTCATCCTTCCAATTGACAGGGTAGAAACTTAATGGCCAGAATTTTTTAGAGTGGGCTCAATCCATAAAGCTAACCATTGATGGAAGAGGAAAACTTGGCTATTTAACGGTAGAATGTGAGAATCCAGCCACTGAAGATCCTAGGTTGGCGACATGGAAATCTGAAAATTCATTAGTTATTGCGTGGGTGATCAGTTCTATGAAACCATCTATCACCAAACCACACATGTTTTTACCAACCGCCAAGGATGTTTGGGAAGCAGTTAGAGAGATGTATTCTGACCTAGAGAATTCATCTCAAATATTTGAGTTGAAGACAAGGCTATGGAGTTCCAAGCAAGACAGCCGTGATGTTACTACTTACTACAACGATTTTGTCACTTTGTGGCAAGAATTAAATTTGTGTTATGACGATGATTAAGAGTGCTCGGCTGATAGTGTTAAACACAAGAAAAGAGAAGAGAATGACTGTGTGTACAGTTTTCTTGCTGGTGTCAACCAAGAGTTAGATGAAGTCCGTGGTCGCATTCTTGGAAGGAAGCCACAACCCTCACTTAGAGAAGTGTTTTCTGAAATGCGTAGAGAATAGGCTTGAAGGAAAGTGATGATTGGGAAGACTACACATGAATCTGAAGGGTAGGCTCTTGTGTCGAGAAGTAGTGATGGTGAGGGAAGAAGTAGCAAGAAACCGTAGTGTGATTACTGCAAGAAACCATGGCATACACGCGAAACTTGTTGGAAGATCCATGGCAAGCCTACTAATTGGAAGAAAAAACAACCAAGGGACAACTGGAATTCCTACGCCAATGTTACTGATTCAGGTAAGGAGTCTTTTTCAAGAATGCAACCATTCACGAAGGAACAGCTAGAGTAGATCTGTAGAATCCTTCAATCCCAAAACCTTGTCAATCCTAATCCTTCTGGTTACGTGGCAAAAAAAGGGTAACCATTTTTTGTCCTCATGTCTTAATGTTGAGTCAAGTGTCTCTTGGATAGTCGATTCTAGTGCTACAGATCACATGACTAGCTGCTCTAAATTTTTCTCTTCCTATAATCCATATGCAGGGAATCAAAGAGTCAAGATAGTAGATGAAACTTTTTTGGCAGTTGTAACAACTTGGAAAATTTACAGTATTAATTTTTGAGTTGAACAGAAATTAAACCGTGATTTTTCTGTAGTATAGATGTAAATTCTTATAGTTTTATGATATAATATGTCTCTATGCCACTAGTTTTATTTTCACTATGCAAGAAATTTGGGAATTTAGAAAATTTCCATAAAGATCATAAATAGATAGAGGTGATCATGAAAATCCCAGTAAAGAATACCAAGTCCATTATACAACTTTATCATGTAAAGAAGTGAAATTTACAAATTCTTCTGAATTAAATTACAATAGTCAAAATTTAATTCTGAACTGAAAAAAAAAAAAAGGTAAAAAAAAAATTATTTTAACAGTTTAAATATATATATTTTTAAGTATCAAAAGTTGTTTGAACAGTTTTAAAAAATATATATATATATCCAATGTAAAGTTTACCATGTTGGATCATAACATATTGTAAATGACTGCTGAATAAGATAAGAATTAAAGTATAATTGTCTTTAAGGATCAAGGGCTAAGATTATATGGATTTTAATCTAATGGCCCATACCTTGACAAGTATGGCTTAATGATTAAAAAAAAAAGAAAAAAAAAAAAGAAAAAAAAATTGAACCGGATGTAATGGCTGGTAGAAAAGTAAGTAAACATATTTGACTTACTAAGTTAGAGAGGAACGTGAGAGGGAGGTAAAAAAAAAAAAAAAAAAAAAAAAAAAAAAAAAAAAAAAACTGTCTTCCACAGAGAAATAAATGCTCTCTTCATCTCTCAAAGAAGAACTTCTGGAGACAACAGAGCAGAGCGAAAAAAAAAAAAAAAAAAAAGGAGTAAAGTAGTATATAGTTATCTTCCACGTGAGTTAAAAACAAGGAGAGAAAGAGAAGGAGTTTTCTCTTGAACACAGAGAGAAAGAACTTCGGGAGACAGAGAAGAAGAAGAGAAGAGAAAAAAAAAAAAAAAACTTATCCCTCCAAATCTTCAAGTTTGGCTCACTAGCAAGCTTTTATTCAGGAAATCAAAGTGTTTAGAAGTCATAAAAGGTAATAAATTTGTAAAATTTCATGTTTTCTTTTAGTTTTATTTTGAGAAATTTCTATTCTAAAAAAATGAAAATTTTATTGTCTAGCTTCTATCAAGAAATCAAAGGATTTTCAAGGAGGTGTAACTAAACTAGTTATCAATTTGAAGGAAGCTAGGTAAGATATTCAAATTTTTTTTTTTATTTCCTTGAAATTGGATTATGTGATTTAAAAATAATGATAATAATAATAATAAAGGGATGAATATATATATATATATATATATATCTATATATAAACTATTTCGTTGATGGACTTGGTTCAATGAACTATTTGGGAATCATGAATATGTATATGTTATGAGATTTCTCCATGCTTGTATGATTAGTTGATGTTGTGGTTGAAATTTTTAGTAGATAGTAATAAAACCAATGATGTATCTTGTGTTTGAAATGGTTATGGTATAAGAAGCAAACTTTTTAAATAAAGTTTGTAGTTTAATAAATAAAAGTTGACAACTTTTGTTAGTATGTTGTTTATGAATTGATTTTAGTGAGAAAGTTTAGTTTGATGTATGTATACAAAAATGAAAGTCTAAACTTATTTTAGAGTCAGGGATTCTTGCAAGAGATACAAGTGATAGAAAATTGATTAGTGCAAGTTTATGTGGAAAAAGTGTTAGATTAGCACTTTTCAAAAAGAAATTTATAAAATGAAGTATAGAAAAAAAAAAAGAAGGAAATTAAAGTTAATTATTTAACGAAAGAAATATTCATAAGAACAATGGTAAGTTTAAAATACTGCTCTAACTGTCGAGTGTCGCTTAAATTGGACACGGTGCCTACGATGTACTAGAGCGGGGTCGATGATAGAAAAATCGCAGATTATCGAATTCCTGAAATTACAGATCTCACCTACAACATAAAACTATGAATGCTTGTTTTGTTGGTGTGCATATGTGGTGAATTATGTGCCAATTACTTGAATATGATTACGATGCCTCAATGTTTATGCTAATCAAATATTTTTTTTATAAGACATGATCAACTGAATGGATGAATAGACAAGACGAATGTTGTGACAGTGGAGAAAGAGGGTGCATGGTTAACACTTCGCTTTAGAAAATATATGTATATATATATACCGCAGCTTTAAAAAATATATATATGTATGAAATGGTTTGTAATATATGGTACTGTGATACTTCACTTATGTTTTTTCTCTAATCCTTATGAATGGTTATCTAATAGATAATGAGTTCAACAGGTAACCAAAAAAAAAAAAATCCCTGAATTTTGGAAATTAAAACGATACAAGTTAGGATTACGTATGTATTTGATGGCTCATTCCTAAGGAGAGGTCATCACAGTTGGTATCAGAGCCCGTATCCTACCATCCTACTCCACTCTGTCGGACATCAGTTTTGAATGTTCAAGTAAGTTAGATGTTTATATATATACTTACTTGTGACTTGTGATCTTTGATTTCTTTTAGAAAAGGATTATCACATGGAAGACGGAGCTTCCTTTGCACCACCACACCCACCACTTGTGGATGCCAATATACCTTTAACCGAAGAGCTTTATGGACCTCGTATGGGTTCTCGGGCTGTGGCAGCCTTTCGAGCTTGTCTACCAGATACATATGATGGCAGTACCCCTCCCTATTGATTGGGGAATTGGCTCCATCAGTTGGAGTCGATTTTTCTATCATGCGATCTTGACACCACTGAATGGACTGGACTTGCTGTCATACAACTAGTAGGTGAAGCTATGGACTGGTGGAGGATCGTTGGTATCTTACCACGAGAGACCTCATGGCAAACATTCTGTTATGACATTACCCACTGTTTTTCGGTTAATGAGCCACCAGTAGCCACACCTTTAGCTATGCCTGCTTCACCGTCACCCCAGCCTGCTATCTCCTTTACGACTGCGAGATTAGTGGTTATGCGAGTCTTGCGATGGAAGGCCTGAGAGGGAGAGGAACTAGAGAGTTATCTTCAACGTTTCATCCAAGAGATAGTCAATGCTTCACCGATTCCACTTACTGAGGAGGAGCAGTGTTTCCATTTCTGGCAGGGATTGCCAGAGCAAGTGCGGGCATGAGTATATGTAGGTACTTGTCTTAGTTTTGATCACTTGGTTTCTGAGATTTACTACGTGGAGATGGGCCTTCAGGAGGAGAGGCGCGCGGAGGAGGAGCGTCGAGAGCTTGGCTGACGTATCGAGGCGCAACGCCAAAGGAAGGAGCTTCGAGAGTATAAGCACATGATGAGATCTATTACCTTTGGGACGGTAGACCCGCATAAGGGAAAAGTTGGTACCAGTCACATTTATATCGATAGCAATGAGTATGATGATCCTGTTGAGTTTCCAGAAAGACACTCAGGATACCTGAAGGATGATAGGCACGATTCTGCACCATAGCTAACAAGAACACTTTGTTTTGTTTTTGTTTTTGTTTTTTTTTTTGACTGCTGATCTTGGTTAAAAGATCTGGCATATGTAGGATATGTTTTGGGGCTTATGTGTAATATATCTATGCAATATATGGGGATGAATGATAGTTTAAAAAAAAAAAAAAAAGAAATGTAAAATGTATCTATTTTGATAGCATCCCCTACGATGAAACTATGTATGTTTTGCATGCAGTAGCAGAATGTATGTATAACTGCTTATGACAGTGAATGTATGTATGACATAACATGTAAATGAATATAATCATGTGATGACTATTATCTTTCTACTATATTTTCTGTGAATAATCCCTTTTGCACAATGAAATTTTAAAAAGAAACCATGTTTTCCTTTTGTTCTTGAAAGATAGGTTGTCATACACGGAAACATGGTTCGCCCACGTACCGCAGCGGCCAGAGTGCCACAAGATGTGGAGATGGCTGAATTAATTGCCAACCTACAAGCTAGATTGGATGCTCAGGAACAAGAAAATCGAGTTATTCGACAACAATTAGCACAGCTTACTCAGCAGCAACCTCAAGTTGAAATTCCACCTCCACCAGTTGTGCCTGCTGCACCAGCTGTTCCAGTTAATCCTGATGCACGACCCCTGGTTTATCAAGAGCCACTTTTTGAACGGTTTCGTCGTATGAAACCGCCTGAGTTTGAAGGTTCAACTGATCTTCTTGAAGCAGAAGAATGGTTGACTTCTCTCCAAATTATCTTGAACTTTATGAATCTCACCGAACAAGAGAAAGTACTATGTGCCTCTTATGTGTTGAAAAAAGATGCTCGTTATTGGTAGGAGACTGTTGCATTGAGAAGAAATGTGATGACTATGACATGGAATGAATTCTTGGGTGAATTTAATGAAAAATACTACAACATAGTATTAGTATGCATGAGAACCCAACAAAATGAATTCAATGACTTAAAGCAAGGAACCATGTTGGTTACAGAGACTTGCCAAAAGTTCGACCATTTGGCTCGACTTTGCCCCTATCTTGTGCCAACCGAAGGGGAACGAGTAAGGAGAATGATATGAATGTTTTAGCCAGAGATAGCTGTAATAGTTGACAGTGGTGATAGACCTACACTCACTGTAGCTGAATGTGTTAGTCAAGCACTCTGAGCTGAGTTTCATCTGACTGAGGCTAAGGAAGAAAAAGTTAGATATTGGGAAGCCAAGAAAAAAGAGAAAGTCGGGAATACGCAGAATCCAGGAAGCAATCAAGGTGGATCATGGAATAAGAACAAGCAGAGTAATCAGAACAACAACAAGAGAAAGGCGAACTTTATTGGGAATAAGAATCAAAATCAGAGGAACCAACAGCAGAAAAGAAGTAATAATGGAAACAATAATCCCAGCTACCCAACTTGTGTTAAATGCGGCAAGAAACACCCCGGTGAATGTAGGATGGGAACAAATAGCTGTTACATTTGTGGCAAAGAAGGCCATTATGCTAATAACTGTTACTTCAACAAGCAAAATCAGCAGGGGCAAACTCAACAGAGACAGCAAGAGAACCAGCTCCATGGCCTCCAAGCTAAGATCAATGGTTCACAGATTAGCCAGGGACGCCTTGAAGCCCCTCCAGCCCCAAATGCTCACATCTGTGCTTATACCAAAAATGATGTTGAAGCTGGAACATCAAATGTGGTGACAGGTCAACTTTCTGTTGCAAACCATGATGCTCATGTTTTATTTGATTCGGGAGCTTCCCATTCTTTTGCATCATGTTCCTTTGTTAAAAAACTCGATCAAGCCACATATAGAATTGAACAGACTTTAGGACTACCTTACCCTCTGGGGAGGTATTGTTGTCTGATTATTGGCTACGACATATGCCGATCATTATAGCTGATAGAGAATTGTTTGTTGATTTAGTCATACTAGAAATAGTAGACTACGATGTTATCTTAGGAAAGGATTTCCTAGGAAAGTATCATGCTTCCATAGACTGCCGAAGGCGAAAGGTTGTTTTTCAACCCAAAGGAATTGAGACTTTCGACTATGTCGACACTTCCAATAAACCACAAAAGTGGATGATAAGTTCATTAAAAGCTAGGAAAATGATATCCAGTAGATGTCATGGGTATTTGGCCTACGTTATGGATACTTCAAAGGAAGAAAAGCTCCAGCCAAAAGATATACCTATAGTTAAAGATTTCGTTGAAGTTTTTCATGAGGAATTGCCAGGATTACCACCAGATCAAGAGATCTCTTTCGAAATTGAATTGCTTCCAGGTACAGCTCCGATATCGAAGGCACCATACCGGATGGCACCCGCTGAGCTCAAGGAACTTCAGACGCAATTACGGGAGCTACTTAATAAAGGTTTTATTCATCCAAGTTATTCACCATGGGGGGCACTTGTTTTATTTGTGAAGAAGAAAGACGGCATGCTTAGAATGTGCATTGATTATCGTGAGCTCAATAAGGTCACAATAAAAAATAAGTATCAACTTCCGAGAATTGATGATCTTTTCGACCAACTTAAGGGAGCAGCAATATTCTCAAAAATTGATTTGCGATCGGGGTATCATCAGTTAAAGATTAGGGACAGTGATGTTCCTAAATTAGCCTTTCGAACCCATTATGGACATTATGAGTTTTTAGTTATGCCGTTTGGGCTAATTAATGCTCCAGCAGCTTTTATGGACCTTATGAATCGAGTTTTTGAGAAATATCTGGATAAATTTATCATAGTCTTCATAGATGATATTTTGATATACTCAAAGACCCGAGAGGAACACGAAAAACATTTAAGGATTGCCTTGCAGACATTAAAGAATCATCAACTTTTTGCAAAATTCTCTAAATGTGAATTTTGGCTCGACAAGGTTCATTTTCTTGGACATGTTGTCTCTAAGGAAGGAGTGTCAGTGGATCCAGTAAAAATCGAAGCAGTTAGTAAATGGCCAACACCTAAAAGCGTAACTGAAATACGCAGCTTTCTAGGCTTAGCCGGTTACTACAGGAGGTTTGTGGAAGGATTCGTAAAACTAGCTGCACCTCTCACAACACTTACTCGTAAGGACAAGAAATACGAATGGGGTGAGAAATGTGAGGAAAGCTTTCAAGAGTTAAAAAGGAGACTCACTAATGCGCCTATTCTCACAATACCATCAGATGAGGGAAAGTTTGACATTTATAGTGATGCTTCAAGGATGGGTTTAGGAGCTGTTTTGATGCAGAATGGTAAAGTCGTATCTTATGCATCACGTCAACTGAAAGAACATGAAAAGAACTACCCAACTCACGACTTGGAGCTGGCAGCGGTGGTTTTTGCACTCAAAATATGGCGACACTACCTCTACGGGGCAAGATGTTTGATTTACACGAACCACAAGAGTCTCAAGTACCTGTTCACTCAAAAAGAACTCAACATGAGGCAAAAAAGATGGTTAGAATTGGTCAAGGATTATGATTGTGAGATTCTTTATCATCCAGGAAAAGCAAATAGAGTCGCAGATGCTTTAAGCCGAAAGTTTTCACCTAGAACCCACATGCCAATTGATTCGTTGCCTACATCTCTTCAAGGAGACATAAACAATTTGAGGCTGGAACTCATTTCATGACAGTTATTAGCTTTAGTTCTTCAACCATCGATTTTTGATGAAATAAGAAAAGCTCAAGAGCTAGATTCGACCTTAATCAAGTACAAGAAAGAGGTCGTTGAAGGAAAAGAGTCTGATTTTAATCTTTCAGCTAATGGAATTCTCTACTTCAGAAGAAGGTTATGTGTGCCTGATGACGTAAAGTTGAGAAAACAGATTCTCTCGGAAGCTCACAAGACTCCATATTCTATACATTCAGGAGCAACAAAGATGTATCAAGACCTAAAAAAGCACTTTTGGTGGAAGAAAATGAAGAACGATATAGCTGAATTTACCAGTCAATGCTTAACTTGTCAGAAAGTTAAGGTGGAGCACAAGCGACGAACAGGAGAATTGCAGCCCCTTGAAGTCCCAGAATGGAAATGGGAGCAAATAGCAATGGATTTTGTTATTGGCTTACCAAGGACCAGTGAAGGATACGATGCCATCTGGGTAATTATTGATAGACTAACGAAATCAGCACACTTTTTACCAATAAAAGTCACATATACGTTGGAAAAATTGGTAGATCTTTACATATCGGAGATCGTCAAGTTACATGGCATTCCTTTGTCTATCGTTTCAGATCGTGATAGTCGTTTTACCTTTACTTTTTGGAAGAGTGTACAAAAAGCTATGGGTTCTGAATTGAAGTTTAGCACAACTTTTTACCCTCAGACAGATGGTCAATCTGAGCGAACCATCCAAATTCTTGAAGACATGCTTCGTGCATGCGTCATGGATTTCAAGGGATCTTTGAACAAGAAGTTGCCATTGGTAGAGTTCTCCTACAACAACAGCTACCAATCTTCTATAGGCATGGCACCCTATGAAGCTCTTTATGGAAGGAAATGTAGATCTCCTGTTCATTGGTATGATACCAGAGAAAAGCAACTTCTGAAAACAGATTTTATTCAAGAAACTACGGAGGCTATAAAGAAGATTCGTCAAAGGGTGGAAGAAGCACGAAGTCATCAGAAAAGTTATGCTGACATGCGAAGAAGACCATTGGAGTTTGAGGAAGGAGATTCAGTATTCCTTAAAGTAGCTCCTATGAAGGGCATAATGCGCTTCGGGAAGAAAGGAAAGTTAAGTCCACGATACATTGGGCCGTTTGAAGTTACTGGACGATTTGGTAAAGTGGCATATAGGGTAGCTTTACCGCCGGAATTGTCAAGCGTACATAATGTTTTCCACGTCTCTATGTTGAAAAAATATGTACCAGACCCGTTACATATCATAGAGCATGAACCAATTCAAGTTCAGGAGGATCTTTCCTACGAGAAATGACCGGTGCAAATTTTGGCTCATGAAGAGAAGACTCTAAGGACTATACCTCTTGTCAAAGTGCTTTGGCAGAATCATAAAATAGAAGAAGCCACATGGGAGCGAGAGGATGAAATGAGAGCTAAATACCACCACTTGTTCTAATTTTCGAGGACGAAAATTTCTAAGGAGGGGTGATTGTAACAACTTGGAAAATTCACGGCATTAATTTTTGAGTTGAACAGAAATTAAACCGTGATTTTTCTGTAGTATAGATGTAAATTCTTGTAATTTTATGATATAATATGTCTTTATGCCACTAGTTTTATTTTCACTATACAAGAAATTTGGGAATTTAGGAAATTTTCATAAAGATCATAAATAGATAAAGGTGATCATGAAAATCCCAATAAAGAATGCCAAGTCCATTATACAACTTTATCATGTAAAGAAGTGAAATTTACAAATTTTTCTGAATTAAATTACAATGGTCAGAATTTAATTCTGAACTGAAAAAAAAAAAGGTAAAAAAAAATTGTTTTAACAGTTTGAATATATATATTTTTAAGTATCAAAAGTTGTTTAAACATTTTAAAATATATATATCCAGTGTAAAGTTTACCACGTTGGATCATAACATATTGTAAATGACTGCTGAATAAGATAAGAATTAAAATATAATTGTCTTCAAGGATCAAGGGCTAAAATTCTATGGATTTTAATCTAATGGCCCATACCTTGACAAGTATGGCTTAATGATAAAAATAAAAAAAAAAAAGAAAAAAAAATTGAACCGGATGTAATGGGTGGTAGAAAAGTAAGTAAACATATTTTACTTACTAAGCTAGAGAGGAACGTGAGAGGGAGGTAAAAAAAAAATTACTAAACTAAACTAGCTATCTTCCACAGAGAAATAAATGCTCTCTTCATCTCTCAAAGAAGAACTTCGGGAGACAGCAGAGCGGAGCGGAAAAAAAAAGAGTAAAGTAGTATATAGTTGTCTTCCACGTGAGTTAAAAACAAGGAGAGAGAGAGAATGAGTTTTCTCTTGAACACAGAGAGAAAGAACTTCGGGAGACAGAGAAAAAGAAGAGGAAAAAAAAAAAAAAACTTATCCCTCCAAATCTTCAAGTTTGGTTCACTAGCAAGTTTTTATTCAGGAAATCAAAGTGTTTAGCAGTCATAAAAGGTAATAAATTTGTAAAATTTCATGTTTTCTTTTAGTTTTATTTTGAGAAATTTCTATTCTAAACAATGAAAATTTTATTGTCTAGTCTCTATCAAGAAATCAAATGATTTTCAAGGAGGTGCAACTAAAGTAGTTATCAATTTGAAGGAAGCTAGGTAAGATACTCAAATTTGTTTTTTTTTTTTTTTCATTTCCTTGAAATTGGATTATGTGATTTAAAAAAAATAATATTAATAATAATAATAACAATAATAAAGGGATGAATATATATATATATATATATATCTATATATAAACTATTTCGTTGATGGATTTGGTTCAATGAACTATTTGGGAATTATGAATATATATATGTATATGTTATGAAATTTCTCCATGCTTGTATGATTAGTTGATGTTGTAGTTGAAATTTTTAGTAGATAGTAATAAAACCAATGATGTATCTTGTGTTTGGAATGGTTATGGTATAAGAAGCAAACTTTTTAAATAAAGTTTGTAGTTTAATAAATAAAAGTTGACAACTTTTGTTAGTATGCTGTTTATGAATTGATTTTAGTGAGAAAGTTTGGTTTGATGTATGTATACAAAAATGAAAGTCTAAACTTATTTTAGAGTCAAGGATTCTTGCAAGAGATACAGGTGATAGGAAATTAATTAGTGCAAGTTTATGTGGAAAAAGTGTTAGATGAGTACTTTTCAAAAAGAAATTTATAAAATGAAGTGTAGAAAAAAAAAAAAAAAGGAAATTAAAGTTAATTATTTA
The DNA here is from genome assembly GCA_025413485.1 of Ficus microcarpa. Lineage (NCBI taxonomy): Eukaryota > Viridiplantae > Streptophyta > Magnoliopsida > Rosales > Moraceae > Ficus > Ficus microcarpa. Next base: position 49,725,935 of record CM046377.1, on the reverse strand, counting down.
ACGAAAGAAATATTCATAAGAACAATGATCAGTTTAAAATACTGCTCTAACTATCGGGTGTCGCTTAAATCAGGACACGGTGCCGACGGTGTACTAGAGCGGGGTCGACTGACAGAAAAATCGTAGATTATCGAATTCTTATAAGTACAGATCTCACCTACAACATAAAACTATAAGTGCTTGTTTTGTTGGTGTGCATATGTGGTGAATTATGTGCCAATTACTTGAATATGATTACGATGCCTCAATGTTTATGTTAATCAAATATTTTTTTTTATATTGTGACATGTCATATTTGCATGATCACTCATATAATTACATGAGACTAATGAAAGTGAAATGTTAGAAAAGTGTCGTACCAACCTCCACTCAGGTGAGGTAAAAATTCATGAATGATTTATGTATTATTTTGGGTATAACTGGAGGGCCGCTCCCCCAACTCCCCAATGGTTGTGCGCACCTAGTACGTACATAATGGGGCCCAATAAGTTTTAAAGCAAAAGACTTAAGAATTTCATAAAATGTTATGTTCATTATTCTTGCATTGTGAGATTTATATCTGTACTTGCTAGGCGAAAGCTCATTTAAGAAATTTATGTTGTAGGTAAATTGAGTAAGAAATCCGTGATCAACTGAATGGATGAATAGACAAGACGAATGTTGTGACAGTGGAGAAAGAGGGTGCATGGATAACACTTCGCTTTAGAAAATATATGTATATATATATATATATTCCGCAGCTTTAAAAAAAAATTATGTATGAAATGGTTTGTAATATATGGTACTATGATACTTCACTTATGTTTTTTCTCTAATACCTTATGAATGGTTATCTAATAGATAATGAGTACAACAGGTAACCAAAAAAAAAATCCCTGAATTTTGGAAATTAAAATGATACAAGTTAGGATTACGTATGTATTTGATGGCTCCTTCTTAAGGAGGAGTCGTCACAGCAGTGGCCGAGAAAGGGTCTATTATTATCTCATCCAATATTACACTTCATGACGTTCTTCACGTTCCTAAATTGTCATGTAATCTTCTTTCAGTCAATAAATTTATTCATGATCACAAGTGTCAAGCTAATTTCTCGTCATCTAGCTGTCTGTTTCAGGATTTGATTTCGATGAAAACGATTGACAATGCTAAGGAAGTTGGTGGACTCTATTTGTTTGACACTGGATATGACTCAAGTAGGCAATCTTGGAGAACTTATCTCAAATCTATTTCTACTCTTGATTCGAGTGAAATAATGTTATGGCATTATCGTTTAGGACGTCCAAATTTTCATTATTTGAGACACTTGTTTTCGAAACACTTTATCAATAAAAATCTATCTTTATTTCAGTGTGAGATTTGTGAATTTGCGAAACATCGTTGAACTTCTTTTTCTACTCAACCATATAAAGCCACTAAAACCTTTACTATGATTCATAGTGATGTTTGGGGGCCATATCGGACTAAAACAGTAACAGGAAAGCGTGTTACTTGGGTGTTCTTACTTCATGACAAGTCTAAAGCTAAAACTGTGTTTAAAAACTTTTACAACATGATATTAACACAATTTCAAACATAGATTCAGATTTTCAGAAGTGATAATGGTAAAGAATATTTTAACCAAATCTTAGGGATTTTTTTTTTACCGAAAAAGGCATTGTTCATCAAAGTTCATGCATTGACACTCCACAATAGAATGGAGTTGTAAAGAGGAAGAATAAACATGTCTTGGTGGTTGCTCGGTCTTTAATTGTAACGACTCGACTTTTCAAATCGTTAATTAGTTTACTTATTCTTATTTAATTTAGTCTTAATACTTATTTATATTCGGTTCTAAAAAAGTACATAAATTTTTTTTAAATCATATTCGTACTACAAAAGTTAGAATTACTTAAAAATTTTAACTGAGGAAATTAAAAACCTCTAGCAAATAATTATACTACTCAAATTCATATTTAGATAATAATTAAAAAGCTATAACTTCATGTTGATTAAAACGAAAGAGTTTGAAGTCTTTTTCTCGTAAAGTACTCATACTAATTTAGTAGTACCAAAACATTGGAACATAACTATAAATATAGTCGTTACAAAATAATTTAAGAAGTCGAAATGTGGAAATTAAATTCGTGGTCGTATCCCACTCCCTTCCTTCACCGTTTCCGCACAGTTTTGTCTGTCCATAAGAACATCTAAGTAGTGGGCTGCTTACCCGCGTTACCTATAGCACGAACACACATACGTATGAACTTTCACTCAACAAGTACAAATAATATTTCATAAAATATTTTATAAGGTCATATCATCACATGTAACATCAAGAATGTTCGAAAGTGTACATAATCATGTGTGTTAATTTATGCTTTATTATATACATGTCTTGTCTACTTAAAGGCCCTTATGTCGTACCCATATGCGCGCAACCAATGGGGAGTTAGGGAAGCGACCCTCTAACAGCCTCCAAGGTCATATCTTATAACTTTCGTTCTTATCATATCCTTTTACTAATTGGAAGTTGGTACGACACTTAATCATATCTCTTATTTGCCTTATTCTCATTAATTTTGACAATGTGTAGATTTACATGTTACTATATATCTATCATTATGGCATAATTATCTGTGAGGCATGCTGATCATGTCAATGTAAGAGAAATTATGCACATCAAATATTTAATCAAAACAATACGTATAATTCATTTACTCATCATATCATCGAGTCAAGTCATAGCAAACATAGAGCATCAACAAAAAAAAATATTTTGTTCCATGCTGTAGGTGAGGTTTATACTTGTCTTATAAGCTTAAACTTCTGGAGTTGTATATCCTACTACGCAAATTTGAAAAATTGTCCTGATTTAACAGTATTTCATTATTAGATAAAATCATAGTTATATTACTTTATTTAATTATTCATTTATTTTATAAACTATAATAAACTTAATTTACTTATATCATAATTAACCTTAACAATTATTTCTTATTAATTATTAAGTGTTAATATAAATTTTTATTAATTATTATTTAATTAATTTAATTTAATTAATTATTTTGATTATTTAATTAATCAATTGATTAATTAATCGATTAACTAATTAATCAAGTAATAGTTAATTATTACTTTAATTAATTGAGTAATTATAATTAAATTATATAATTTTAATTGAAATATTAATAATTATCTTTTTAATAATTTAATTATATTACTTAAATATTATTTCTCATATAATAATTATTAATTATTAATTCTAATAGTAATAATTAATAATTTGATTAACATAATAATTAATATTTGATTAATCTCTAGTTAATCATTCCTAATTATTTTGATGATTATATCAACGATTAATGATTAATTAATCACTAATTAATCATGTATTATAATTATGTAGTTATTTAACATAATAATCTTGATTAATCATATATTAACTCTTATAATTAATTAATTAATTATTAATCAATTAATTAATTAATTACTTTATTAATTACATTTGGTTATGTATTTATGAATTAATTAATTAAGGGGGAGTTTGGTGAACCAATTCAAACAACTCAACCCAAACTTTTTTTGTCTTTTTCCTTAAAAGTTTGTCTTTTTCCCAAAAAAATTTTTGTCTTTTCTGAAAATTCAAAAAAATTTACTATTGAAACTTAAAAATCTCAACTAAAACTACTCCACCAAACACCCCTTAATTAATTAATTAAGTGTTTAATTAATAAATCAATCAAGGTCACAAGGAGTCACCTAAGGGTATACTTCTCTTTTATTATTGGGCTAGTCCAATCCCCTTAGTTATGTTCATTTAGTTGGGCTAAGGTAATCTCTTAGTATACACCCAGTAACCTTCTAGTATACTTTATCTTAGCCCATTAAAACTTATAATTTAATTTTATGAAATTATGGTTTTTCACATTATTTGGTCATACATTTAAAATCAACTCATTTCATAACTAGATATATTCATATATTATGACTTACCCTTATGTCACATTTTAATGTTTAATCGTTTTATCGGTGTAGGATTTTAACTTGTAAGATTTATTTAGATTTGAGTATAATTCCATTTTTGACACTAGATGACTTGTTGGAAAGCTAGAAATATCTAGTTTCTGTCTTTATAATTTGTTTTCTAAGATTTCATGCATTTCAAATATTAATGTGGACGTTCTCCTAAGTGTTTTATGGTAAAATCTCATATTACCAAATTACAATACAATCTTAAGGGATTTATTAAAATTTATGTACATATTCATTTTAACACATTATATCTCATATTTAAGCTTAAAATGTCTACTTTACAGTGGTAAAGTTATTTCTTTTAGCACTTGAGCATTTCACACATAAATTTAGGTTTTATCACTGTTGGTCTCACGTTTGTACCACAAGTCCAGATTCATGGTTAAGATTTGAAAAATCATAACAATTTACTTACAAATCCAAATAACACAAAAAAAAAAATATATATATATATATATATATGTCATTGGAAAGCTTATAATGTCTATTTTGTATGATAAAAATAGTTTATAAAAAGTAATGGTTTGCCAACTCAAAATCTGCAAAACCCATGGCTAGTACAGGGTTTCAGCAAGGATTTTCGGTTCGTAATCCAAAATTTTAAAATTCATCAAAAATTACACATTTATCCGTTTAAGGCATATGATACCTTGTTGGAAAGCTTAAAGAATATAGGTTTTATTTCTCTAACTTATAATCCAAAATTTTGAGTCTAAAGGATTCGGAGTACAATAAACCCGCGGTTATGCTGTGTCTCGGAGGTTCATTTTCTCTCTAGTTTTATGTCACAACTTCAAAGGCACATAACTTTAGACATATAAAAGCAAATCAAGTGATTCCAAAGCCTAAAATGAAGCTTATCCTCGATAGAATATTAATATATAATTTATTTTTCATACCAAAGTTTCTAATTCATGTTATATCACCACAACAACTGTAAACTTCAACAAGGTTCATAGATCTTACCGTAATGCTCTGAGGATCCTTTAAGATCTCGAACCTCCCAAGTTCTTCCCAAACTTTTTCCTAGATGAGAAGAAGTCTAACATTAAAATCATAACTAAACATCATGCTTTAGTTCTCCAAAAAAGACTAAAACACGAAGAATACCACTAGGTTACCTCTAGTAAAACGTCTTTTAACTCCGTTCCACACTTCTTCGAACTTGGTAACGGGGTTGCTTAGAGCTTGAAAATGAAGGGAGGGGGTGCTTGAGGGGTGTTAGAGATGGAGAATATAGCTGGTGATTCTTCTTTTTGTTTTGAGCTTGGTGGTGGCTAGAGAGTTAGGGTTTCTGAGCTTAACTTGTGTGAGAGCAAAATGAAGTGTTATGGGCTTATTTTCAGCCAACTTTTACCTTAAGGGGAGCTGTCTTTTGAGGGGTAAAATGGGAAATTTCTGGCTGAATCAACCCTTGTATTGCTGCCACTTCAAGAAGGGTTTTGGGGTGAAATTTGGTTCAACAAAATGGAGACAAAGGGTCACTTTCACTTGTCTTTTCCTTATGTCAACTTACCAAAATAAACCATGCCATCTCTTACATGAAGTTGCATGCATGCACCACTTTCCCTTTTACTCATTGATTCAAATTCCCTCTTGTTTGCTTGACCCAAAATCCGGATCCCCCCGTAGGCTTTCTCATTTTTATTTTGTTTTTCTTTCTTCCAATTTCCACCATTGATCCAAGGTTATCATCCTTATTCTCATCCATTGGAGCTTCCATCACACCAATCCTTACCTTAAGCTCTCATTGGTCATTTATCATCCAAAGTTTGACCATTGATTTGCCTATGATTCCTTAACATAAAATCTACACCATTGATTTTAAATCAAGCACAATTCTTGATAAATCTTCCACCTTTGGATTTCCTAAGAGTAAATACTAATAATTTATCTTTTATCTATGTGACACATTAATTCCCAATCATGCTCTCAAAGCTTAACTATTGTTATTATCAAAATAAATACCAAGATCAATAAATTGACCTACTAATAAAAATCAGAGTCCTTGCCAAAAATTAACATTATCCCTCTAATACGACATAATTAATTTTTCGTATAAATTTATATTTCATTCATCTCATCTTGTAGGTTTTTAAAATTTCTCATTTAAATAGAGAAACTCAGCATTGTTAAATCATCGCCATCATCACACTGATGATGCATATACAATAATTCATGATCTTGAAATTTCATATTTATCAAAATAATTCATAAGAAGTATATTAATGAAAGAAATCCATAATAATAATACATGAATTAAGTTTATGAATTTCTAGGACATCATAATCTACCCTCCTTACAAAATTTTCGTCCTCGAAAATTAGAACAAAAACAGAAAATTTTTCCTCATTTCATCTTCACATTCCCAAGTGGCTTTCTCGATCTTGTGATTTTGCCATAACACCTTGACAAGAGGTATGGTCTTGTTTCTGAGAATCTTTTCTTCATGAGCTAGAATTTGCATTGGCTTTTCTTCATAAGTAAGGTCCTCGTGAATTTGAATTGGTTCATGCTCTATTATGTGAAACGGACCCGAGACATATCTCTTCAGCATTGAGACATGAAAGACATTGTGCACTGTTGATAACTCTGGCGGTAATGCTAATCTATAAGCTACCTTACCAATGCGTTCTATGATTTCGAAGGGTCCTATGTATCTCGGGCTCAACTTGCCCTTCTTTCTGAATCGTCTCACGCCTTTCATTGGTGCTACCTTCAAGAAAACAAAGTCTCCTTTTTGAAATTCAAGGGGCCTCATTCGCTTGTCGGCATAACTCTTCTGTCAACATTGAGCTGCTTCCATTCGTTGTCGTATTTTCTTGACTGCTTCAATGGTCTTGATAATGTAATATGTGGTTTGCAATTGCTTCTCCCCAGTTTCATGCCAGTGTACCAGTGATCGACACTTCTTGTCATAAAGTGCTTCATGGGGTGCCATCCTGATAGTCGCCTGATAACTGTTGTTGTAGGAGAATTCAATCAATGGTAGCTTCTTATTCCATGCACATTTGAAGTCCATAATGCAAGCACGAAGCATATCCTCTAAGGTTTGAATGGTTCGCTCAGATTAACCATCCATTTGGGGGTGAAAAGCAGTGCTAAACTTGAGCTCAGTTCTTAACACTCGATGAACATTTTTTCAAAAAGTAGAGATGAAACAGCTGTCGCGGTCTAAAATGATCGATAGGGGAATGCCGTGCAGCTTAACGACATCAGATACATACAATTCTGCCAACTTTGCCAGGGAATAAGTCACTTTAATTTTTATGAAATGTGCTGATTTAGTCAAATGATCTACGATTACCCAGATGGCGTCATAACCTTCACTGGTTTTCGTCAATCCGACCACAAAATCCATAGTGATTTGTTCCTATTTCCACTCTGGAACTTCAATAGGTTGTAATTTTCCAGCTAGTCACTTGTGTTCCGCCTTAATTTTCTGATAGGTTAGGCATTTACTCACGAATTCAGCCACGTCATTCTTCATCTTGTTCCACCAAAAATGCTCCTTTAAGTCCTTATACATCTTAGTCGCTCCGGATGGATGGAGTATGGAGTGTCGTGGGCCTCCGATAGAATCTGCTTCTGAAGTTCTTCATTGCTAGGCACACATAACCTACCTTTAAAATGAAGGATACCCTCATCTGACACACCAAAATTAGTTTCTTTTCCTTCCATGACTTCCTTTCTTATCCTGACCAAACTAGGATCGAGCCCCTGAGCTTCCTTGATTGCACCAAGGATTGTAGGTTGGAGAGTCAATAAGGAAAGTTTTCCCGTAATGAGCTCAATTCCAAACTTGAAAATATCTTCCTGAAGCGGTTGTGGTAGTGCTTAATTGACATGATAGTGGTAGACGACTTCTGACTCAGTGCGTCAGCAACTTTGTTGGCCTTTTCGGGATGGTAAAAAATCTCACAATCATAATCCTTAACCAATTCCAACCATCTTCTTTGTCTCATGTTGAGTTCCTTTTGGGTGAAGATGTACTTAAGACTTTTATGATCTGTAAAGATCTGACATTTAACGCTGTAAAGATAGTGTCGCCAGATCTTAAGAGCGAACACCACAGCTGCTAGTTCCAAATCATGGATCGGATAGTTCTTCTCATGCTTCTTCAATTGCTGTGAGGCATAAGCCACGACTTTCCCATTCTGCATCAAAACTGCTCCTAAGCCTATCTTGGATGCATTACTGTAGATATCAAACTCTCCCTCATCTGATAGATCGTGAGAAATGGAGCACTAGTGAGTTTCTTCTTCAATTCTTGGAAATTTGCCTCGCATTTCTCTATCCATTCATACTTCTTTCCTTTCTGAGTAAGTGCGGTAATAGGTGCAGCTAATTTCGCAAATCGCTTAACAAATCTTCTATAGTAACCGGCTAGACCAAAAAAGCTTCGCACTTCAGTCACATTCTTCAGTGCTAGCCACTTGCTCACAGCTTCGATCTTGGATGGGTCGACAGATTCTCCATCCTTGGAGATCACGTGTCCAACGAATTGAACATTTTCAAGCCAAAATTCACACTTAGAGAATTTTGCATAAAGCTAGTGTTTCTTTAGAGTTTGGAGAGCGATCCTCAAATGCTCTTCATGCTCTTTTTGGGTCTTTGAGTAGATTAAGATATTATCAATGAATACAATGATAAACTTGTCCAAATACTCCTTGAATACACAATTCATCAAATCCATGAAAGCTGCAGGTGCATTCGTCAATTCAAATGGCATGACTAAAAACTCATAGTAACCGTAACGTGTACGAAATGCTGACTTTGGGACATCACTTTCTTTAATCTTTAATTGGTGATAACCCGAGCATAAGTCAATATTAGAGAAGACTGATGCTCTTTTAAGCTGATCTAAGAGGTCGTCGATTCTTGGAAGAGGATACTTATTCTTGATGGTCGTCTTATTGAGCTCACGGTAGTCAATGTACCATCCTTAACGTACCATCCTTTTTCTTGACGAATAAGACAGGTGCATCCCAAGGTGAGTAACTCGGACGTATGAATCTTTTGTCCAAAAGTTCTTGAAGTTGCATCTGCAGTTCCTTAAGTTCGGCTGGGGCCATGCGATATGGAGCCTTTGATATCGGTGCTGTGCCGGGCATTAATTCGATTTCAAATGAAATCTCACGATCAAGAGATATTCCAGGTAAGTCTTCTGGGAAAACCTCGACAAAGTTTCAGACTACTGCCACATCTTCCGGTTTGGATCTTCTTTTTTCGTCGTATCTATGATAATGGCTAGGTATCTAACGCATCCGCTACGTAGCATCCTTCACGCCTTCATGGCATAAATCATCACTCTTGGTTGTTTCTCAAAAATGTTAACATATTCAAACTCTTCTGTTCCATCATGTTTGAATGTCACCTTACGTGCCCGACATTCAATGTTCGCATTGTATTTTCCTAGAAAGTCCATCCCTAAGATGATGTTGTAGTTAAACATTTCTAAAATAACTAAATTAACAAGTAATTCTCTACCAGCAATAATTATTGGCACATGACGTAACCAATAACTTGACAACAAAGTTTGTCCTAAAGGCAAGGCCGTTCTAAAGGTCTGATTGATTCTATTCCTAAATTGAGTGAGTTTCTTATCAAATGTATGTGATGCAAAGGAATGAATTGCTCCAGAATCAAATAAAACATGTGTATCTTGGTTGGCCACAGAAAGTTGACCTATTACCACATTTGAGGTTCCAACTTCGACATTATTCTTTGTGTAGGTGAAAATGTGAGCGTTCGGTCCTGGCGGAGCCTCCAAACATCTCTGGTTAATCTGTAAACCTTCGATCTTGGCTTGCATGTTATGGAGTTGGGTTCCTTGTGGCTTCAACTAGTTCTGCTTGTCGGTATAGCAGTTATTGGCAAAATGACCCTCCTTGCCACATAAGTAACAAGTATTGGAGCCAAGTTTGCATTCACCTGGATGTTTCTTCCACACTTGGAACATGTAGGGTAGACGGTGCTGTTCTTCTTTTGGGGATGGTTTTTCTAGTTCTTGCTCCCATTGAAATTTCCCTTTCACTTGTTGTGGCTTTGATTGGGGTGATTGCCATTAAGATTAGATCTGTTTCCCTGGTTGTTTAATTGATTTCCTTGGTTTTGCTTTGATTGCGACTTCTTTTTCTTCTTCTCTTCAAAGAACTTGGTCCTTTTTTGTTTAGCTTGGGCAAGACGATACTCAGTGTGTAGTACTCTTTCGACACATTCTGCAATAGTTGTAGGCGGTTTCCCGCCACTATCGATCATTACCGCTATCTCAGGACGAAACATGTCTAACATCCGCCTAACCCTTTCATCCTCAGTTGGCACAAGGTGAGGGCAAAGTCATGCTAGTTGATCGAACTTATGGACAGCCTCAGTTACGGACATAGTGCCTTGCTTAATGTTGTTGAATTCATTCTACTGTGCTTTCATAGCCATCCGGTTGTAGAATTTGTTGTTGAATTCCTGAATGAAATCATTTCATGTCATCTCAAGTACATTCCTGCTCATTTGCACAGTTTCCCACCAATAACAAGCATCTTTCTTCATGACATATGAAGTACAAAATACTTTTTCCTGATCTGTGAGGTCCATAAAATTCAAGACTATTTGAAGAGAGATTAGCCATTCCTCTACCTCCAAAGGATTGGTGAATCCTTCGAATTCTGGTGGTTTCATACGTCGGAACCGCTCATACAATGGTTCCTGTTGGACCACAGGTTGGGTAGCTTGAGTCGCAGGCACAGCTGGTGCTACAGGTTGAGTTGGGAAAGTTGGTGGAGCAGGTAGTTCTTGATTTTGTTGAGCAAGTTGTTCGCGAAGATTATGCATTTCGCGCTCTTGGTCCTCCAATCTATGTTGAAGGTTAACGACCATTTCAATTAGGTTTGTTTCTTGTGGTTGTCTTGCTGCTGCCGCTCGAGAACGTACTATGACTTTATATATAACTCTAGTGCTCAACCTAAAAGAACCATAATTGTTTAATATTCCGGACGTAGTTATTTTAACTTAAGCGTAGTCTTATTATGTGAGTTTTATTTAAACATAATGATAGAGGTACGACTCATAAATCATGGCATATCATATCTTAAAAGCATTATGTCATAACATCACATAGTTATAAGTTCACATAACGATCAACCATACTGGTCATAGTTAGTCATAAAGAATACATAAATCATAAAGACAACACAGGCGTCACCAAATACATAAGATAGATAATAGATAAAACATCCACAACAAATGGTAAACTATCTAATAGTAAACTCTACACTCGATCTTCTACTAATACTCATGGACAATCAGTCTCGTCATCTTCTCCTTCAGTGAAAACCTCGATTGGGTCCTCATCTTCTGAACCAATACGGGCATCATCATCTCCCATAACTTTTGGTTGGTGTGGGGCCGGTGCCTCAACATGGCTGCTAGCGTCCTCCACATTATCTAATTCTTTTGTTGGAGGAATATCTACCCTCTCTACTCTCAGGTGCATCTTGACGTAAATGACCTCTAAACATAAGTGGTCGTAATCTGGATATGGTCGGGGAAAGTACACAAGTGTTTGTATCTCGTGGGGAACTCCTTACCAAAATAGCTCACATGCATCCTCTTAACGCAGTTCATAAGGGCACTCGACTAGGAGATCATCCTCGAATTGGCATTTGCACTCCTGCATGCTCTGGCCTTGTACAGGTGCTCATCTCGCCGCCCGAGTAAATAAGCGACGTCCTTGTGCATACGTCGAATTAGCCCTCCTCTCTCGGTAAAGAAAAGGACCTACAAAGTACTCCGTAATGTTGCACAGAAATCTCTTCAATGTATAAGGTTCAGGTCTTGTCCAATAGACTCCCACCAACGCCCAGCAGCAGCCCTCAGTTGGATTACTGCTAGTCTCGACCATGCCCCTCATGTTATGCCACACAAGCTGCATAAGGACTCAATATGATGTAGCCAATCTCCCGGATGAGTTTCTCCATAGTAGTGATCTGCTCCGGCTCTTCGAAATACAGCCGTTATTTTGGCACCGACCTCACTAAGAAATGTATTTTCGGATGATAATCCTCTAATTGGTGGCATGATGATAATATATGTATGTCTAGGTTTAAGATTAAGGTCAATAACAATTACAAATAAAATAAAATAAAATTCTAACTTACTTGGACAGACATGAAACTGATGTGGAAACGACATAAGGTAGGATGGGATGGCAGGATACCTCTCTGATACCAACTGTAACGACCCGACTTTTCGGACCATTAACTAGCTTACTTATTCTTATTTAATTTAGTCTTAATACTTATTTATATTCGTTCTAAAACAGTACATAAATTTTTTTTTCAAATCATATTCATATTACAAAAGTTAGAATTACTAAAAATTTTTAACTGAGGAAATTAAAAACCTCTATCAAATAATTATCCTATTCAAATTCGTATTTAGATAATAATTAAAATGCTATAACTTCATGTTGAATAAAACGAAAGACTCTAAAGTCTTTTTCTCGTAAAGTACTCATACTAATTTAGTAGTACCAAAACATTGGAATGTAACTATAAATATAATCGTTACAAAATAATTTAAGAAGTTGAAATGCGGAAATTAAATTCGTGGTGGTATCCCACTCTCTTTCTTCACCGCCTCCGCACAGCTTTGTCTGTCCATAAGAACATCTAAATAATAGGCTGCTTACCCGCGTTACCTGCAGCACGAACACACATACGTATGAGATTTCGCTCAGTAAGTACAAACAATCTCTCACAAAATATTTTATAAGATCATATCATCACACGTAACATCAAGAATGTTCAAAAATGCATATGATCATGTGTGTTCATTTATACTTCATTATATGCATGTCTTGTCTACTTAAGGGCCCATATGTCGTACCCATATGCACGCAACCAATGGGAAGTTAGGGGAGCGACCCTCTAACAACCTCCAAGGTCATATCTTATAACTTTCATTATTATCATATCCTCTCACTAATTGGAAGTTGGTACGACACTTAATCCTATCTCTTATTTGCCTTATTCTCATTAATTGTGATAATGTATAGATTTACATGTCACTATATATCTATCATTATGGCATAATTATCTGTGAGGCATGCTGATCATGTCAATACAAGAGAAATTATGCACATCAAATATTTAATCAAAACAATACGTATAATTCATATACTCATCACATCATCGAGTCAAGTCATAACAAACGTAGAGCATCAACAAAGAAAAACATTTTATTCCATACTGTAGGTGAGGTTTATACTTACTTACCTTATGTGCTTAAACTTCCGGAGTTGTATCTCCAACTATGCAAATTTGAATAATTGTCCTAATTTAACAGTATCTCAGTATTAGATAGAATCATAATTATATTACTTTATCCAATATTCATTTATTTTATAAAATATAGTGAACTTAATTTACTTATGTCATAATTAACCTTAACAATTACTTCTTATTAATTATTAAGTGTTAAAATAAATTTCTACTAATTATTATTTAATTAATTTAATTTAATTAATTATTTTGATTATTTAATTAATCAATTGATTAATTAATCGATTAACTAATTAATTAAGTTATAGTTAATTCTTACTTTAACTAATTGAGTAATTATAATTAAATTATACAATTTTAATTGAGATATTAATAATTATCTTGTTAATAATTTAATCATGTTACTTAAATATTCTTTCTCATTAATAATTAATAATTATTAATTCTAATAGTAACAATTAATAATTTAATTAACATAATAATTAATGTTTGATTAATCTCTAGCTAATCATTCCTAATTATTTTGATGATTATATCAATGATTAATGATTAATTAATCTCTAATTAATCATGTATTATAGTTATGTAGTTATTTAACATAATAATCTTGATTATCATATATTAATTTTTATAATTAATTAATTAATTATTAATCAATTAATTAATTAATTACTTTATTAATTACATTTGGTTATGTATTTATGAATTAATTAATTAATTAATTAATTAATTAATTAAGTGTTTAATTAATAAATCAATCAAGATCACAAAGAGTCACCTAAGGGTATATTTCTCTTTATTATTTGGCTAGTCCAATCCCCTTAGTTATATTCATTTAGTTGGGCTAAGGTAATCTCTTGGTATGCACCCAGTAACTCTCTAGTATACTTTATCTTAGCCCATTAAAACTTGTGATTTAATTTTATGAAATTAGGGTTTTTCACATTATTTAGTCATACACTTAAAATTAACTCATTTCATAACTAGATATATTCATATATTATGACTTACCCTTATGTCACATTTTAATGTTTAATTGTTTTATCAGTGTAGGATTTTAACTTGTAAGATTTATTTAGATTTGAGTATAATTCCGTTTTGAACACTAGATGACTTGTTTGAAAGCTTGAAACATCTAGTTTCTGTCTTTATAATTTTTTTTCTAAGATTTCATGCATTTTAAATATTAATGTGGACGTTCTCCTCAGTGTCTTAGGGTAAAATCTCAGATTACCAGGTTACAATACAATCTTAAGGGATTTATTAAAATTTATGTACATATCCATTTTAAACGCATGATATCTCATTTTGAAACTTAAGATGTCTACTTTATAGTGGTAAAGTTATTTCCTTTAGCACTTGAGTATTTCATATCATAAATTTAGGTTTTGTCACTATTGGTCCCATGTTTGTTCCACAAGTCCAGATTCATGAGTAAAATTAGAAAAATCATAACAATTTACTTACAGGTCCAAATAAGACAAATGTCTATTTTGGATGATAAAAACAGTTTTATAAAAAATTATGGTTTACCAACTCAAAATCTACAAAACCCATGGCTAGTATAGGGTTCCATCAAGGATTTTCGGTTCGTAGTCCAAAATTTTAAAATTCATCAAAAATTGCACATTTATCTGTTTAAGGCATATGATACCTTGTTGGAAAGCTTAAAGAATATCGGTTTTAGTTCTCTAACTTATCATCCAAAATTTTGAGTCTAAAGGGTTCGGAATACAATAAACCCGTGGCTATGCTGTGTCTCGGAGGTTCATTTTCTCTCTAGTTTTGTGTCACAACTTCAAAGGCACATAACTTTAGACATATAAAAGCAAATTAAGTTATTCCAAAGCCTAAAATGAAGCTTATCCTCTGTAGAATCTTAGTATATAATTTATTTTTCATACCAAAGTTTCTAATGCATGTTATATCACCACAATAGTTGTAAACTTCAACAAGGTTCATAGATCTTACCGAAATGCTCCGGGGATCCTTTAAGATCTTGAACCTCCCAAGTTCTTTCCAAAACTTTTTCCTAAATAAGAAGAAATCTAACATTAAGATCATAACTAAACATCATGCTTTAGTTCTCCAAAAAAGACTAAAACACGAAGAATACCACTAGGTTACCTCTAGTAAAACGTCCTCTAACTCTATTCCACACTTCTTCAAACTTAGTAACAGGGTTGCTTAGAGCTTGAAAATTGAGGGAGGGGGGTGCTTGAGGGGTGTTGGAGATGGAGAATAGAGTTGGTGATTCTTCTTTTTGTTTTGAGCTTTGTGGTGGCTAGAGAGTTAGGGTTTCTGAACTTAACTTGTGTGAGAGCAAAATGAAGTGTTAGGGGCTTATTTTCAGCCAACTTTTACCTTAAGAGGAGCTATTTTTTGAGGGGTAAAATGGGAAATTTTTTACTGAATCAACCCTTGCATTGCTGTCACTTTGAGGAGGGTTTTTGGGGTGAAATTTGGTTCAACAAAGTGGTCACTTTCACTTATCTTTTCCTTAGGTCAACCTGCCAAAATAAACCATGCCATCTCTTATATGAAGTTGCATGCATGCACCACTTTCCCTTTCACTCATTGATTCAAATTCCCTCTTGTTTGCTTGACCCAAAATCCGGATCCCCCCCTAGGCTTTCTCATTTTTATTTTGTTTTTCTTTCTTCCAATTTACACCCTTGATTCAAGGTTATCATCCTTATTCTCATCCATTGGATCTTCCATCACACCAATCCTTACCTTAAGCTCTCATTGGTCACTTATCATCCAAAGTTTGGCCATTGATTTGCCTAAGATTCCTTAACATAAAATCTACACCATTGATTTGAAATCAAGCACAATTCTTGATAAATCTTCCACCTTTGGATTTCCTAAGAGTAAATACTAATAATTCATCTTTTATCTATGTGACACATTAATTCCCAATCATGCTCTCAAAGCTTAACTATTGGTATTATTCAAAATAAATACCAAGATCAATAAATTAACCTACTAATAAAAATCGAGGTCCTTTCCAAAAATTAACATTATCCCTCTAATACGACATAATTAATTTTTTGTATAAATTTATATGTCTTCATCTCATCTTTTATGTATTTAAAATTTCTTATTTAAATAGAGAAACTCAACATTGTTAAATCATCGCCATCATCACACTGATGATGCATATACAATAATTCATGATCTTGAAATTTCATATTCATCAAAATAGTGAAAATAGGGATATTGGTCCTTTAACAATGCCATTACAGAGTGAAGCTCGGAAAGAGAACGAGATATGTGCAAGGCAAGATGGAATTGAGTTTAAAGGGAAAGTCTATAAGAAAAAGTATCCAAGACAGGAAGATAGAGTTCCCGATCTGAAGTAGAGCCAAGAGCTTGAACCAAGGACAAATCTGGAAAGTGAAGCTTAGTCAAGTGATTCTCTATCCAAACCACAAAAAATTGTTTCTAATCTAGAGTCTTTTGTTGAGTCAAATACATTTGTTGATTTACCCATTGCCCTTAGGAAAGGTACTAGATCATGCACCAAACATCCTCTTTATAACTTCCTGTCATATAAGAGTCTATCTCCTTTCAAGCATTTACTTCAAAGTTGTCCTGTGTCACTATTCCAAAAGATATACAGGAAGCTCTAGGTGTTCCAGAATGGAAGGAAGTAGTCCTTCAAGAGATGAGAGCTCTGGAAAAGAACAAAACTTGGGAAATCACAGAGCTACCTAAAGGAAAAAACCCTGGTTGGTCACAAATGGGTGTTTACGGTGAAATATAAGGCTGATGGCTCTCTTGAAAGGTACAAAGCTCTATTAGTTGCCAAAGGATTTACCCAGACATATGGCATAGACTACCCAGAAACCTTCTCTCTGTTGTCAAACTGAATATTGTGAGAGTAATCCTTTCCCTTGCGGTCAACCTTGAATGGGGTTTGTTCCAACTGGATGTTAAAAATGCATTCTTAAATAGAGATTTAGAAAAGGAAATGTACATGGAAGCTCCTCCTGGTTTTTCTTACAGATTTGGTGGAAAGTTTTGCAAGCTTAGGAAATCTTTGTATGGACTTAAGCCGTCTCCTAGGGCCTGGTTTGAGAGATTCATGAAGTTTGTGAAGAGTCAGAATTTCGTACAAGGACAGTCAGATCATACTATGTTTATAAATAAATCACATGAAGGGAAGATGGTAGTGTTGATTATTTATGTGGATGATATTATTCTCACAGGTGATCATGTTGAAGGCATAGAAGAGTTAAAAAAGGAACTATCCTCTGAGTTTGAAATCAAGGATCCTGGTCAACTCAAATATTTTCTTGGCATGGAGATTGCAAGGTCAAGACAGGGATTAGTGGTCTCATAACGAAAATATATTTTGGATCTCCTAGAAGAGACTAGGATGACAGGATACAAGCCTTTAGGCACGCCTATAGAGTTCAATTCCAAGCTGGGAGAAATAAAGTAAGGAGTACCAGTAGATGTAAGTTGATATCAGCGTTTGGTAAGGAAGCTGATTTATTTGTCCCATACTCGCCTAAACATTTCATTTGCTGTTAGTCTGGTGAGTCAATTTATGCATGCTCCCTATCAGGAACATCTGGAAGCAATGTACAATAGAGAAGCAAAAAACATAGCATAGTGGGGAAATCTAGTAACCTAGAGAAGCAAAAAACATAGCATAGTGGCAAGCAGTAGTGCTGAAGCTGAGTACCGAGCGATGGCTTAAGGTGTATGTAAGATTTTATGGGTGAGGAGATTTCTAAGTGAACTTGGCAAACCAGTTGAACTTCCTATGAAGTTGTTCTGTGACAATAAGGCTGCTATCAGTATTGCGAATAATCCAGTTCAACATGATAGAACTAAACATGTTGAGATTGACAGGCACTTCATCAAGGAAAAACTTAAAGGAGTTGTTTGCGTTCCATTCTTGCCTTCCAATCAGCAGATTGTAGATGCCTCGAGCAAAGGGCTCCTAAGGCAAAATTTTGAGTATTTTGCAAGCAAGTTGGGCATAATGAATGTCTATGTACTAACTTAAGGGGGAGTGTTGGTAGTAATTTAGGAGTTTTTTTATTTTTAGGAAAGTTGTTCTTTTTATTTTTAAGAAAGTTGTTCTTTGGCTATTTATTAGAAAGTAGTTTAGGGGTTTAGTCCTTTTCTTCTTTTCTATAAAAGGTCTTGTACTGATTTAATCAATGCAGAAAAATAAAGAGTTTTTTCTTTTCGGTCCTAATACAAGCTTACAGAAAATATTTAAAATAAATAATTCAAGTGAATAATATATCTATAAGTAAATGAAAATTTTATTAAGTAATTGACATCTGATATATTTGTACTACGTAAATGAATTATCTACATGATAAAGCTAATAGTAATGAATTATTTACTTAATAACTTTAGTTATTTATTTCAAATATTTAAAAAACTTGTTATTTATTCTAATTGTTTTCTGAAAATTACTATTTTCTTCTTTCTCCAAATGTTCTTTTCGTTTGTGATTTTTGAGTTAAAAAATAAAAAAAATAAAAATAAAAATAAAAAAAAAAAAAAAGGAAGAAGAAGACTTCATACAGGGTATCACTACTCATAATGTGAAAATTTTCTTATTCCAGTAAATGCACCACCTAGTGTATTATCTACAGACTTCAACAATTTTTTTTTTTTTTTTTTTTTGAGAGCACAGACTTCAACATTTACATAATCGGTTTTTCATTTTTTTTTTTTTTTAATAAAAATGAAAGCAGTAAAAACGAGAGCAAGAATTTTATTGATTTAAGTCTACATGGTACTTTCAGGAAAGCAATAAAACATGGACTACTTTCAGGTAAGTAAATTGCACGGTCAAATTTTATGGGCTGGGGGCTTAATATGAAAATAAAAATAAAATTTCCACCTATTAAAAGCCTTGTTCAAATAGTTAGCTTTCAATTAAGATTTCTGCCTCTCAACCAATAAGCTTAATATAGAAAATGCCTTAATAGAATCGTCTAAGGCATTCTATCAAGACATCAGTCTGTTCAGGCTTCCCAACAGATATCCGAACGTAACCCTTCAGCTCTTTCTTGTCGTAGTGACAGATCATCACTCCCATTTTTGCAAGGTCCTCCTGCATTAAAAACCAAATAGTTAATCTCAAATGCTCGCATGTAATAGAGGTATGCGACAACAGAGAATGCCAGGAAGAATGTTCTAAATCAAATCCGCAAAAAAATAATACGGGGCGATAAATGAGATATGCAAACTGAAAGAAGCAAAAATACAAAATGCTCTGAACAACCATTTGTCCAGTTGCTTAGAGGGAACGAAAAAAAATGGAGGATGTGAAAAGAACTGCATTTCGTTTTCTGCCTAAAGCAAAGACTGCATGAAACAAGAGACTTTTCCCAAAACAAAACTTGATGTCCAGCCCCGCAACCGATTTTTGTCATATTCTCATATCAATGTTACATTTTTATCATATTTGTATCCTACTATTTAGAGTTTATATATTTATTTTTGAGGAAATGGAAAGGTTTGAACCGCAGATCTCAACATTGAACGACCATGTGGCTACAGCCATTTTTAAGCATTTCACAAATTTTGGTTTCCTTTTTTCTTTGCATCACTAGGAAACAACAAATTTGACTCGAACAGATAAATGAAGCAGGGGAGAATAGTAAAGAAACGAAACCCTATGTATGGCAAAGTGCAAAATACACTCACACACACAGGTCCATTGATTTCTCTAGGTACTGCATGCATCTATCATGTGCACGTGCATAGTTCTAAGTGGAAATGGGTCTTTATTTATGTAAATATGCACCTTTAGCTTCTTGGCATCCATTCCGAATTTAACTGCACAGAGGATGAAATCAGAATGGCTTGGATATGGGATATGGATCGAGAAAGGGGACATCTTTAAGCAGGTTGTAAAGCCTCTCCGGTTCTTCTAGCAAAGCTTCTTTCACATTCTGATAGAGATAATCAGCCCAACCACATTAGCTATAATATTCAGCAGATATGAACTCTTTATTCCTTAAAACGTAGATGATCATATTTTTTATGCATTAAAAAAAGTGATGTTGATTTTTTTTTTTTCATTTTTTTTTAAAAAGAAAAGACCTCTAAAAAACGTGATATTGATTTTGCAATGCTGCACAAGCAGAAACTTCAGCAGCAACAGATACATTATACGGTTGCTTTGCCTCCAAAGATAATGATGCTTAATGGAAACACTCCATAACCCACACGGAGTCCAACTAAACCTGCACCGTTTGTTTATCTTTAACCATTTGAAAAAGGAGCAGGAAGAATGACATGGAAAAGCATTTTAAGAAATGAAACCGTACTAAACATCTTAAAGCTAAAAGAAGAAAAATTTTGATACGAGAATTTAGTCATCAATAAAATATTTATATCATCAGCCACCTTAACGTCGAGTAAATACACATGAAACAGCATGGGGAATCTTCTTTATGGACCTATATCTTGAATTAAATAACTTAACATCCAAGTCCCGTTTGGATAACCACTCAAGTCCTTTTGGCCCTTTTCCATAAATGAGCTTTTTTCTTAAATTACACTCAACAGAGGAATTTAGTGGCTCATAATCTACGAAAGCAACTATACACAGAATTGACATAAAAATGATTAGAGTTTCGCTCAAACTTTCAAGTCTGGAATAGGAGGGCATGTTTCAAGTTGCTAGATTTTTGTAGCATTGCGATGTTAAGACTATTCTTATCCCAAATGCTTAAGTTAATAAGAAATGTGCTCAACAATATAATGGAGCATTAAACTAACATCCCTCCTCCCTTGTAAGACCAATCAGAACTGCGAATATAATGCAGGCCAAATGCGATCAACAATAAGAAACGACATGAAACAAGCAACCCAAGCAAACTATTCATCAAAAAAAAAAAAAAAAAAAAGAGGATCCCAAGCGAACGTTAATTTTTCTAAACAATCTTAACCTTGTTAGTTACCGAGCCAAGGAAAAAACAAAATTAGACAGCCCCACACTGCATATCCAAGTGAACAGAAATTTTAGAAACAATCTCGACCTTGTGATTTATTTAATGGAATTTAAAAATGCCACAGCAGAGTTACAAAAAGAGCAGCAATGAAGATACCAGCTCTTTTGCTGAATGTTCGAAGAACAATTAAGTTCTCAGGCTTCTTCACCCATTTCATTTTAGATTCAATTGTGGAGAATTCAATATATGCTACATCAAGGACCACCAAAATGGGAAGCTCAAGTATCTTCAGGAGAACTTCATCAGTAATTATGCTGTCATAGAATAAAAGCCACTTCAAACCAAAAATATATATATAGATATATACATATATATATATATATATATATATCATATCCAAATTAAAAGGCCAGAAAGCAAAAGCATAAAGAAAAAACATCCCGCATAAAGGAAAAATTCAATCATACAATGACTTACTAAGTCAAAGGAGTAACCGAACAGAAATTTGTAGATACTATAGGATATGTGCAATAGTAAGAGTCCTCATTTCAATTACCCTTGCTAACCAGTTATTATTATCCAAATTTTAAACTCACATTCAACATAAACACTGTGTCAATATCCGGTTTGATGACAATTTTTCAATTCTCCTGTAGAGTTATAGAGCTTAGCTCCATACAAAATCATTCAATCTACCGTGTCAAAAAGTTACTGGACATGTTATAAATATGATATCTAAATGTAGGACATTAATCTAAAATAATGCACAAAACAATGTAAATTACCTCCCATCTGGATTGTTAGGAGATGTTAGATGTATACATTTGGGCTTTTCCCGTTCAACAGCATCTTCAATGAGTTCTAAATTCAGGCTAAAATCAGATTTCCTCGGAACTGTAGCAGAATGCAAAACAAGCATCAAGAGTTATGTCTACAGTGGAGAATCCAAATATTCTTTTTGGCACTTATGTAAGGATGCAATTGGAAATTTACATGCCAAATTACAACATAAGCATAAAAGACTTGAAACCATATAGGTACCTTTGATAACTGATGCACCACTAACTGCAGCATCAAATTCATACATGGTGAAGTTTGGAGGGCTGTCCACAATCTTGTCGCCAGGATCAAGCATACACGTAGAGCAATACATTTAATTATTAAAAAAAAAAAAAGGAACGAAAACAACAGAATTTAAGGAAATACTGCTTTATGATGCAGCAAACACAAACTAAAGGACATCAGATTTGAAAAACTTAGAAAATGATTTTCTTATTTTTCATTCTAACCGCATGATCAAATCAATAAGTTCATCGGCACCACATCCTCCGCGTATGTATTCAGCATCAAGGTCTGAATCCTCAGCAAGTGCAGCACGCGGTCAACGGCTTTCAGGATCAGGATAGATATAAGGAAATTTCAACGAGCCCAAAGCTTCAAAAACCTACATAGCCATCTGAAATTGCAATCAGGGGAATAAAAGAGTATGCTAATGATAGGTGAAGTAAATGCAGATTGTATGACCAAATACGGAACAGAGAACATGAATCAAATGAATCAAACAAAATTTCATAGAACATTTACTTTTGTTTATCATGCGACCAAAAGGAGTACGGTAGCAAATATGACTTGCCTCAGGGGGAGGACCATAGGGATTTTCATTTGCATCTAGTTTGATTATATCTTCGAGCTTCCTTCCCAGTCGAGAAGATAAAACTTGTAGAAATCCACTCCAATACAATGACAACCAAAACAGGATTTTACCCATCAACTATAGTATCAGTCCACAATTAACAAACAAGTGACAGATACCCAATTTTAATCAAACAGTTTTTTTCTCACTGCAACATGAACATATGAAGACAGCCTCCTCGCTCATCAGTTAATACATTGCATATGCTTATAATGTCAAAAAGGAAATTATTGCACACCAAATTATTAGCAACAGAAAATTCTTCTTTACCAAGCGCATCCAAACAACCCCAATAAGATTCAGAGACATCAAACAGCTAGCAAAATTGTGGAAACAAACATAAATTATGGAGAAAGCTTGTTCAGCCATCTCAAGTGTTGGGAGTAACTCTGGAACTCTCAAAATTGCCTAGGGAGTTAGGACGGTGTGTTCAACACTCTTATCTTAATGACTTACCATGACTGGTAGTCATAAACAGATTCTCCCTAAAAGCCGATGCAACATGGCACGGAATCAACTACCCAAAAACATCTAGAATTCGTGTTCATCTCGTCCTTTCACTCTTATAGTCCCTACATCTATCATACATTTCACGGTCAGAGTACATTTTAAAGGTACCATGACAAAAACTAGTAATGGAATATGCAATAAAGAAAGGTGCAAATAAAGCATTCCTTCGTCCATACACCAAATGCTTCTACAATAACATAGGTTCAAATGCCAAAAAATAAAAAATAAAACGTAAATAAAAAAGTTTAAAATATATATATATATATATATATATATATATATATATATATATAATAGACAAAAACCCATATCACTGAAAATGAAATCCCATCAATAGTTTCAACAACATCCATAAATTCAAATAGAGCAATTGAAAGCACATTTACAACTTATTAGCAAATAAATTCACAGCATTTTCAAACCTAAACAAAATAACAATAATGGGGTTCGAATAGAATACCTCAAAAGGCAAAATGGGCTGATAAGGAGACAATTTTTCTCAAGTGGGTTCTTATGAAATGTCTCCGGTCAACCGTTGCTGGCCGTCGTTGAGTTGCTGTTCGACGGGGACTATGGAAGACATGGCGACGACCATTTTCTTGGTTCCTTCAATTGCACAGCTCTGCAATGGTCTACGACTGGTCTTGGCTCTGATCAAACAAGGAGAAGAAGCACTGTATATATCGATGACACCCATTAAATTTGTATGCCCAGTTTGTGTAAGTTTCCCAGGAACTTATTCTCCAACAGAGATGTGGGTTTCGTCTAGCCTAGCAAACCCTCAACACTACTGACTGCAAAGCCGTCACTGGCAATAATAATAAAAAATAAATAAATAAACAATGTTTTGTCTGTGCAACTGCCTGGTCGTTTTTCTGAAACTTTCGCTGAGAACTCGCTTATTGAAATCCAGTGAAATAAAAACTAATTCTTTTGATTCCATTTCTAATCTCTAAATTTTGATACTCTTATAATTTTATTCTTTAAATTTTAAAAATTGATAAAAATAATTATAAAATATTATTATCTTTATTACTTCCCTCAGTTATAGATAAAATAATGTAAGTATCAACAATTAAGGGTCCGTGAGTTGAGTCTGAGTTGAGATAAAATTTTTAAGTTTGAATTGAGTTGACTTTTTAAAAAGTAGTTATAAAGTTTATAAAATTTTTAGAAAAAAATAATAAAATACAATTTAATTAGAGTTAAATTTCATTATCAAACAAAACCTAAAGTGTAATAATAAAGACAGAAAGAGTAAAATAATATTTTTTAAGATAATAATAGTAAATTATATCATAAGATTTTAAATCTAATAATAAATAACACGATCAAATAACATAAAACTTTAAAAAAAAAAAAAAAATCTCATCCTTCCTCTTCTTCTCTCTAATCCGTATTTTATTTTTAATTTAAAAATTTTATTTCAAACCATATTCTAAATAGAGACCAAAAAAAACCCCCTAAAAAAGGAAAATGGCATGGATTTTTTTTAATTAGATTTTTAACTTCTAAATTTTGATGCTCTTATAATTTTGTTCTTTAAAATTTAAAAATTGATGAAAATGTTTCATGAATTATAAAATATTATCATCTTTATTCCATCCGTCAATTAAATAGATGAAATTATTCAAGTAACAACAACTAAAGTGTGAGATTAAGGACAAACTTTATTGGGAGAAAGAGTAAAATAGCATTTTTTAGAAAAGTAATAGTAAAGTATATATAAGATTTTAAGCATAATAATAAATAACATGATCAAATTTATGCAGACATAAAACAAAAAAAACAAAAACAAAAACAAAGACAAAACAACAACAACAACAACAACAACCTCTCATCCTTCCTCTTCTTCTCTCTAACAAGAAACTATGAACATAAATTTATTGCTATAAATTAACAATAAATTTAAAATTTTTTAGAAAATCTAGAGAAATGTTTATATTTACTAAAATATATATTATAAATTTATCATCTTTTAAAAATATGCTATAAATTTCAAAAGTACTTACAAAAAAAATATTATTTGCTGTGATTTCTCAATAGTTTTTTGGCTGGTTTGCTTTCTTGCTATATCTATCATCTCTGTTTAGCTTCGACTTTTTTTTTTTTTTTTTTTTGTTGGTAGCAAGCTTTGGTTTTGGTTGATTTTCCATTTAATTTTAAGGCTGTAAGGTCTATTTCCTTTTTATTGGCTATAAGGTCTATTTCCTTTTTATTTCAATAACTGTTATTTGCTACAATTTATGAATGGTTTTTTTTTTTTTTTTTGCTGGTTTGATTTCTTGCTATATCTATCATCTATGTTTAGCTTTGGTTTATTCATTTATTTTTTTTTTTTTTTTGGTAGCAAGCTTTGGTTTTGGTTGTTTTACCATTTAATTTTAAGGTTATGAGGTATTTTTTTCCTTTTTATTTTTTCCTCTATGGTTGGGGTCACATTTGAAAACTATGTTTCCAATTTTTTTTTTTTTTGGGTCATTTTCCTCCAATTTTACTATTTATTTTTTTAAATATTTTCAAAAAATTCAAACTTTAAAAACCCATAATTTTATTATTTTAAGTTGAAATAAAATGATATTTTTCTTTCAAATTGCATGAAATTTCGAAATGAACGAAATAAAATCTTTATTGCTAATTTTTTTCTAAACACATTTCAAGTTTTTACACTTTTTCATTCCAAACAATTCATTTTCACCAAACGCATATTTTCAAAACTCAAACAATCTCTAATCACCAAAACACCGTCTCCAAATGCGACCCCAAACAAGTTTTTGCTAAAAAAACAAAAAATACAAAGTTGGGCCTGTTATCTTTAAAATTTGGGAAAATGCACCGTATAGCATTGTTTGAATGATGCAATGAAATTTAAAGAGTTTTTTTTTTTTTTTTAAGAGAAATTTACCCACATAACTACCTTTTTTTTATCTATTAATTAACATGAAACAAATTTCTCATTCTTGACTAACATGATACAAATTTTAGTCAACTTTAATTTAATTTTATGTCATATTAGTCTAGTGTTCATTTGTTGTGTCTTATTAGTGTAATAATTTTTAAATTTATATCATTTAAGCACTTTCCCCTTTTTAAATAATGGTAAATTATAACATAATCTTAAATTTATTTTATTTTTAATTTTACCCTTTTCTATACTCTCTAGATCTTCTCTCTCACTCATGAACAGCCAGAGTCCCACATTTTCCATCACGACCTGGGATTGTTGTTTTTTGCTTTGCAGATTGAAACTCCAAAGTTGGGAGATTCCTTGCGTGTTTTCTTCTCTTGCAATTCGCAATATCCACAGTGATTTCCGTTACGTTGACGACTATAAAGAGACAGAACCACATCCTTCTCTGGTGATGTCAAAAGGCGGTGGCCACACTAATGTTGGGCTCATAGCAAAAGGATTGGGTAATTTTGAGATTTCTATTGGGTATTTTTCATATTTCTTTTTAAATGGGGGGTTTTCAGAAAATAAACAAAAATCATTTTTTGAAACAAGAAATTAGTAAATATTAAAATAATTGACCTAAATAATCCCTGAACACTTTTAAAAGTGATAATTTAATCCATGTCCCCTTTTTTTTTATATTAGTTAAGATGATTCTAAACTCTTTTTTTTTTTTTTTTTTTTTTTTGCTGTTATGGTAATTTCCATTCAAATTCATTAACTTGTGAGGGTATTTTAGAAATATAATAGTCAGGGTATTTTAGTAATCTAACAGTAATTAATTTAATAAAATTAAAAAAATCAAAAAAAAAAAAAAGGGTTTCCTCTCCTTTCTCCCTCTTTTTCTTCTCAAAACATAGTTTTTTTAGGGGGGGGGGGGGTCTATGTCGTGGTGGGTTGCGGTGGGGTGGGCATCGGCTTCACGGTGGGGGAGGGGCGAACTAGATCGAAAGGAGAGAGCCAGGGGGGCATTGGCATTGCGGTGGGATGGGGTAGGCATCGGCATTGTGGCGGGGGAGGGGCCCAAAAGCCTAGATTGCAAATTTGGTGGGGGTGAACGGAGTTGGGAATGGTGGACCAGTTGTGGGGTAGGGGAATGGTAGCGAGAAAGGGGGACCTAATCACGAGGTAAGGGCTAATGGAGGCGAGAAGGTGGGGGACCCAATGGGCAAATGGCGATGAGAAGGGGACCAGGGGTGGGGTTGAACGGCAGCGGGAGGAGGGCAACTAAACTGAGAGAGGGAGTAGGGGGGCCAACCAGTCGGGTTTGGGGGACCAAACCAAGAGAGAGAGAGAGGGAGGGAGGGAGGGAGGGAGGGGGATGGGCAAAAACATAGAGAAATAGAGGGGATGGAGGGAGGGAGAGAGATTGGAGGGTATTTTAGTCATTTTAGAATAAAAATTAATCATTTCAGTCCGTTCAAAATTTAACAAATTTGGACAAAAAAGATCATAACAGCCAAAAAACAAAAGTTTAGGATCATCTCAACCAAAAAGAAGAAGAAGAACATGAATCAAACCATCACCTTTGAAAGAGTTAGGAACTATTTACGCTAATTATTCTAAATATTAAAAATTATTAAATATGTAAATATATAATTTCTTGTAAATATTTATTTGTCAAGCTAAAATAATCTTAGTAGATACAACATTTACTAGAAAATCTTGTAGTTACTAATAAGTCTTGTATTTACTAGTAAATCAATTTTTTAAAACACAATTAATTTTATTATTTTTATAGTTTATTTATGAAATGAAATAAATCTGAAAATATAAATTTATTAGTTTATAGTTTACTTTGTGAAGTGGAATAATCTTAATATGGACTTACCATCTAATAGTTTTTTTTTGTGAAATAAAGATAATCTAAGTAAATAGGATTTAGTTCTTTTAAAGAATACATATTTTTTAAATAATACTGTACTTACAAAATTAAAATTCAGAAATTATAAGATAAATATGATATTTATATACTAGAAAATTAATAGATTTAATTGTATCTTATCTTGTTTTTCAAAAATTTCTTTAAGTGTTAAATCCCATATTTTCCGAGAAAATAATAGGTTTACAAGAAAATAATCGAAACAATTTAAAATAATAAATTCACTATAGTTAAATCAGTTTTTAGCCTATTACTTAACCAATTTTCTTGCTTAATGAAAATAATTTCAAAAAATTTTCACCCAAATTATAATTGAAATTAAAAAAACCCCCTGCTTTGCTACTTTGCTACTCTGCAAATCCTGATCTGCAAGTCCAAATGACCACCATCACCATGATGGCGCTGCTGGACATCGCGACACTCTCGCCTGAGATCGGAACGAAGCTCTCGTTGGAGAATGACGGCCATTGCAGAATGAAAGGGCCGAAGGTGCTCGCTGACCTGTTGCGACGGTGACAGTGCGCCACCACGAAGAAGATTCGCCACTTCCACAGTCTGGCTCGCGATTGGCGACGGTGACTGCTATGTGAATGGCGATGACGAGCCTACAATTCCGGGAGAGAGCAGAGGAGAGAAGGAAAGGAGATGTGTGATTTTCACGGTGACGGAGAAGTTGTGATCCGTCCATAGTGTGTTTCCAGCCGACGACGACGACGAGACTGGAGCTCCGTCAACTGCTCTCGTGTCTGCCATAACCGACGAGTTCACCGCACCGGCGACGTCGACAGCTTGATAGACATGGGGAGAAGATTGAGGACATTTTGGATTTTTATAACTTTAGATGAAAATTTGCTATTAACTTCTAGTCTCTAAAAATTATGCTATTATTTTCTTAACCCATACTTAATTATCCTATATTCCTCTTTCTCACTTAAAAATTATTTTTAAGTGAGAAAGAAGTAAGCAGTAGTTTACAATAAAAAATTGAAGAAAATTTATTGTTTATTTTAAATATTTAGAATAAATACCAATAAATATCAAATTCATCATGTAAATAATTTATTTGCTAGAAGTAAATTTGTTATTTACCAAATAAATTAAGTACATATTTCTAATAATTTTACTATTTAGTATATTTACTAATTACTCTAAATATTTTAAAGATCTGTTATATATTTCAATAGTTTTATTGAAAAATGTCATTTTTTACTATTTCCGTAAAATAATGAAAAGGAATAGAACAGTACAAGGTAGGTAAATTAAACTTTTATAGTTCACCCGTATCAAGACTGGCCAACATTACACAATAATTAAATAACAAGGGCTATACAAAATTAATAAAAAAAAATCTCTAGGCAAACTGGATCACCAAGGACGACTGGTCTTAAGCTTACTATGATAATGATGATGATGATGATGATGATGATTAGTAGGAGAGACACTGTCAAGCAAGAAAAGTTTCTTCAACATCTTCAAAACAACAATCATGGAAGGCTTATTATTATTCCTTGTTCTGGACAACTTCAAACCCTTAACACAACCGAAATTCGCCATTTGATGATCACCTGAACACTTATCCGAATCCGCTCTTGAACCCGGGTTTAGTTCTTCATTGAAATCTTCCCACAACAAGTCCATCTTTTCTTCCTGATCCGTTATGCCCTCCTTTTCGCGAGCCCTTTTCGACATCTTCCGCCCATGATCTACACATGACAAGCTCCTTCTTTGGTTGAAATTAGCCGGTTTTTTTCCCATAACGATGCTGCGTTTTTCATCATCTTTTGATGTTAGTTCTTGGTGAGAATTGACGCCGGAGGCAACAGGAGATGAGTGCCACAACGGCGGAGAGTCGATCGTACTAGACGGGAAATTCTCTGTAGGAAAGCTGAAATCTTCTGTTGCCATGGCTTTGATTGAGGACTAATTTTGTTTTAGTTCATGTGGTACCCTTTTGTCATTAGGTTCGGCGTTTGTTGGTTTGAAAGTTTTAGTTGAACTGCTTTTACAAATAAGGTATATTTTTCTTTATTTATGTGGAAGTTAGAATAAAAGGATGGGGTCTACTTCCAAATTGATTGTGTATCCTCTTTTAAGTTATATTTTGTCTCCTTTTTTTTTTAATTATTGTATTAAATATTGAATTTTTGCTCGCTTGTACGTTTTATTAAACGACAAATTTTGATGAGCAATTTTCATGGAATTTTTAGATTAAGAATTTTAAGAGATATCTTTCACATGTAGAGAGAGAGAGAGAGAGAGAAAGAGAGAGAGAGATGTAGGGAAAATGAAATTAAGAGATTTAATATGTCGTGTGGAAATGAAAGAAGTTGACGGCTTATCTACCGGCAGAATGATAGGGAGAAAAACTTCTCCTATTTGTTAGAATTCTTCAAAGTCAATGATATTACTATCAAACATAGCCCAGCATCATCACAAGCTTTTTCTATCATTACAAGTGAACAACAGTATTAATCACTTATAAAAGCCTTGAGGGGTGTTTGGCGGAACCGTTTTTGGATTCTAGAGGCACCTATTTTGAAAGAGTCATGTTAGAAATATCAACTCTAATATCAACTTTTAAATAGCAGTGAGTTGTCATTCTTTTTAATGGTATATACTCTTAATTAATGTGTTAATAATATTAATAAAAAAATGACAACTCACATTTCATATAAAATATTACTTATAATTGGTATTAGAGTTGCTATTTTTAATATTTTTTTTATGTATGGTAGACGGACAAACAATTTAAATGATGATACTCAAGATGAGCAAGCAATACGGCAAAAAAAAAAAAAAATGACAAATGTTGGATGACAACGGAAGAGAGAGAGCGACCTAAGAAAATTTAAAATTAGTAATCAGAAACTCCCCCCCCCCCCCCCCCTCCCTTTTTTTTTTTTTTTAAATAGTGGTCAGAACTTTGTTAATGCCAATCAATTGCAAGTAAGTTGTCCTGTTGATTATTTATTTCTTGTAATATACATGTGTCAAATGATGATTTGTGTATGCTTTAATAATATCTGCATCGGTAGAACTTTAGCCTCATTTGGGAACATATTTAGAAACGGTATTTTGAGTTTGGAGATTATTTAAGTTTTGGAAACATATGTTTGGTGAAAATAAACTATTTTGAGTAAAAAAAATATAAAAACTTAATATGTGTTCTGAAAAAATTTAACAATATGGATTTTGTTTTGTTCTTCTCGAAATTCTATATAATTTGCAAAAAAATCATCGCATTTTGACTTTAAATGAAAAAGTTATAGAATTTTAAATTTTGAATTTTTTTTTTTAAATATTTGGAAAAGTGAATACTACAAATTGGAGGAAAAAGACAAAAATATGCTTGGAAAAAAACTTTTGAAAATGCATCCCCAAATGGAGCCTTAGAAAAGGTGAAGACATTTGGGGTGTTTGAAACACTAACTAGATCTAGAATTTTGAAATATTTTTTATTAACAATGAACTGCGATTAAATAGTGTAAATACTTATACTTAGTTTGATATTCAAATTTAACTTCAATTAAACTATACCCTTTCATATCAATTTTTATTTTTTTCTGAAAGGTCAACAAAATTTATAATTAATTTTTGAAAAGTTAACCAACTCCAACTTAAAAATTTCATCTTCAATCGGCGAATCAAAGGCAAGCTTAAAATGTATTTTAGAATGTAGCAACATGATTATTGTTTTTTTCTCTAGTTATTCTGTATAATTTATTTTAAATTAAAAAATTTACCTAATTTTGATTTAAAATTAAAAATTTTTGTAATTTTAAAATTTGAGTTTTTTGAAAATGAAAAAGAGATATTTGTAAATGTGAATAGTGAAATTAGTTTATATTTGGAGAAACAGACCCAAAAAAAAAAACCATTTGGAAAACTTCAACAAGAGTGCAGATTTCAAACGAGTCCTTAAAAATATGTAAAATTTAATTATTTAAAAATACGAAAATACATTTCTTGTATGAATATTATAATTTTTCTCTCTTTGGAGGATTTGAGAATACAAACTTAAGACCTTCCTCAAACATTTTTCTTAAAAATGGAAAACCCTTCCTCAACATTACAAGGGGGGAGATCGATGAAGCCTTTTAGAGTATAAAAATTAATCTGATATCTATTTTTGAAAACAGCCCATACCAGGCACCAACCACGCCATAAATGATATGATGTAGTGAATGCGTAAGCAGAAATGAAGTATAAAAATTCTTGCACGTCAACAAGTTTTTATAAAAATGAAGAAATAAAAACATTATCGAACAAAAACAACTTAATTAACACCTTAATTGGTTGCGGTTTTTCTAATGTACTCGCAGACTTCATGTCCAAGTAGATTAAAAAAATAGACTCTTCATGTGGATCAATAACAACTAGCATCCAATGAGACATATCAATATAAATTATACTTTCCTAACATTTTAATTAATTAACAACATTGATCGACGTGAGTTTTTGGTTCACACATTTTTTTTTTCCCCCTTCGTTTGAAAACACAATTGTAATGGAGCCATGAAAGCAAACTGACAAACTTTTTTTTTTTTTTTTTGGTCCTCCTTTGGTTGCAGAACTTTTTCAAGTTGGTGTAGCATATTGTATTTGACCCTCAAAAAAAAAAAAATTCATCAAAAAAAAGACCCTAAAAATTAAAGATATAATTACAAAAAAAGTAAAGTTTTAGGGTCCGTTTTAAAATATATTCATTTTTTAACAATATTACATAAATGTCTATTTTGTAAGAAATAAATATTCGTAATATATGTTTTATCATTTTACTATAATTGACATCATATCTTTTTTTTTAAACATATTTTTTATTTTCCTTTTAGTTTAATTGTAATTATTTTTTTTACTGTGAATTACCTTTAATAAACCCAAATTAATTTTTCCCTCATTTTTTTCTTTTGAACTTTGAATTGATTGTGAAATAACGACATTTATATTCTTTTTTTGGTGATACTCATTTTTTCATCCTTCATTTTTTGTGTTTTGCATTTAGGGTATGTCAAGAACACTCTTTCTTTCTTTCTTTCTTTCTTTTTTTTTTTTTTTAATTGAACATGATTATTTTATTTTTTTTTCTCACTTTTGTAGTCTAAGAATATTTGTTTGTGTCATATGTTATCATGTCAAAAATGAGCTTCATCATTTCATTGTGAATAAAAGGTTCTTTTACCTCAATATATTACATGAATAATATTGTTTATAGTTTGCAGTCCACGTTTTTCGTTTCAACAAGAATGTTTCTTTAGCATAATTTTTCCAAATTATGATTCAAATTATTTTCCTTATTTATTTTTATCATTGTTGTATATTTATCTCAATGACTAATTATTTATTAGAATGATTGCTTGTTAGTTTGTTTTAGGTTATTTTTAGACATATTTC
The DNA here is from genome assembly GCA_025413485.1 of Ficus microcarpa. Lineage (NCBI taxonomy): Eukaryota > Viridiplantae > Streptophyta > Magnoliopsida > Rosales > Moraceae > Ficus > Ficus microcarpa. Next base: position 49,692,277 of record CM046377.1, on the reverse strand, counting down.
TTAAGCATGATTTTGGTTTCTTAAAATCCTGATTTTTTTAGTATGATTTGCATTCTTTATGATAATTGTAAAGTTTTTATGATAATTGTTTCTATTATTATTGGTTTTGTTTTAATAGTTAGTTTCTAAGGTTTAAATGTGGCATGAATTGCTTATTTCTTTATGATAATTACTATATCATTATGGTGTTTTTTAAAATATGGTTTTTTTTTCCTATATGATAATTATTATATTATTATGATGTCTTTTGTAAGTTTTAAAAGTGTTTTGATCTATTTCCTTTTTTTTTTTTTTAAGTGTTTTCTATTTCTTTAAAATTTTAATTTTTTAACATAGAGTAATTAGCCTAAATGGTCCATAAACTCTTTATGAGGTGACACTTTGGTCTCCATTCTTTTTTTTTTTTTGGTCATATTGTCCCTAAACTCTCTTAAAAGATGATGCTTTGGTCTTTTCTGTCCACATCCATTAAATTTCTAATGGAATCTTATTGAAATTATTAATTTTTATATTAAAATGACTAAGATACCCTCTCCCTTCTCTCTCTCTCCGTGTTTTCGTCCACCTCCTACCTCCCTCCCTCCCCCTCTCTCTCTCCTCGAGCCTCCCCCCAACCCCAACTAGGTTGCCCCTTACTCTTTCTCTCGGTTTTGCCGCCCCCCTCCCGCCATCATTTCCCCCCACCTCATGACTTGGTCCCCCCCTCCCGCAGCCATTCACCCCCCGTGATTTGGGTCCCCCCCCCCCCCCCGCTGCTGCTCGCCACCACCCCGCAATTGAGTCCCCCATCTTGCCTTCATTTGCCCCCCTCCGCCCCGTGCCGCCACTACTGCTGAACTCACGCCCCTTCTCTCCTTCGCAAAACCCTACCCCACCCCCCAGACCCCCGAATTGGGTTTTGAGAAATGAAGAGAGAGAGAGAGAGAAATGAGAGGATATTTTTTTATGATTCTTTTTTTAAATTTTCGTTAAATTAATTAATGTCCCCAACAGTTAACGGATTTGAACAGAAAGAACCATAACGGCTAAAATATAAGATTTTAGGGTCATCTTGGCTCAAAAAAGAAAAAAAAAAAAAGAGCAGAGACTAAATCATCATCTTTAAAGAGCTCAGGGACTATTTAAGTCAATTACTTTTTTATATATTTGTTGTGAACTTTATCCTAATAATTAATAAATTATTATGAAGATTATTTATTTTGCATATACACACACTACCATACAACTAATATGTCAAGTGGTTATTTTTTATTTATAATAAATCAAGTAAAAAATAATATATTTTTTCCTTTTACAAACATTTGCTTAGTTTGACTTATTTTTTAGAGATTTGTTTTTTCTTTTTTTATCAAATCTTTATTTGTTTATTTTCAATATTTAATTACTATAAAAAAATTCTTAATTAAAGGGTATTGTGATCTTTACAACTATCAATTTAAATATGCATGTAAATAATAGAAAAAATGGTTATTTTTGATCTCATTGTTCTTCATCGCTTCCAACTTTCCAGTAAGCTGCCTCTCAACTCACCAGTTGCTTTTGATGCTTGCCAGTAAGGCCTTTAATGCTTGTCACATTTTCACAACTTATCCCTAACTTCTTCTTTTGATAACTTACTCTCTGAATTTTTTAAATTATAATAGTTTATCTCATATAGCTTATTTTTCAATTAAGTTAGTCGTAAAAATTCCACATACACCTAATTAAAAATTCAAATATTTAATTTAATGTAAAATTAACTTAATCGAATAAATTACAACAATTTAAAATTGTCAAATTTAAAAGTTTGGTAGCCAAGGTGTCAAATAGTGACAAATTTGATGAGCGACAAAGCTAAATACTCTTATTTTGACTATTGAGATGGATTGCGAATTTACATGGCACTTTCTATTGGTAGACTATGAATGCATGTATTTTGTGGATTTATTTCATAGTAGATCTACATCAAACCCGGGGAAATGCATAAACAGATGGCTTCAGGCTCCACAATTTACTAATTCACTTGTAGTTAAGAGTCTTTCATGGAAGCTAATTGTGCGGTGAATAAATTGGCTCCGTCGGTAATTTCTCATCAACAATTCCATTGGTAATTCTCCCCTCCAGACTTTTTAATTCCTTTGATAAATAGAGATTTGGTGGCTCCTGTCCTTGATATACCAGTTGCCCTAAAGTAAAAGGAGAAAAAGGAAAATTAAAAATGGAACAACTTAACACATTTCAACTAAGTTGATACTTATTAAATAACTCAGCCTAAATCAAGCTCCCGATTCTAATTTATTAATGAAAAGAAAAGAGTAAACCATGATAAAAGGAAAAGACGAAAAAAAAACAAGGGAAGTTCATAATTCAACCATATGGGATAACAATGCATAAAAAACTAAAGACAAAGGTTATTTTTCAAAGTAACACCTGAATTATATATATATATATATTTATTTATTTATTTGATGAATACCTGAATTATATATTTAACCTTATGTTTGCTCTTACCTTTTCATATTATTTTTCAGTTTGGGATCATTTAAAAAAGGAAAATCTGAAACCTCTTATTCCCAACTGGTTAATTATCGCCGCCATGTACCATTGCTGGTTATGAGGAGTCTATCACTGTGTCGGGATTGCACTCCACACACACGTATATATATCAAAAATGATTTTCTAAACGGCCATAAAATTAAACAAAAATTCAAAATCACCCTTATGACTTTTTTTTTTTTTAATAAATAAATTACTAATTTAGTCTTTGAACTTTTAATTTTATGTAATTTTAATTCCTGAATTTTTATTCAAAGTTGAAATACCCCCGAACTTTTAAAATATTATTGCGATAGTCTTTTTCGTCAATTTTTAGATAGAATCTATTAATAATTTGGTTGAAAAATAGTGTTAACTAAAGTAAACGGAAAAGATTATTGTAGCGATGTTTTTAATAGTATATGGTCATTCCAACTATGGAAAAAAAAAACATTTAATGTCCTTAAATTATTAAAATGTTAGTACAATAGTCATTTTGATAATTTTTAAACGAAATTCGTTAGTAATTTGATCAAAAAATAATGTTAATTAATGGATTTTGCCCAAAAATTAACGTAAAGAAACTATTATAGTAATATTTTAATTGTTTAAGGGCATCTCAGTCATGTAAAAAAAATTCAGAGACTAAAATTATACAAAATTAAAAATTCAGAAACTAACTTAGCAATTTATCTTTTTTTTTTTTTTTTTTCAAACTTTGATAGTTTATTGATATTTGATGGAGGGACTATTTAGATAACAATATGGTGTGTATATATATGCGTGTGTCTATATACATATATATATTTTGATATCTTGTACGTATAATAACAATATTGTATTAGACAAATTTTATATTTTCCCCATGAACTTTGACCTTTGCATTAAAATGCCCCTTAAAATTTGAAATATAACATCTGTTCCACTCGAATTTTAAAATTATTTCAAATTTGCACTCTCTGTTAATTAACTAACAGAAAAGTGCACGTATCATGCATAGACTGTTGAAATCAAGGGTAATTTAGTAAAATTCTCCATTGGGGGTGGAATTTAGGTTTTTTAAGAATAAAAAAAGGACAAATATTTTATTTTTTTTAAAGCATTGTGCATCCTCAGGCCTGATCAAGTTCGGCGACGATCTCTTGGCTGACGGCAACTTTCCCGGCCTTTTTGTCAGCTACTTTTGTTGTGATTCGACCCCCCCCCCCCCCACAAAGGATCTCGCAAATGGGTTGGAACTTGACTCGATGTAGGAGTGGAGCTGCTTGTTGTTGTTGAACTCACCGCCGGCAGTTAAGCCATGGTGTTGCAGGTGAGGGAAGGTGAACCTCCCGAAGTATGCCTTCTGTCACAGGGTCCAACTTTTTTCCTTGAATTTTCGGCCCTATGAAGACCTAAGTTGCACACATAGTCAGCCACTTCACACATACTCGCACAAATTAGCAAGCAAGCCAAACACAAACACACGCACAAAGGCACACACAACTCGTTTACGGGAAATCCCCTTTTCCTAACCTTTCTATTAATCGCACAATAAAAAGGAATACAAGTCGGTTGCAAGGATCACACAATGCTTAACCGCTCTTCGTGTCCTTTGCCTTTCACAACTCGGTATAAAAATACATCACAACGTGGTTGACAACCTCAACCATGTAGGCACTAACTAGGCTACACTAACTTAGTGCTTGGCCGTGTAGTGTGCTCTCCGCTTAGCCACTTGGACCACTTTCACAGCCACTCCTCGAATTGGGCAGGAACAGACACTTGTCAAACTCTCTGACCAGCCACCTGTCCCATTCGCTGGGTCTTCTCAGTCTTGGCTGAATGCACCGAGTGAACCTGGACTGGATCAAGGTCTAGGGCCGCCCCAACGGCGAGCTGAGTCGTGGGCCACATGCTTGCGTCTCATGCCCCACGTCGCCTACATATCTCGGCCATTAGTGTAACCGCTCGCCCCACTTGCGCGCATTTCATGCCCACCAGCGTCCCACGCACATCTGACTGTTTCTGGTCACCCCACGTCCGCACGTCTGCTAGGCCACGCCCCTCGAGCCTTGTACTGGCCACGCTGGCCTGAGTTCCGCAAAACTCGCCCATCTGTCCGAGCCATGTTGGCTTGGCCGCCTAAGCCTGCGCACACTTGCCTTAGTCATTCCCGCATGCCTAACGCCTTGTTGCCACCATGCTTGTTCACGAACCCTTTGAACAAGACTTCATTGACCAAGGCCGCTTACCTTGGCCCGTGCCACGCCTATATTGAGGCCTGGCACCTACTTAGCCCACGCGGGCCGCATGTCAAATCACGAGGGTCTAACACCTTCCTTGGTGTTGTCGACTGCACCTAGTTAGAGTTGATTCAGGTTGTGCAAACGGATCTCCTTAACCCTTTTACCCGGTTGCAATTTCCGGCTACAAAACAATTTCTAGAACTAGAATGTTCCAACTCCATTATCCACAATTGCATGCCAGAGAAGATTCAATTTACATGGGCAAGGAAGGTTTTAGTCTTTTCTGAAAATTTGACCTAGAATTTGCATCTCCAAAAATTCAAAAAGAAAATTAAGGTGATGTTTGGTTCACTATCTTATTTTAAATTAAAATATATTTTTTCATATCAATTTTTGTCTTTTTCTGAAAATTTTTTTTATTTTTTCTGAAATTTTTTTAAATTTTTTCTGAAATATCAACAAAAATTACTATTAAAACTTAAAATTTTCAACTCATACTCATTTACCAAACATACCCTAAAAATTAAAAACACAACCAACAAAACCCATAACTCAAAACTCAATTTACAAAGTAGAGAGAGAGAGAGAGAGAGAGAGAGAGGGACTGAGGGAGAGAGGGGGAAAATATTTTTAACTTTTTCATTTAAATTACTCTTATTATTTCTTAACTACCAATATTAGCCTTTAAGTTGTTTTATTTCTTTTATTTATCCTCAATATAAAGGGTAAATTTATCTTTTAATATTATTTACTTTAATATTCTCATATGAGATATTAACACGTGTCTTTTTCTGATAATGAGTAAATTTGAAATAATTTCAAAATTCGAGAAAAACAGATATTGTGTGCCCGTTTGGTTCATTCATTCATCTCCGTTTCAACTCAAATTTTTTTTGTCTTTTCCCAAAAAGTTTTTGTCTTTTTCCCAAAAAATTTTTGTCTTTTCTAAAAATTCAAAAAAATTTACTATTACAACTAAAATATTTCAACTCAAACTAGCGAACCAAACAGGCCCTGTATTTGTAAAATTTAAGGGACATTTTAATAGAAGAATCAAAATTTAAGTAGAAAATATGAAATTTGTCCAATCATATTTCAGCTCAAAACGACCAAATAAACGGAAGCTAAAAAGGTGAAGGACTAATATAAAGTTTTGATATAATTGAAGGGTTATTTGTGAAAACTCGCTTTTTTTTTTTTTTTGGGTTGGGGACCCCAGTTTTTCGCTTTCACCACCGAAACCAGACCTTTCCACCAGGGTTTAATCATACAACCTCCCGGGGTTTTGCTGTTTGTTTTTCTTCACAACCTCAACAATGAGATCTTCAATCTCTTCTTCACCAATTCCTCCATTGTTGCACTGCTCTTTCTTCAACCCCCGCTACCTCTGTCACCAATCCGCCATTTCCAACAAGCCCATCATCTCCGATTCGCCGATTTCCGAGAATCCGATCTCAGGCCCAGCCACCAAATCACCCAACGAATTAACTCCACCGTCAAGCTCTGCCGAGAAACCCGCTTACGAACTCCATCTCCATCAAAACCCATCTTCAGGAAGCATAGATTTAACCCATGCCCATGTGATGAACACTCTCCTAAGCCACAGGAACGACCCCTTTTCGGCTCTCCGGTACTTCAACTGGGCTGAGAGAAGGAGAGGCTTCATAAGAAGCGTGGATAGTTTCTGTGTTTTGCTTCACATTTTGATGGGCTCCGTGGAGACTCGTGGCCAAGCTCAGAACTTGCTTTGCCGGTCCGTTTTCGGCGATTCCGGTCCCTCCCCGATCGTCTTTGTCGATCGCTTGTTCGACTGTGGGAAAAGGTTCGACTTCGAACTGGATTCTCTGGTTTTCAACTTGTTGTTGAATAGTTACATTAGAGCTAATAGAATTAGAGATGCTGTTCATTGTTTTAATAAGATGGTGGAGATTGAGATATTACCTTCGGTTCCGTTTATGAATATTCTTTTGACGGCATTGATTCGAAGAAATATGTCGGGGGAAGCTCGAGATTTGCATGATAAGATGGTTTTGAGGGGTGTTTTTGGTGATCGTGTGACTGTTCATGTGTTGATGAGGGCTTGTTTGAAGGAGGAGAGGGGAGAGGAGGCGGAGAAGTACTTTAGAGAGGCAAAGGATAGAGGTGTAGAACTTGACGCTGCGGCTTATAGTATTCTTATTCAGGCATTTTGTAAGAAACCCAATAGTAGAGTAGCTTCTGGATTGGTGAAAGAGATGAGAGATCGGGGTTGGGTTCCTTCTAAGGGTACTTTTACGAGTGTTGTTGGGGCTTGTGTAACGCAAGGGAATATGGTCGAAGCGTTGAAGCTTAAGGATGATATGGTTAGTTGTGGGAAACCATTGAATGTGGTTGTTCTAACAAATTTGATGAAGGGTTATTGTGTGCAAGGCAATTTGAGTAGCGCTTTAGATTTGTTTTATACGATGGATCAGTATGGGGTCTCCCCAAACAAGATCACTTATGCAGTCATGATAGAATGGTGTTCCAAGAGTGGAGAAATAGAAAAGGCATATGAGCTTTATGACCAGATGAAACACGTAGGAATACAGCCCAACTCCTATGTCATGAATTCGTTGCTACGTGGATTATTGAAGTTCCGGACATTTGAAGATGCTTCAAAGTTGTTCAATGAGGCAATTGAGTGTGGTGTTGCTAATATTTTCATGTATAACACTTTTTTGTACTCGCTTTGTAATGTCGGTAAAGTAAATGAAGCTTGTGCTTTATGGGATAGTATGATCGGTAAGGGTGCTGTGCCTAACGTAATATCTTATAGTAGTATGATACTTGGCCATTGCAGAAGAGGGGCTATGGATATGGCACATCATCTCTTTACGGAGATGCTTGAAAGGAGTGTAAAACCAGATGTGTTCACGTATTCCATTTTGATGGATGGATATTTTAAAAAAGGTAATAATGAACGTGCCTTTGAGATCTTTAACCACATGATGGCTGCAAATATAGCCCCCACAGATTTCACGTACAACACTGTCATTAATGGGTTGTGCAGAGTTGGTCGTACATCTGAGGCTAGGGACATGTTGACGAAATATGTTGAGATGGGTTTTGTTCCCGTGTGCATGACTTATAACAGCATTATAAACGGGCTTAACAAGGAGGGCGATATGAATTCTGCATTGGCAGTTTATAGAGAAATGTGTGAAGGTGGGGTTTCTCCTAATGTTGTTACTTATACCAGCTTGATTGATGGCTTTTTCAAGAGCAATAATATGACTCTTGCTCTGACAATGAGGAATGAGATGAAAAATAAGGGCATTGAGTTAGATGTTACTGCTTATGGTGCTCTAATTGATGGGTTCTGCAAAGGCCTGGACATGGTGACTGCTTCTGAACTTTTCTCGGAACTTCTTGAAGTTGGGTTATCTCCAAATACAACCATTTATACCAGCATGATTTGTGGATTCTTGAATTTAAGTAACACGGAGGCCGCACTACGCTTGCATGGGAGAATGTCAGATGAAGGGATTCCCTGTGATTTGATAACATACACCGCTTTAATTGATGGATTGCTGAAAGACGGAAAATTAGTTGTTGCATCTGATTTTTATTTAGAGATGCTTTCCAAAGGTATTGTGCCTGATATTGTCACCTATACGACTCTAATAAATGGCCTCTGCAACAGAGGACAGCTGGGGAATGCGCGCAAGGTTTTGGAAGATATGGATGGAAAGAATGTGGCTCCTAATGTTCTTATATATAATACCTTGATTGCCGGACACTTCAAGGAGGGAAACATGCAAGAAGCGTTTAGGTTGCATGACGAGATGCTTGATAGGGGTCTTGTACCTGATGACAAGACGTATGATATTCTTCTAAACGGAAAGCTGAAAGGAACATCTGAACTTCCTGGAGCGTAATGTGCTTAAGATAATCCGTTTCATGATGTTTGAAGATTTTCTTTCGTCAAAAAAGAAGGAATTTTTCAATACAATGTTCGATGTTCTTCATCGAAGCCTTGACCATGTTCTTTGTTAAGGTAGTCGCTACTTTTTATATCTTCAAGTTGACCACTTTGATGAGGTTTAAGGTTATTTTCTTGGTTAACATTTCTTGTTTTTCTCGCGCCAGATTAAGCATTTTTAGCACTCTCTGGCTGACCGGAGCAGAAAGTAGAACAGGAGGATGAACTACCAAATTGGTAAGCATTTGTTGATGTGTCGGGAGATACATTTCAATAAATCAGCTCAAACTAGTTTCTTGAAAAAAAACCCTTAACAAATCAGTTCTTGTATTTTCAGTAGTCACGTAAAAATGGTAAAAAAGAAGGTTCAAATAATTATTTTACATGAGAGAAGCAGTAGATAGAGAGAGAGAGCGGAGATGTTGAGTGGTTGCAAGGGTCACCTAAAAGTAAATCCACATTGTTGCCTCCAATGTTGGGGGTCTTGAGTTTGAATCTCCCACATTAAGTGAGATGTCAAAGCTTTTTCTGGTGTGATTGGCAGCACATCAAGGGCATAATACAATGTCCGATTCAAGGAAAACAGAGGGACGGGAAACAATTTGTTCTTGCACTAAGTAAGGATTTATTTTATTTTTATCTTTTTACTCCCTTGAGCTGTGTTAGATTCCTCGAATTTTTGAAAAGGATCGCATTCATATTTTTCCGAAGATTGGGCAAATATGACAATGGAATGCAATGCAGTGCAATTTTGCTAATGCTTCCCATCTGTTTAGATTGTTGGTTGGATCATTGGCCATTCTGAAGAGTTAAGAGCTTTTTTTTTTTTTTTTTTTAATTTTTTCCTCGGCGCTATTCGATGTTAAAATATAATATAAAATGCGTTTCATATTGAATGCGGTGCACAATTGTACGTAATTATCACTTGAACCGTATCAGTTGATACGAGATATGAAAATCTTGACTTTTTATTTGTTTTTTATTTGTTTTTATTTGTTTTTTTTTTTTTTAAATTTTGAAAATCCTGGCTTGGTACATGGAGCAATGAACTCAATGCGACAGAGCTATTCTTACTATATGGTACAAAAACTTACACTATACAATACAATACAATACAATTTAGTACAATATGGGGAGAGAAGAAACAATACCCGATATCAGGTAACAGGCTAGTGTCTGCAGAACTGGTCAGTTCAGAAAGTCAGCTTTAGCTCTTTGAGAATTAGAAAGACCTCTTACTTGGGATAGAAATGTCCATGATTCTCAAACATCGTCTTTTCTTTCGAACCAATGATTTTGACTAGGAACTCGGAAGATTTCCTCAGCACTGTAAATTTTGTGAGGTAAACTGAAAAGGGATTGGGTAATTTTCGAGACCGAAAACTGAGAATCTGATTCAGAACAACTTTCAAACTAACATCAACTCATGAAGCAGCAGATGCTTAAGAAAAGATCAGACGGCGATATTCACGTTTCTGCTCTGTCCATTCCCTGATTTTCAATTTTATTTTCATCTGCTTCGTCCCCGGCATCGCTCAGAAAATTTGCATATGCAGCAACAGCAGAACTGGCCAAAGAAAACAAAGTCGAAGGACTCCTAAACAACAGAAGAAAGTAGCAACAAAAATGGAGAAAAACAATACTGCATAAAATCCAAGTAAATATTAGATTAAATTCAGTACTGCATAAAATCCCCCAACAAAATACTCAAATCATCAAACCAACAGTAGAAAACTGTTGGTTATGTGTAAACCCAAAAAGGGTTCTTCAGCAAATAATCTGAGAAGGCATGTCATTTTTCTATCTGAAGTAAGAAAATTTTGTGTTTTCTTTTCCCTTGTGGAGAGATTGTTAGTACCTACTAGGGCTAGCTCAAAGGGTGATAGGAGAGCGGTTTAGATAGGAACTCACAGGTTCAAAATCAGATATTGGTTTGATGTTTGTTTAATAAGTGGGAACCATAGGTTCTAATACCGTTGTTAAAAAGTGTGTGTATATATATATATATAACCAGTCATGAGGTGCATGAAGAAGAGCTTGATGGGAGCAAGTCTGAGCACGAGGGCGCCATCCTTGTGCAGATGCCATATCAAATCTCCATACATGGACAACACATTCCCATCTCTTGGCCGAACCAATATTGCTCTCTCACAGTATTCTTCCGCTTTAAAAACATCACCACGTATTTGTAAACAAACACCTTCTGTATAAAATGTTCCATAATCTCATCCGAACAATATTTAATCAATTCTATGTTGTTACACCTTCTCAAAAGAGGATAATTATCAGGTTATGTGTCTCGTTTTTATGTATTACAGAATGATTGAGGAAAAACCTTAAAAATATACATAAAATCTGTCTTTATAGAATCGTAAAATCTGTCGTTACTTTACAAGACAAAGTTCTCCAACCAAAAATTCAGAATTTTAACATGTTATGTGTCTCATTTTTGTGTTAAAGAATGATTGAAGACAAACTCAAAAAACATACATAAAATCTCTCTTTATTGAATCATATATTTCAACTAATTATAATTACCATTATCTTTCACATTAGTCTTTATTTACATCACAGATTTCTCCTATTAGAAATTCAGAATTTGCTTATTATCTTTACCTCTTTCAAAAACTTCGCGTAATTCCCAAGCAACAAGGCCTCTCCAGGGTACTTGCTTATCATCTTCTGATAATACCAATCCCAATTCTCATCCTCCCCACTACCTCCACCGCCATCTCCGTCGCCATTATCACTGTCTCCTTCTTCGGCACGCGCATCGGCGCCGGTGCCGGTGCCACCTCCGATCAGAATACGAAGCCTGACATTCTCCCCTGTGGCGATCCCGCCATGGATGCCAAATCCAGAGCTCATCCTCGACGGGCTCAAGACGCCATTTCTGCCTCTTCCTCCTCTTCGGCGGCCAAGCTGGCGATGCCAGTGGGCTCCGGTTGGCAACCTTTTTCTCCGGTGAGGAGACGGAGACGGACCTGGATTTCTTCATGGAGTTAGCGACGTTATAGAAAGAGAAGGAGAGCGACTGAGTCGGGCTCGTCGGTGCCGGAGTACGGACGCCGAGGTGGATCTCCGGCGAGGACTGGTGAGTGCACGTGGGTGAATGCCTGGTATGGTGAATGAATATTGGAAACCAAAGCGTAGGAAACTGAGGGAAATGGAATTATGGGTGAGGCTTGAGTCAAAGGAAGATTTATTTGTGGAACTTTTCCCATAATTTGGAGGATGTTATCAGCTGTTTAAAAAGTTTTATTTTTTATTTTATTTTAATTTTTTTTTGAGTTTTTCTTTTCTTTTCTTTCCTTTATTATTTATTATGATTGTTATTTGTATTTTTATTATTTTGTAGTTTAGGTTGTTTTTGGTGGAAGTTTATGGGACATTTTTTTATTTGGCTTCTTTAGTTTGATAATTAAAGCAAACTTAATTATACAACAAAAGTTTTTCTTTTCTTTTCTTTCCCTTATTATTTATTATGATTTTTATAGTATTTTTATTATTTTGTAGTTTAGATTGTTTTTGGTGGAAGTTTAGGGACATTTTTTTTTTAAGGAAAATAGTTTATTTGGCTTCTTTAGTTTTATAACTAAAGCAAACTTAATTATAAAACAACTATTTATATACACTTTGTTATTTATAAAAAAAAAAAAAAACTATTTATGTACACTTCTTTAATAATTATTGTTGCGATTGTCCCTGCGGGTTGCCGGTTGGAAAAAATGGCTTGAGAACTCATGTTGGTTATTATTTTTGAGGCATAATTTTGAGTGGGATTTCTAATGTATTTGTGACAGGTCAAGACAAATATATATTAGTCTCCATGAAGAGTTCGAAATGTTATATTCATATGCTCAAAATGATAAATAAGTAATTGAAAAATTGACTATCAAAATATACCTTAAAGCTGGAAAAGTTAAGTAGCAATAGGAAAAATACTAGTCCCACGTGGAAAAGTGATGGAAGCCAAGAAGACAAGCTAAGATGCTCTCTCTTGTGTGCTTGGGGGATTCAAATCCCTGAGTGACGAATCAAAAGCCTTGTGTGTGGGCACCCCACGTTGGCTAAGTTTTGCTACAAGTTTTAATTATTTTCTAACATAAAGTCTGAAGTTAATTTGGACATTAACTCCTTTAGCTTACAGTGGTAACCTTAGCCTTAATTCTGGGGTAACATAGATTAATTTTGACATAATATAGGAAATCAGTATGATAGAATTTAGTCAAATTTCTAACCTTGGCCTTAATTTTAGAGTTATATGGTTCAATTTTGGCATGTTATAGGGAATCAGGGTGATGGATTTCAGGCAAATTTCAGTTCCTCAGAAATAAATTCGTGGTACTTGATCACTACTTGAAACCATTGTATTCTTGGAGATAGATATCTGTTCAAACATCCAGCATCAATGGTGTGAGGGCAAATCTTTTTAAAGAAACAATGTAGTAAATGGGCCCCAACTTCTCATCCACGTCTCCGTTTCTAACTATTTATGTTGCTAATGATTTTGTCTTGTCATAGATTAATTTTTGGTTGTTTTTGTTGTCATAGTTTCGATTATAATTTCATTTATTTTCAATTTTTGTTTGTTGTCCTATTGTCATTTTACTAACAAATGGTAAATTTGTTGATGCTCCTGAGTCTTTTTTAGTAAATTTCTGTAATGTGATACCATAAGGTGCGTGTGACATATTTTTCAATAGGAGTAATTGTAACAATTCCTCATGAACTATGGTTTGTATACTACTTTATCCTTGGGGCTTGTTTGGTACACCATCTAGTACTCTGTATTATATTGTATTGTATTAATTGAATAATACAATGTGTGATAATATTAATACATTATATAATTTAATACAAATTCAAAAATTAATATAATACCGATTGTGATATTTAATAAAGAAAAAAAAATCTCTATATTAGACTATATTATTTTTTTAATACCGTATAAAAAAACATATGAAATATTTAGATACATCAAATTTGATATCAAAATTAAAGTTTCGGAATGTGTCCGAAATTGAATTTATAATGTTACAACCCTCAATCTATATTACATTAGGAAATATCATCCTTACATTATTTTGAATGATGAACGTGAAAAGTTTACGTACCCCGCATTCAGATGTTATTTTTGAATTAATAAATCGGAAGGTAGTTACTACTCAATTGTATAGATTGACTTGACTTCAATTGTGCTCTTTCCACAACCCAATAAAATTAAGTAAATCGTTTTACCCATAATGATAATACTAATATGGGTGGACGGTCTTCTATCAATCACAAAATATAATTATAAATATAAATTCCCAAAAAACGTCTGTAGTCAAATTGTCAAAAGTAGCTTCATTGAAAATTTCGGCACTTAGGACAAAACTCCAAAAGGAAAATAAGCTGAGCCCCACTTGGAACAACCGTAGATTATCTTTGATTACTTAATTTTTTAATTTTTAAATTTACATTTCACTTTCTCTTTCTTTTATTTTCAAAATATGAATTTGTTTGAGAGAAGCATCCGAATAAAAACATTTGGCACGATAAAACATTTAAATGGAAAAATTTGAACATAGCATTTGAACTGTTATCGGAACTGACGTTTGTATATTAACATTTTGAACAATATATATTTGAACAAAAATATTTAAATATGTAGTTGTAATTAGCTATCTAAAAAAAATATGAGAAAGATATGAAAATAACCATGTGTAATAGTTTTAAAATTTTTTTTTTTAATACCGTAGAGGATATATCATAATGAAGGTAAAATTTGTGTATGTTGGTGATTACACCCAAATGTGTACAAAACTAAGCAGTCAATTGTAATACAACAAGAATGGTCGACCCCAAGAGGAGGTGATAAAAACAAACAAAAAAAGATTTGTGGAATAAAAACGTTAGAAAAATAAGTAATTAAATAAAGAAAAGAAAGAAATATTTTTGTGATTTTTAGCCAAATTTAATTAAAAGACAGCGCAGTTAAAAATGGAGAAAATTCAATAATTAAAAGTGGTAGGGTTTCAAGAATACCTTATATGCTTCATTCACCAGCTCGGATTTTGATTTTAAATAATCCAATTGAAAGTTTTACATGCCAAACAATCAATCGAAAAATAAAGATTTGAAGAACTTGTTAATGAAAATGTATTTGAGTAAATAAAATTCTCATGTTAAAAACTAGCAAAATTATCTTATGAGAAATCTAAAAGCGATAGCATACTTGGGACAATATTAAAGAGAAGACTACTTGTAAAATAATACTACTAATATATTGTATCATACAACAATTACATAAAAAGAACTTAATTAAATTTTTATAAAAAGTTGACAACACAATATATTAATATGAGGAAGAAGAATGGAGGAAAATTATTTTACTCAAACATATAAACCTTACAAAGCACTTAAAAAATCAAATCCCAAACAAACTTATTACACATATAGGATCATCTCTAGTTTTACCAAAAAAATCTAGCCTAACATACGAACCATTCTCACAAAAATGAAAGACAAATATGTCTTTATTTATACTAAAATACAACATACAGCAACCTTGACAAATCCCCTATTTATAGTGTTTCTAGGGAATCCAAAACATTACAATCAGCAACAAAGACAGAGAAAATAAAAGCAAAAATGTTATCCAAAGTAATGGAATTTACAAGGCTTAAATTGGAAGATAAAAAAGCTCATTAAGTGAGAAAAACCAACAGCTACAAACATTCTGTTGCTGAACAAGGAATCCCAAGTGAAATGGACACGTGGCACGCTTCGGATGAGTGGAGGGAAACAAATGGGGACAGCTAGAACCCACGGAAACACATGGCAGATTCTGATTCGTGTGCGGAAGAAATGGTGTGCTGCTGGGTCCTTGCGCGTGAAAGTAACTCGCCCTATGACGAGCCAAATGCGCGTGGGACGGGGAACAGCTGGGGCCCACACTTTGCTATGGTCTGGATTGTCTGTGGAAAACACACAGAAGCTCGTGCCCAGATTGGCTGGAAAACGGCTAGAGAGTTGCTGGGCCCTGCAGGGTGTCTTGTGAGGACACGTGGTGGTGTGGGCTTGGCTTGGTTAATAGCTTGGGCTCATTAATCGTGCCTCCTTTCTTCGATTTTGGTTCTACTTGTGCCCAAAGTGTAATTTTCTTACAAAATAAAATAAAGGGTAAATTTCATTAATAGCACTTCTAGAGAAAATAATATTAAATTTAGTACCACTTTTTATTTCATTCAGTTTTAGCACTATTTGTGGGACCCAGTAGCATTTAATGTATGTAAATTTCTAAGTTTACCCTCATCTCCTTCATATGCCCCTAAAAATTTTTTAAACCAACATCTACTGTGCTTTAGAGAGAGAAACTGAAATCTAGAGAGAGAAAGAGTTGCAGTCAGCCGGAACCGCTCGGAAACCATCCGAAACCACCGCAAAAGCCCTCTATAAACCGCTTGGAAGACTGTGAACGTCGGAAAATCTTTAAAAACTACCCATGTCGAAAGTTACGAAATTGATTGAGAAAAACATTACTCCCGAATGTTTGCATCAAATACAAAAAGTTAGTGTTTTTATCTGATTTTGCAACATAAAATTAGTGTTTTGATTTATATAAATATTTGGGTGGTCATAACGGTTATGACTGGGTGGTCATAACCGTTATGACCGCTACTATTTATAGAACTTAGTAGAAGATTGGTCATGACCGTTCTACTATTATTAGTTCTATAAATAGTAGCGGTCATAACGGAACTAATAGTAGCGGTCATAACTATTATGACCACCCGGTCATAACCGTTATGACCGCTACTATTAGTTCTATAAATAGTAGCGGTCATAACGGTTATGACCACTCGGTCATAAACGTTATGACCGTTACTATTTGTAGAACTAATAGTAGTAGAACGGTCATGACCTCTACTATTAGTTCTATAAATAGTAGAGGTCATAACGTTTATGACCGGGCGGTCATAACCGTTATGACCGTTACTATTTATAGAACTAATAGTACAGATCATGACCGTTCTACTACTATTAGTTCTACAAATAGTAACGGTCATAACGGTTATGACCGTGTGGTCATAACCGCTACTATTTATAAAACTAATAATAGCGGTCATAACTATTATGACCACCCGGTCATAACCGTTATGACCTCTACTATTAGAGAACTAATAGTAACGGTCATAACGGTTATGACCGGGTGGTCATAATAGTTATGATCGCTACTATTAGTTCTATAAATAGTAGAGGTCATAACGGTTATGACCATCCGGTCATAAACGTTATGACCGCTACTATTTATATAACTAATAGTAGAGGTCATGACCGTTCTACTATTATTAGTTCTACAAATAGTAGCGGTCATAACGGTTATGACCGTGTGGTCATAACCGTTATGACCGCTACTATTTATAAAACTAATAGTAGCGGTCATAACTATTATGACCACCCGGTCATAACCGTTATGACCTCTACTATTAGAGAACTAATAGTAGCGGTCATAACGGTTATGACCATCCGGTCATAAACGTTATGACCGCTACTATTTATAGAACTAATAGTAGAGGTCATGACCGTTCTACTATTATTAGTTCTACAAATAGTAGCGGTCATAACGGTTATGACCGTGTGGTCATAACCGTTATGACCGATACTATTTATAGAACTAATAGTAGCGGTCATAACTATTATGACCACCCGGTCATAACCGGTATGACCTCTACTATTAGAGAACTAATAGTAGCGGTCATAACTATTATGACCACCCGGTCATAACCGTTATGACCGTTACTATTAGAGAACTAATAGTAGCGGTCATAACGGTTATGACCTGGTGGTCATAACCGTTATGACCGCTACTATTTAGAGAACTAATAGTAGCGGTCATAACGGTTATGACCACCCGGTCATAAAAGTTATGACCGCTACTATTTATAGAACTAATAATAGTAGAACGGTCATGACCTCTACTATTAGTTTTATAAATAGTAACGGTCATAACGTTTATGACCGGGTGGTCATAACCATTATGACCGCTACTATTTATAGAACTAATAATAGTAGAACGGTCATGACCAATCTTCTACTGAGTTCTATTAATAGTAGCGGTCATAACGGTTATGACTGGGTGGTCATAACCGTTATGACCGCTACTATTAATAGAACTCAGTAGAAGATTGGTCATGACCGTTCTACTATTATTAGTTCTATAAATAGTAGCGGTCATAACGGTTATGACCACCCGGTCATAACCGTTATGACCACCCAAATATTTATATAAATCAAAACACTAATTTTATGTTGCAAAATCAGATAAAAACACTAACCTTTTGTATTTGAAGCAAACATTCGGGAGTAATATTTTTCTCAATCAATTTCGTAACTTTCGACATGGGTGGTTTTTAAAGATTTTCCAACGTTCACAGACTTCCAAGCGGTTTATAGAGGGCTTTCGCGGTGGTTTCGGACGGTTTCCGAGCGGTTCCGGCCGACTGCAACTCTTTCTCTCTCTAGATTTCAGTTTCTCTCTCTAAAGCACAGTAGATGTTGGTTTAAAAAATTTTTAGGGGCATATGAAGGAGATGAGGGTAAACTTGGAAATTTACATACATTAAATGCTACTGGGTCCCACAAACAGTGCTAAAACTGAATGAAATAAAAAGTGGTGCTAAATTTAATATTATTTTCTCTAGAAGTGCTATTAATGAAATTTACCCTAAAATAAATTAAATTAAAACTAAATATTTTGAAGGTAAAATATTTTGAAATAAATTCATGAAATATTGAATTAAAATTTAATTTATTTTGATAATTTTTAACAATAAAAGTGCATTTTCATGAATTTATCACAACCCTCAACTCGCTTTTTGTTAGTCCCTTGCAATTCAAGCGGAAGAAAAACCATGTCAAATTGAAAATTCAAATCAAAACCAGCAAAAT
The DNA here is from genome assembly GCA_025413485.1 of Ficus microcarpa. NCBI lineage: Eukaryota > Viridiplantae > Streptophyta > Magnoliopsida > Rosales > Moraceae > Ficus > Ficus microcarpa. Next base: position 49,673,656 of record CM046377.1, on the reverse strand, counting down.
CACCTGAACACTCAAACAAAACATCAGTAAGAAATTAGAAAATGCTATCAAAATCACTTTAGTCATAACTCCAAAGTTGTGTGTATATGCACCAAATGATATCCTTTTTACCACAAATTATAACGCTTATATTATTGAAAAATTCACCAAGTAAAAGTCTCAACTTCATTTACCTCACAGGTTCAGAAATATTTTAAGTGCAAAGGATTTCATTCATAGAGTTGGCAATGCATTAGTTAGTGCTCAAGTGAGAGAAGGCAAACTTTTAGGAGAAACTAATAAACAAACATTGATCAAATGATAGGCAAATCAAACATTTAGAACATTATACCACTTACACTATAAACCAGCCTTCGGGATTTCATTCGAGTTAAATAGAAAATTACATAGGCAAACAAAGAGCCACAAGATAAAAACAACAAATAAACAAACAAATGTAAATATACACTTTTTTTTAACTCTTTTTTTTCTCCTTTCGAAGAGGTAAGAGACAACATGCTTTTGATGGGACGAATATGTTGGGATCTATAGGTGCCCTAAGGATAGAAAATCTTAGGGATTTTCTGTAAATATGACATTTTGATATTAATAAGAGGAAATTATTCATGTTTAATAAGTTGTGTCCTATTTACTTTCATTTGTTGATTGTATAATTATTTTGAGCAAACATAAAATACTCCTAGGCTGTTGGTAATATATCGAATTACCATATATATACGGGGTATGCATAGAAGACGTGGTAATTTGATAACAGTCTAAATAAATAGTCCGCAATCAACGGAATAAGATTTGGGGATCTTATTCATGATAAGATTGTAAAGGTTGTCTACTTCCTTGGAGGGATGGTTTGTCTTGACCATCGGATAGGTTCCGAGTAGAAACTTTAATGTATACCAGTATTGAGGTATGACATTGGACTGGACCTAAAGTGTTAATTGATTCGATTTAATAATTCCGTTTATAAGAATCAATGATACTTTGATTATCATCCTGCATTAATCTTAATCCTGAAATGATTACTTGAGTTCGCATCCATGACTTAGGTACTTTGATGCACTAAAGGTGAGACACTGTTAATTCATGGTCAACATACTTGTGTTTTGGGTGCATGACTTATGGATGGAGAAATCAAGATTCATAGATACGGAATCCATAGCTATCTTAATGATAGTAAATGTTATCTACTTAAAGGTATTATTCGGGGATTGAAAGATAGAATAACAAGATCTTGGCCATCGGTTTACTTTGTGTTCTCTGGTGGTTTTCCAATTGTATGGTTTTACAATTGGTGGTTCTTTCAATGGAGAATAATTGAACTTTAAGTTAAAATGATTGAAAAGGTAAAACGGAAAAAGTCCTTAATTCAATCATGGATAACATATGGGGATTAAGCAAGCGATGAATAAATCATGGAAGAAACACTACGTGAGAGAGCTTTCGTAATACGGTATGTAAACAGGAGTTCAGCTTCAAACTTTTAGTGGAATAGTTTTGAAGTTGATAATTGATGGATAATTAATCTGGGATTAATTTTTCACAATTATAGGAGCCTCTTTACATATTTCCATCGGGTCCCTCTATTAGCTCATATAGTTCCACGGAGCGTCTCGGGATTTGTTCCTAATGAGATCGGTAAATTGTAAATGGAATTTTGTAATGTCTATTAAGACATGGTACTCTCTAACATGCAATCCAGAAAGGATTGGACATGTGAAATTTGTAGACAAATGATTTGTCAACATGTGATTGGTTAATTTGAATTTTGAAAATAAGATTGTATTTGAATTTTGGAAAACAAAATTTTTCTCTCCTAATTAAAAGTGGTGCACGTTTTTTAATTGTATGGAGGGAAGAAAATTTTGTTTCAAAATTATTTAAATATATTCCTAACATTTAATTATTAATTGGTTTAAATAATGAAGATTATTTCATGAATTTTTCTTTCCTAATTAAAGAGGTGCATGGTTTTTGTGAGGAAAGAAAATTTGAAATATTTCATTAATTTAAATTAATTAATATGGATAATGTTTATGGAAAATATTTATTCAAATATGTGAATCCTATTTAAATTCGAAAAGGTTTAAAAGAAGTTTGAATCTAGATAGGACTAGGATCTTTTGACTAGTCTAGATTCTTGATTTAAAATTTAAACCACCAATCAAGATTTCTCTCACTTTGTGGCCGAATTTTAAAGGGGATTTCCTCTTGAAATTTGTTTTTAGGTTCAATGAATCTAGCCCTAAAGTTGTATGATCTTTTGGTTCAAGATTTATCCGGAAAATAATTATTAATTATTTTTCAAGTAGGAGATAAATTTTGAAAAAGGATTGTAATACTATATAAAGGCTAGGAGTTCTTGAAAAACCAATTTTTGATAATTTTTTTAATAATAAAAAAAAAAAAAATTTTTTTTTTCTTCCGCATCAAAAATTCGGCTTTCTTGTGAGAGAGAAAAAGAAAGAAAATTCCATTGAATCAAAACTGCGAGAAAGGTTAAACCGAGTGATTATTTTCATAGGAGGTTAACCGGTTTCTGTTTTGTAGTTTTGAAGAAAGAAGTTGGATCAAATTCTCAACGAGGATCATCGGAATTGAGAAGGAGGGATCTAGACTTCGGAAAGAAATACCGGTCGCTTGGATTCATAGAACGTGTGCCCACACACACTTTGAGACGTGGAACTCGAGAATAGTAGAGAAGACACGTTGGTCAAACGCTCTAGCAATTCCGGAATCCAAGAAATAAGGTACGCTTGATCATGAATTAATTTATTGTTATATGCATCATGAGCTTCTTTTCCGGAAACGGCATAAAATTTTTAAAACTTCCGCTGCGCCGTAACTCCAATACCGGATCCGATTTTTCCAACAGAATGTAGTAAGGTATTCTTTTGAATAATTGCTATGCAGCACCAGATGAGAGTACAATCAAACTACATAAATATTTACGATGAAATGATGCTCTTGCTCTCTTTTTTTTTTTTTCATTTTTTTTTTCAACTTTCCTTTTCCAATTTTTTTTCTTTCTTTTTTTTTTTTTTGAGAGAAAAACAATACAAAGGAAAAATAACAAAAATTTACAACACAAGGCTCTATTACAAAAGATTATTTTAATCAAACTAAAAATCAACCCTTAAGCAAATGTCACAAGTCAAGTAGTGATATTCGAAATAATGATTTTACCATCTCAAAAGATCAATGAAAGTTCAAAAAGTTGTTTTCTCAACTTTCACAACTCTCCAAAAATGAACACTTACACTTGGAAATTTTTCTTAGGTAAATGTGTTAACAACCATCTTACCACAAGATGTAAGAAAAAAAGGGGTAATTTTTGTAGTGGAATTTTAGAAAAATTTTCTTACAATCGTATTAACTCATGTTGTCATATACAATAAATTATTATACAATCTACGTACCTTGAGAAAAGGCAACAGGAATACTGAAGGACGTGATCAAAGAGAGCTTCAACCAACTAGGCTTTTTTACTATTTTCCAATTCTCAGACAGTAGAGTGTGTGGGCACTTGGTCTCTGGATTGGTATTTGTGTGCGACTTTCTCCTTTTAACCACTCAGAACTCTTACAGCTTGTTATTACTATAATGAGAAAATAATAATAAGCTCTTTTACCTAAGAGTTTGTGGTCTAAATAAAATCGAAGTCCCTATGGTTTTATTTATAGTGAATGGTCTGGGTGGAATTTGAATTTGAATAGGACATGCTAAAAAGATTTTTCTCTCTCTTCTTTCCTTCATCTGCATTTTTTCCCTTGCATAACTCCAAATTTTTATCTCCAATTATCTTTTGATTTTATGTACATGGATAATGATCCAAAACTCCAACTTAAATTCAAAATAAAATCATGGAAATTTTATATAAATTAAATAATTATGTAATAAATTTTCCAAATAAAATCAATAAATAGAAAATATTTTCCTTCTCTTATTCTCATAAGAAACGCCAACACAAGGTAGACTAGTAAGATTTTATTTCAATTTCAAATCCAAATAGGATAATTACCATATTTAATTTAAAATATTTTATTTAAATTAATTATCTAAATAATTAATTTATCCATATCTCTTAATTTAAATTAATCTCATATTTATCATAAAAGATAAATATAATTAATTCAAATTTCAATCTTATCTTCAAAAAAATATTTATCCAAACTAAATATTTGTCTAATTAAGTAAATAAAACAAAATTCTCATTATATCCTTAGCAGAAAAAATGCCTACACCTTGTGGGAGGTGTTTAGGATTTTTCTCTTCACTAAGTCCAAGAATCAAAACCATAATGAATATCTCAATTAATTATTATTCGTTAAGGAATTATATTGAGTTAGTAAAGGGACTAATTGGACACATATATAATATGAGCTTCAATAATCTACGTAATTAATTATTTTATATCAAATAAGTTAATTACATAATTATTTGTTTCAGAGTTATACAACTATAAACTTGAAATTGCACTCCTAATTATATACCATATTACGTAAGCCAATGTATAGCTACAGTCCAATGACCTTTTCATATATACAACACCTTCATATGATATCCACGATTAACTTAAAGTCAAAGTCTGTTCAATCTTTTGATACTGCTATCTTAAATATCCATTATACATCCAATAAGAAAATGATTATTCATCAAAAGTGAATAATTAGTTATTTGCCCCATAAACGACCTAAGGCCTTGTTTACGCCCAAATGTGTACAAAAACAAGTGGTCAATTGTTGCATAATTAGGACGGTCGATCTCACGAGGAGGTGATAAAAACAAACAATAATAGATTAGCGGAACAAAAGTGTTAGAGAAATAAGTAATCAAATAAAGAAATGGAAGAAGTATTTTTGTGATTTTGAAACAAATTTAAAGACAATGTAATTTAAAATGGAGAAGTATTTTTGTGATTTTGAAATAAATTTAAAGACAACGCAAATTAAAATGGAAAAAAATTCAATAATCAAAAGTGGAAAGACATCGAGAATTCCCTGTATGTTTCGTTTACCTATTTGGATTTTGATTCAAAAAATAACTCAATTAAAAGTTTCACATCCCAAACAATCAATCGGACAATAAATATTTGAAGAACTTGTGAACCAAAATGTATTTGAGTAAATAAAATTCTCACGTTAAGAATTAGCAAAAATTATCTTATAAGAAATCCAAAAGCGACAATATACCAAAGCAATATTACAGTAAAAGACTACTTATAAAATAATGCTATTAATATATCATATCATGCAACAATCATATAAAAAAAGCTTGACTAAATTTATATAAAAGTTGACAACAAAATATATTGACATGAGAAAGAAATAAGATGAAAGAAAATTATTTACTCAAATGTATAAACCTTACAAACCATTGGAGAATGGGTTCACTACACATATAGGATCATCTCTAACCTCACCAAAGAACTCTAACCTAGCTTGCAAAGCATTCTCATAAAATTCTAGAGAGAAAATATGAGAATAAAAGCAAGAATAAGATGAGAGAAAAGGTGCTAGACTTAGGCTAAAAATCAACAACCTAAAGCTTTTAGCAAACCTCTTATTTATAGAGTTTTTAAGGATTACTATCAGCCAAAAACATTCATCTACAATAGAAAATAAAAGAAAATGAATTCAAATTAAATGAAATTTACAAAGCTTAAAATGAGAATAAAAACCAATACTAAAGAGAGGAACAATAACAACAAGAAATGGTGAAGTAGAAGAATTCCAAGTGATGGGACACTTGTCATGCGGAGAGAGGTGGAAAGGAGAAAATGGCCGACATCTGGGCCCACATGGACACGTGGCGATCAGGGAGTGGATAGGTGTTGCATGGTGGGGTCCATGCGGATGGTGAAAAGAAAACCGACTGACGTGTGCGTGGAAAAGACTCGCCCAAGGAGAGGGCCGTGTGAGCCAAGCGCGCATGTGCATGGGGACAAGTGGGGCCCACGTGGCTAAGCAGGGTGCATAAGGCAACATGTGGCGAGTGGAGCTGAGCGGCTTGGCTCGGCTTGGCGGTTAGTTGATGGGCTTCTCTTTTTGGGGCCTTAAATTTGATTTTGCTTGCAATTTTGGCTTAAATGTCTTATTTCCCTACAAAACAAATTAAATGAAATTAAGCTTATTTTTGGTGAATGAATTTAAATCAAACTCAACTCAAATTTTTCATCTTAATTTTTGTCTTTTTTTGAACTGTCAACAAAATTTATAATTACTTTTTAAAAAGTCAACTCAACGCAAGCTTAAAAATTTCATTCCATCTCAAACTCAATTCAAACACCAAACAAACCCTAAAACTAAATATTTCCACACAAAATTATTTTAAATTAAATTCATGAGAAAATTTTAATTAAAACTTAATTTCTTTGACAATTAGGTACAATAAAAGTGTATATTTGTACATTTATCACAACCCTCAACCAGCTTCTTGCTAGTCTTTAGCAATTCAAGCGAAAGAAAAATATTGCCAAATTGAAAATTCAAATCAAAACCTACAAAATCATTCATGTCTTCAAAATATCAGCAAGAAATCAGAAAATGCTATCAAAACTACTTCAATCATAAATCTAGAGTTATGTGTGTGTGCACCAAACCATAGCCTTCTTACCACAAATCATAGCACATATAGCATCGAAAAAAAATTAATCAAGTAAAAGTCTCGACTCCGTTTTCCTCACGGGTGTTGGAAAATTTTAAAATGCAAAGGACTTCACTCATGGAGTTGGCAAGACATCAATTAACGCTTAAATGAGATAAGGCAAATTTGAGGACAAATTGATGAACAAACATTGATCAAATGATCGGCAAATCGAATATTCAGAATAATACCCCACTTATACCATGGACAAGCTTTTAGGATTTCATTCGGATCAAATAGAAAATCACACAAACAAAGAGCCATAAAATACAAACAAACAAAATATACACCTTTTTTTTTACTACTTGTTTTTTTTCACTTTTTTTTTTTTTTTTCAAAAAAAACAAGAGACAATATGCTTAATAGAACAAATGTAGTAAGGAATTCTTTTGATTGCTATGCAGCACTAGATGAGAGTATAATTGAACTACATAAATATTGATGATGAAATGAATGCTCTTGCTTCTTTTTTTTTTCTTTTTTTTTTCTCTTTTTTTTAAGATAATACAAAAAAAAAAAGGATGGATATTTACAAAATAAGGCTCTATTACAAAAGATCAATTCTGCCTAACCAAAAATCATCCCTCAAGTAAAAGTCACAAGTTAAGTAGTGGTGTTTCAAATAATGATTTTACCAACTTAAGAGATCAATAAAAATTCAAAAATCTGTTTTCTCAACTCTCAAAACTCACCAAAAATGAAACACTTAAAGTTGGGAGTTTTCTCAACTAAATGTGTTAACAACCATCTTACCATGAGGTTTAGTATGTGTATAAAAAGAACTCTGGAAATCATTTCTTAATAGTCAAGAGGACAAAAACTGACTCAAACCGAATATTTTGAAATCACACTTAGATAATTTTGCAAAAATTTTGACCCAAATTCCAAAATGACTAAAATTAAACTCAAGCATGAATATGCTCACCACTCTCAACCAAAAATTAGACAATGTCTTCAATGTCCAAAAATATATGTGCAAATGTAAAGAAGACAGGGAAAGAGAATACCTAGATGATGAACATAGGAACATAGTTGAGCTACCTGATCTGATTCTCCAAAACACACAAACAAATATAAAAGCACACAAAAACAAATCAAAAATAAAATCACACAAAACACACAAATAGAAAAGAAACAAGCAAAACGAATAAACAAAAATATGGTACAAAACTGGTTGGAAGCAAACTACTCATAAATCGAGGCCTCAAGAGTGATTTCTTCAACCTGGCTCACTCGCTTAATGTAGTGCTTCAGTCGCTAACCATTGACTTTGAAAACTCTCCCATCGCTCAGGTCTTTGACCTCAACAGCACCATTGGGAAATACCTGTTTCACCATAAATGGACCAATCCACCGCGACCTCAACTTACCTGGGTGAAGATGCAGACGGGAGTCGTAAAGATGTACCTGCTGATTTGACTCGAAGTTCTTCATTAAAATCTGCTTGTCATGAGCCACTTTTATTTTGGCCTTGTAAATCTTGGAGTTATCATATGCATCATTTCTCAACTCCTCAATTTCTGATAATTGGAGCTTGCGATGTATACCTACAGCACTGAGATCAAAGTTAAGGGCTTTGATAGTTCAATAAGCCTTATGTTCAAGCTCTGCAGGTAAATGACGAGCTTTTCGAAAGACAAGCCTGTGAGGAGACATCCCAAAAGGAGACTTGTATGCAGTATGGTATGCCCAAAGAGTGTCTAAGAGACGTGAGGACCAATTTTGGCGGTCGGGGTTCACTGTCTTTTCCAGAATCTATTTGATCTCCCCATTCGCCAACTCAGCTTGGCCATTTGTCTGTGGATGGTAAGTAGTGGAAATCTTATGAATGACACCGTACTTGCGCATGAGAGCCTAAAAATAACAGTTACAGAAATGAGTTCCTTGATCGCTGATGATAGCACGCGGAGTACCAAACCTAGATAACATATTCTCTTTTAAGAATTTCACAACTGTTGCATTATCATTCATTCGACATGACATAGCTTCTACCTATTTGGAAACATAAACCACAGCGAGGAGAATGTAAAGATAACCAGAAGAAGATGGAAATGGTCCTATAAAATCTATCTCCCAACAATCGAATATCTCAATCACAATAATTGGGTTCAAGGACATCATATGACAACGGGACAAAGCACCTAACTTTTGGCACCTCAGACAAGAACGATAAAACTCATTAGTGTCTTTGAACAAAGTGGGCCAATAAAGACCGCATTGCAAGATTTTTGTAACAGTCTTTTTCACGGAGAAGTAACTACCACGTGCATCATTATGGCAAAAGTTCAAAACACTATGAATCTCATCATCGGGAATGCATCACCTCATGATTTGATCAGGGCAGTACTTGAATAGGTATGGATCATCCCAATAGAAATTACGCACCTCAACCAAAAATTTGCGCTTATCTTAAACACTCCAATCAGTAGGAAGTTTGCCGGTCACCAAGTAATTGACTATATGAGCATACCAAGGCAGCTTAGTGACCGCAGAAAGATGTTCATCAAGAAGATCATCTCGAATGGCTGGATCGTTAGCAGAGTCATTGAATTCTAATCGGGAATTCTAATCGGGACAAATGGTCCGCCACCGCATTCTCAACACCCTTCTTGTCCTTGATAGTTAATTCAAATTCCTGCAAAAGAAGGATCCACCTAATTAATTATGCCTAAGCATCCTTTTTAGAAAGGAGATACTTAAGGGCAAAATGATCTGTGAAGATGGTGATGGGTGAACTGATCAGATATGCAAGGTACTAGTCAAGTGCAAACACAACAGTGAACAACTCTTTCTCAGTGGTTGAGTAGTTCAATTAAGCGCTATTCAGAGTGCGGCTTGTGTAAAACACTACAGAGGGCTTCCCCTCCCTTCTTTGACCAAAGACTGCCCTAACAGCATGGTTACTAGCATCGCACTTAATCTTGAATGGTAAGCTCCAATCCAATTACTAAATGATGGGGGCAAAAGTCAACTTCACCATAAGCATTCAGAAGGCATCCTCACACTCTTGCGTCTACTAAAAAACAGCATCTTTGACTAAGAGATTACATAACGGATGAGAAATCGCAGAAAAGTTCTGTATGAACCTCCTATAGAAACCAGCATGCATAAGAAATGACCAAACTTCTTTCACAGACTTAGGGGTGGGCAAATTAGAGATAAATTCAATCTAAATTGATCGACCTCAATCCCTTTCTCAGAAACAACATGCCCAAAGACTATGCTAGATGGTATCATGAAATGACACTTCTCCCAATTAAGTATGAGACCTTTCCTTTCACATCTTGTCAGAACAGCTTCTAAATTAAGAAGGCATGAGTCGAAGAAGTCGTCGAAAATGGTCAAGTCATCCGTGAACACTTCCATACATTTCTGGACCATGTCGCTAAACATGCTCATCATGCACCTCTGAAAGGTGGCCGGCGCATTACACAATTTGAGTGGTAGGTGCCGGAAGGTATAAGTACCCAAAGGATAGGTAAAAGTAGTTTTATCTTGATCCTCTAATGTGATCTCGATCTGATAATAACCTGAGTAGCCATCAATAAAGCAGTAGAAAGGATGACTAGCCATTTGGTTGATGAACGGAAGCAGAAAATGATCCTTGTGAGTGGCTGCGTTCAGCTTTCGGTAGTCAATGCACAGCGCCAACTCGTAACAGTCCTTGTGGGGACAACAGCCCCTTTCTCATTCTCCACTACTATCGCACCCGATTTCTTGGGCACCAGTTGAGTTGGACAGACCCAATTGCCATTAGGGACCGGATAGATGATACCTGTATCCAGAAGTTTCAAAACCTCATTCTTCACAACTTCTTTCATCGTCGTGTTCAATCTCCTTTGGGGATCCCTTCGTGGAATAGCCTTGTGTTCCAAATTGATGTGATGGGAACAAATTAAAAGGCTAATACTTTTAATATCAGCAATCATCCAACCTAATGCAGCTTTGTGCTCTCACAGCATGTTGACTAACCGTTGCTCTTGTGATGCATCAAGTTTAAATGAAATGATAACAGAAAAGGTATCACCAGCTTTTAGGAAAACATGTTTCAGACCCTCAGGCAGTTGAGCTAGCTTGAGTGTTCAGATCTCTTTGGTGGATGGTTTTGGCTTTTTCTTTCTCACGAGGAAGCTCTTTAAAGTGTGGTTGCCAAAACTTGGTTCCTCTACCTTATGAGTCTTTGTAGATGGTAGCATTGTTAGCTAACTTAAAAGGACTGGAACTCTCAGATTCAAAATTATGGAAGAGATCGTCAAGATCATCAGAATCGATATGCAGTTGAACTTCCTTCGAGATGAGTGTGTCGATCAGAAATGTTTGGTGACACTCGTCATCATCATGTGGATGCTTCGCAATGTGGAAAACATTCACCTCTAAAGTCATATTCCTGAAAGATATCCTTATGAGACCATTCGTACAGTTGCTAAGAGCATTGGCTGTAGTAAGGAAAGGTCTACCGATGATGATGGGAATCTTGAATTCCATGCTCACCACAAATTGGGTATCTAGGACAAGGAAATCAATGGGGTAATACAAATTCTCAACTTGAACTAGAACATCCTCAACTATACCCCGAGACTTCTTGATCAAATGATCGACTAGCTGCAAAACTGCAAATATGGGCTTAATCTCTCTAAGACCAAATTGCGAGTAGACAGAGTAAGGCATGAGATTGACACTTACTCTAAGATCGAGCAAAGCTGGACTAAATTCCTAAGTCCAAATTTGGCACACGATGGTGGGACAACCAAGATCTTTGTACTTGGGTGGCACCTTCTACTTGATCACCACGCTCACTTGTTCCATTAAGAAGGCAATCTTCTTGACGTGGTGCTTTCTTTTGAAGGTGCACAGATCCTTGATAACTTTGGCTTACACTGGCATTTGCTTGATCACATGAAGCAAGGGAAGATTAATCTTTACTTGAGTCAAGTGCTCTAGGATCTCACCTTGAGTCCTTGACTATATAGCACTTTCTCAATAGATCGCAGAGCTTTAGGAAAAGGCACCTTTACTAGAAGTTTGTTTGGCTCATCTTTCTTAGGGGTGACTTGCTGACTACTTGAAGTGATAGTAGTTGTTAATGGACCATCCAAAATCTTGTCACTACGAGCGGTGATGACATTGACCGCCTTGATGTTTTAACTTTTAGAGTGGGAGGTTTATGCCATGTGTTGCCCTTTAGAGTTGGATTGATCTTGGGAAGGAAACTTGCCTAGTTCTTGAACAGCTAAGGTACTAGTCAGCTTTGTGATCTAGCTCTTCATCTCTTTACTTTTTTCCACCATTTGTGTGAAAAGTGATTCGAACTTTGGTTCGTCTTATTTTGTGCCTCCATGAAAGATTGCAAGGTGTTCTTGATAGAACTCCTCAACAGTTGTGCATGGTACTGAGGTGCAGAATATGCCTTTGGTGGTTGTAGCTGTTACTCTGATCTCCATTGTCCACCTGATGTTTGTGTTTGATAGGAATCTCGTTAACTGAAGTTTGGATGGTTCCTCTAGCCAAGATTGTACGTGTTAGAGAAAGGCTTGTTGTATGCCCCTAAAGCATTACATTGCTCTTCGTAACCCCCTCTCATTTCACTATAAGCAGGGCAATCCTTAGCTAAATGTTCCACCTCTCCACAAACGAAGCATAGCTCTTGTGACTCCACCCTTGCGATCATGTGGACTCCTCTACCTTCTTTGGTTTTGTGGGTCTCAATCTGTCATGTCAAATACTCGATTTGTGCCTTGAGATTCTCCTATTCCCTTAGTTGGTAGACTCCAGCAGGTCGGGATCGATTGGTGCTGTCAGTAGCACTTGGTCCAGTCGATGTATGGGTTTTCTCGACTAGCTCGTTAAGGTACTCAAAAGCCTCTTTGGGAAACTTTTGGAGAAACTCACCATTGCACATCATCTCAATAAATTAATGCTATCAGATTGTGAGTCCTTCATAGAAATAATTGATGAGACGCCAACTCTCATAATCATGTTGGGGACATTGATTCAACAAATCTTTAAACCGCTCCTAGACTTGATAGAGAGTTTCATTGTCCTTCTGAGCAAAGGTCAAGATCTGTTGTTTAAGACAATTGGTCTTATGGTGTGGGAAATACTTGTTGAAAAACATAGTTGTCATCTCTTCCCATGTTCCAATAGACCTTGATCGCAATGAATACAACCAGCTTTTGACCTTGTCCTTCAGAGAGAAGGGGAAAAACTTTAATCTCACAGAATCTACAGCCTCAACTCGATTGTGAAAAGTGGCCACCACCTCTTTAAATTCTCAAACATGCATGTACGGATTCTCGCTTTCTAACCTGTGAAAGGTCAGCAAAAGTTAAATCATATCCAACTTGATATCCAAATTCGGCATATTGTGGGAAACATTATGCATGATGGTGTAGCCGTACACATAGGGTGACGGTAATCGTTCAACATCTTTTGTTGGACCTCTTCGTTTTGAGCCATTGCAAATGGATTTGGAATTGCTAAAGCATTTGGAGATGGAGGAAGGCTAGACATAGTAAAAGAAACTTTACTAGGGTCGTCAGGTCTACGTGCAAATCTCCCTAATTCATCTCTATAACGATTCATTCACCTTCAGCGTTTTTTTTTTTAACTGAATAAAATTACAGGATTAATAAAACTAAAGACAAACCAAACAACATAAATATATATATGCTAATGGACCTTAACTAAACCTAAAAGAAACGTGAATTTTAACAAAATAAAATACTGCTACAAGAAGACAAACCTTAATAATAATAACAACAACAACAACGATCATGATGAAAACAAAAGCAAAGCAAATCAAAAACTGACAAATGGACACAATTAAAGCAATAAAACTACAAAAACGAAACTAATAACAATATTTAAGGAAAAGACAAACCACAAGAAACCTTTTTTTGTTTTTTGTTTTGTTTTTTTATTTATAAAAACTAATCAAGAAAAGTAATAATAATAAAAATAAATGATTGTACCTATCTCTTGGAAAAATATCTACAAATCACTCTTGCTTGTGTCACTTCCCCGACAACGGCATCAAAATTAGTTTACACCCAAATGTGTAAAAAAACAAGCGGTCAATTATAGCACAATTAGGATGGTCGATCTCACGAGAAGGTGATAAAAAGGAACAATAAAAGATTAGCAGAATAAAAGCGTTAGGGAAATAAGTAATGAAATAAAGAAAAGGAAGAAATATTTTTGTGACTTTGAAACAAATTTAAAGACAACGCAAGTTAAAATGGAAAAGTATTTTTGTGATTTTGAAATAAATTTAAAGATAACGCAATTTAAAATGGACAAAAATTCAATAATCAAAAGTGGTAAGACATTGAGAATCCCCTATATGTTTCGTTTATCTATTTGGATTTTGATTCATAAAATAACTCAATTGAATGTTTCATATCCCAAACAATCAATTGAAAAATAAAGATTTGAAGAACTTGTGAATTAAAATGTATTTGAGTAGATAAAATTCTCACGTTAAGAACTAATAAAAATTATCTTATAAGAAATTCAAAAGCGACAATATACCATAAGCAATATTGTAGTAAAAAACTACTTATAAAATAATGCTATCAATATATCATATTATGTAACAATCACACAAAAAGAGCTTGATTAAATTTATATAAAAGTTGATAACAAAATATATTGATACGTGAAAGAAATAAGATGAAATAAAATTATTTACTCAAATGTATAAACCTTACAAACTATTGGAGAATCAAAACCCAAACAAATTCACTACAAATATAGGATCATTTCTAGCCTCACCAAAGAACTCTAGCCTAGTTTGCAAAGCATTATCGTAAAATTCTAGAGAGTAAATATGAGAATAAAAGCAAGAAAAATATGAGAGAAAAAGTGCTAGACTTAGGCTAAAAATCAACAACCTAAAGCCTTTAGTAAACCTCTTATTTATAGAGTTTTTGAAGATTGCCATTAGCTAAAAATGTTAATCTACAATAGAAAATAAAAGAAAATGAATTTCAATTAAATAGAATTTACAAAGCTTAAAATGAGAATAAAAACTGATATTAAAGAGAGCAACAATAACAACAAGAAATAATGCAGCGGAAGAATCCCAAGTGATGGGCTACTTGTCGCGCAGAGAGAGGCGGAAAGGAGAAAGTGGCCAACATCTGGGTCCACATGGACACGTGGTGATAAGGGGGTGGACAGGTGCTGCACGGTGGGTCCACATGGATGGTGGGAAGAAAACCGGCGGACACACGCATGGAAAAGACTCGCCCAGGGGGAGGGCTGTGCACGCCAAGCGCGTGTGTGCGTGGGGATAGGTGGGGCCCACGTGGCTTAGCGACGTGCAGAAGGCAAAATGTAGCGAGTGGTGCTGAGCGACTTGGCTTGGCTTGGCAGTTAGCTAATGGGCTTATCTTTTTGGGGGGCTTAAAATTTGATTTTGCTTGTAATTTTTGCTCAAATGTCTTATTTTCCTACAAAATAAATTAAATTAAATTAAATTAAAACTAAATATTTCCACACACAAATATTTTAAATTAAATTAATCAGAAATATTTAATTAAAACTTAATTTATTTGACAATTATGTACAATAAAAGTGCATTTTTGTGCACTTATCAGGCCTTGTTCATTTTTACATTATGTATAATACCGTTTAAGAGGATAACTTTTACTCTTCATGAGAACTATGATTTCATATCTATATGCAAAGCTCACTGATAACTCTAGAAATTAGAGTTATCTTAGGCATTTTTAGACTTGGATGCATTTGGTTTAGAGAGTATTTGTGTTTTTGTTAGCATATTTTCCTTTGTTTTAGGTTTGTGTGATTTTTCTTATCTTGTTTGTTTGTTTGGTTGAAATGATGGAAAATGTGAAGAAAAATAGGATTATTTGAGGGCTGACGTGCGTTTCCATTCTTTTGTGACTTGTAGGAGAGTATAAACCGAAAATACTACAGAAAATGCTGCAGCATTCCTTACAGCATTTTGTAGCAGAAGCAGTCAAGAAATTGAGCCGAAAATGCTGCAGCAATTCTTGTAGCATTTTAGTCCAGCTGGCAATTTTGCTGAAAAAGTAAAAAAATAGATGACAGCTCATATGGTGGGAGCCACTTGTTTTGCCTCAGCTGAAAACTTCACACGTGGGTCTTGTTGTTTGCCTTAAGAGGGGGATTGTATTCTGGGTAAAAAAGGGGGCTGCCGAAAAAAGAACAGAGGGGAGAGAGAACTGAATATAGAGAAAACAGAGCCGAAATAGAAAAAGAACAAGGAGAGAGAGAGCTGGAGATTTTGGGCTGCCATTTTCACGCATATTTTGGAGGGCGAACTGAGGAGGAGACGGAGAAAGGACGAGAAAGACCATCTCTAGCCATTTGGAGTTTTTCCTCTTCTTACTCTTGCGTTGATTTATTTTCTGATTTTCATTTTCTGTTGAACAATGGATGATGTTTTTAAGCTTTTTTTTGTAATCCGAAACATGAGCTAAATTTCTTTAGCTGGGATTGTTGATGAACCCGAAATTGGGAGGATGATTTGAATGTCTATTGGAATGTTGAGCAATTTCTTTCCTGTTCATTCTAGTGTTTTATTTGTTTAATTCCTATTGTTGATTGGCCATCAGTTTATAGGAAACTAGGTTTTGATTAACTCTGGAAAGAATAATTTGAACTGGAACTAGCTTGGATGATACAAGTTCAATATGATTTTTGAATTTTATATTGATTTGTGAATGGCATAGGAATATGCTATTTACCTTGTATAACCCATTGAAATTGGTGCATGAATTTGTGTTCTGAGAACTAGATTCACATAGGAATATGTTGAAAAAGGTTTGAAGAATTTTAGTCATACGTAATTCGGAAAAATTTTATGATAAATTTGAATTTCAGTTAACAGGACGATTTTGCTGCAGCATTTCTACAGCATTTCTGATCAGACTTGCAGTTGAGGGGAATTCGGCAATCTTAGCTTCATACTCATCCTTGATTTACAAATTCTTGATTGAATCTTGTTCTTTTTGTCTATTTTAGTGCCTTTTCATTATACCCACGTTTATTTTTCTTATTTATTGCATTTTTCCTAATTTTGATTTCCAAACGCAAATTAATTTGTGCTTGTTTCTTTTACAATTTATTTTAGTGAATCAATCCCTGTGGAGACGATACTCAACTCACTTTCTATATTACTTGTGCGATTACGTGCACTTGCGTAGGTTTATATACACTAGTTAATCGCGAACACTCACCTCAAATATAAGTCATGTACCAACGAGCTAGTCTAATAGCTTACTACTCCCAAACGCTTTAGCCTTTGGAACATCAAAGTACACATGTCATAAACATGAAGTTATTTACTTACTCAGGATTAAGGTTATTGCATAATGAACGTCCAAAGTGAATTAACCTAATCAAGCGGACTTATAGATTAATTACACTTTGGTTTAGTCCAATATATTACCACCAATAAGTAATATATCTATGTCTCCACTTGGGAGTCGCTCGCTCTAAATGGTCAAGACAAACCATCTTCCCAATTGGTTTTAGACAACATAATAGTCTTTATATGAGTTAGATGCTCATTCTAACCCTATAAATTATGTGCTATAGATTTAAACTGCATACTTAATGTTGTCTTCTTGCATACAAAAATCTATTGCATGCAACATTTTAATAGTTTAAATACCAAGTAGTCAATGAGTCATATTTACTTATATTTACTTTAACATGTAAATCTAAATGAGGACAATATAGCAATATGTAATGAAAAAGCCTCAAATATATTATTAATCAGTTTAAAATAAATGAAATACAATTAAAATGTCTTTCACTCTTAGGGCATTCCCAACACAAAGTTCAGCACGTACGCAAAAATAACTCTAGAAATCATTTCTTAATAGTCAAGACAGCAAAATTAACTTAAACCAAACATTTTAAACTCAAACTCAGATAACTTTGCAAAAATTTTAACCCAAATTCCAAAATGACAAAAAATTAATCTCATGCATGATGATGCTCACCACCCTCAATCGAAAATCAGACAATGTCCTCAATATCTAAAAAATATGCAATGTGAAGAAGAAAACAAATTACAACACCTAGATGATGAACATAGGAACACAGCCGAACCACCTATTCTGATTCTCCAAAACACACAAACAAATTTAAAAGCACACGAAAACAAACTGAAAATAAAAGCACACAAAACACACAAAATGAATAACAAAACAAAGAAACAAAAATAAGGCACTAAAGGTTGGAAGCAAACTACTCATGGTTGGTAAACCGGGGCCTCGAGGATGATCTCGTCAGCCTGGCTCACCTTCTCAATGTAGTGCATTAGTCTCTGGCCATTAACTTTGAATACTCTCCCATCACTTAGGTCCTCGACCTCAACAGCACCATTGGGAAAGACTTGTTTCACGACAAATGCACCAGTCCACCGAGACCTCAACTTACTTGGGTGGAGATGCAGATGGGAATCGTAAAGATGCACCCTTTGATTCGGCTTGAAATTCTTTCTCAAAATCTGCTGGTCATGAGTTGACTTCATTTTGACCTTGTAAATCTCGGAATTGTCATAAGCATTATTCCTCAACTTCTCAATTTTTGATGTCTGGAGTTTGCGATGAATACCTGCAGTATTGAGATCTAAGTTAAGGGCTTTGATAGCCCACTAAGCTTTATGTTCAAGCTTTACAGGTAAATGACAGGCTTTCCCAAAGACAAGCTTGTAGGGAGACATCCTAATAGAAGACTTGTTTGTAATACGGTATGCCCAAAGAGCGTCTAAGAGACGTGATGATCAATCTTTACGGTTAGGGTTCACATTCTTTTCCAAAATCTGTGATCTCCTTATTCACCAATTTAGCTTAGCCATT
This sequence comes from Ficus microcarpa, assembly GCA_025413485.1. NCBI lineage: Eukaryota > Viridiplantae > Streptophyta > Magnoliopsida > Rosales > Moraceae > Ficus > Ficus microcarpa. The sequence continues at coordinate 49,655,159 of CM046377.1, read as the reverse complement.
TTTTTTTATGCGGAATAATAGGCAGTTGCAACCTTATGAATGACACCATACTTGCACATGAAAGTCTCAAAAGAACGGTTGCAAAAAATGAGTGCCTTGAATGCTAATGATAGCACGTGGAGTACTTAAATCCTAGATAATATATTTTCTCTTAAGAACTTCACAATTGAAGCATTATCATTGGTTTGACACAGCACGGCTTCAACCCATTTGAAATCATAATCTACAGCGAAGAGAATGTAGAGGTAATCAGAAGAAGATAAAATGATCCCATAAAATTTATCCCCCAATAATCGAATATCTCTATTACAAGAATTGGGTTCCAGGGCATCATATGGCAATAGGATAAAGCACCTAACTTTTGGAACCTCACACACGGAATGACAACTTCAGAAGTGTCCTTGAACAAAGTGGGCCAATAATGACCGCACTGCAAGACCTTTTTGTAGCTGTCTTCTTCACAAAAAAATGAAAACCACATACATCATTGTGGCAAAATGTTCAGAACACTATGAATCTCGTCATCGGGATTGCATTTCCTCATGATTTGGTTAGAGTAGTACTTGAACAGGTACGGATCATCCCAATAGAAGTTATACACCTCGACCAAGAACTTAGGCTTATCTTGTGCACTCCAATCAGAAAGAAGTTCACTAGTCACTAAGTAATTGATGATGTGAGCATACCAATGTAGCTTAGTGACCATAAAGAGATGTTCATTGGGGAAGTTGCCTCGGATGGTAGGAGCATCGACGCAAAGTCGATTAGATATGCACAGAAGTTGTCGAGTGGAAACACAATAGCGAGCAACTTTTTCTCAATGGTTGAGTAGTTTATTTGTGCATTATTCAGAGTTCTTACTTGCATAGTACATAACAAAGGGCTTCCCCTATTTTCTTTGACTAAGGACTGCCCCAATAGCATAGTTACTTGCATCACACATGATCTCAAGCGGTAAGCTCCAATCCGATGATTGAATAATGGGGCATAAGTTAGCTTCGCCATGAGCATTCAGAAGACATCCTCACACTCTTGTGTCTACTCAAAAATGGCATCATTGGCTAATAGATTACATGAACAGACGAGAAATTGTTGAAAAATTCTGTATGATCCTCCCATTGAAACCAGCGTGCCCCAAACAATGATCGAACTTCTTTGACAGTCTTAACGGGTGGAAAAATTGGAAATGAGCTCAGTCTTAGATTAATCGATCTCAATCCCTCTATCAGAAACGACATGCCCCATAAGACTATGTCCAGATGGCATCCATGGAATGACATTTTTCCGAGTTGAGCACTAGACCTTTCTCTTCACCGATTGTTAGTAACAGCTTCTAAGTTGAGAAGGCATGAATTGAAGGAGTCGTCAAAGACGGTCAAATCATCCATGAACACTTCCATATATTTCTTGACCATGTCACCAAAAATGCTCATCATGCACCTCTGAAAGGTGGCTTGGTGCATTATGCAGTCCAAAAGATATGTTTTGGAAGGCATACATACCAAAAGGACAGATAAATGTGGTCTTATATTGATCCTCCAATGCAATCTCAATATGATAATAGTCCTGAATAGCCATTAATAAAGCAGTAGAAAGGATGACTAGCCATTCGTTCTAGGACTTGGTCGATCAATGGAAACGGGAAATGATCCTTAAGGGTGGCAATGTTCAGCTTTTGGATAATCAATGCACATGCGCCAACCCGTTACAGTTATTGTGCGGATAAGAGGCCCTTTCTCGTTTTTGACCACCATCACCCTTGATTTATTAGGCACCACCTGAGTAGGACTAACCAACTTACTATTGGTAACTAGATAGATGATACTAGCATCCAGCAACTTCAAGATTTCATTCTTCATGATATCTTTCATTGTCGGGTTCAGTCTCCTTTTGGGTTTCCTTCGTGGAATAGCCCCATCTTCTAAGTTTATTTGGTGGGAGCAAATTAAGGGGGCCAATACCATTAATGTCAGCCATCATCCAACCCAATGCAAATTTGTGCCCACGGAGCTTGTCAACTAAAGGCTGCTCTTGTGATACATCGAGTTTTGATGAAATGATAACATGATAGGTATCACTAACTCCTAAGAAGACATGTTTAATATTGGAGCTTGAAATTATAAATCCATAATTCCCCACACCGCCTTCGTTAGCAATTGAACAAGTGTATTTGATAAATTACATTTTTAGCTCACTAAATGTGTGATATAAAATATAAAAGATAATGTTTACTTTTATTATTTTATTGTCACAAATTTTTATTTGTTACCTAAACAATTAATTGAGAATTAATTGTATCATTTAAATAATAGAGATTATTTACATATTAAAACTGAAGGACACAGTGAGTGAGACCCACTGTATCTACACCTACTATTAGCGAGTGGGACCCATTAGTATGCACATTTTATTATCTGCTAGTTACCTGTTTATGAGAGTTTGAATATTTATATTTAAAATTAGATTTTAAATTAAATATTTAAAGTATATATATGTTTATATATATATATATATATATACAAATATATATAGAAACGGGAGTAGGAACGTGCGGATATGTATATTATACATACTATACGATTATATATATATAATATTACATTTATTAGTTTTATATATATATATATATATAAAGGAAACCTAGTTGCTGATGTTTGCCGGTTTATATATATATATATATATAATTCATATAATATATTATATTATGAATATAATATAATTAGTTTTCAATTTTGAATATTGGGAATATTTTAAATTGAAGATGGAATATTTGGATAACCTACTCCTAAAATAAGATTTATATCAAGGTAGAAAAGAACTTTTGGTTCAAGATTTTTTTTTTTTTTTGGTTGTAGACTTTTAGTCAAATAAGAACTCAAATAAAGAAGAGTTATCATTTGTACTCTTTGTTTTTTCTCATGTGTTGAGAGCCGAAATAAAAACACTAAAAAATGAGTGAATGAATCAATCTTCAATAGGAATGCCTACCTGTTTGTTTAATCAAGGGACGGAGGTAAGTTGTAGAAGAATATGTTCTTGAAAGATATGATCGTTTGAAAGTTTATTTTGAAGAGTCGACCTAGTTGGACGATGGTACAATTCTTACTCTCTACCTCTTTTAAATATTAAATTAATATAGCTATAAAATAACACAAAGTTTGAGAAATTTTTAAGGTTCATGGTTCTACACTTCCGCTAGGTTTTTGCCACTATCAATTTTTTAAACCAACAGTAAGATGCTAAATTATCATATGCAGTGAGGTATTTTCTAGTGTGTTGGTCATCATCTTGGCCTTTGGTGGATTTGGTTTGCAGGAGAAAGCGAGTCATGTAGTGGTGCATATGTCGACATTTGTCACCGTCTGAGATATTTGTTTGCCAACTGCTTGCTTTTTCTTTCATTTTCTTCAGCAAATGTTGAGGGATCTTAGCCGCCTTGATATTTTGATATTCTGACTTGTAGCTTTTATCATTGTTCATTAATAATGGTGATTCTTACCCAATTAATTTGGGTATTTATCTTATTTGTTTAGTATGTGATTTTGTTTTTCGTCCATGAGATATATTTCTTTGTGGTTATTATGTTGATTTTGTGCTACGGGTTTCTTTTTTCTATCAGTTTAGAGGATTTGTTAACGAGGTAAGTGGATGCTCAATATTTTTGTTTTTTAAGTGTCTTCCATTTGTGGAGTGCGTACTTTTTTTTTAGTGTGTTCCATTTGTGGAGTTCAGTACACTTTATTTCCCTTTGGGTGTCATTTGATTTTACAAATGAAATATACAAGGATCAAGTTTTCTATAATAAAAGACTTTGCATGTAAATTGATTATTGTATTGCCTTTCATACTTTGAAAAAAAATTTCCATTAAAAAAAAACGGTACTACGAATTAAATTTTCCATTTAAAAAATAAATATTATGAGAATTATGTGGAAAAAAATATGCACATCTTTCATACTAAATGAATAAACCAAATATTTTTTAATAGAAAAAATCGAATTCAAAATGTCAGTCATATACATATTTTGTGAAATGTGAGCTATATTTAAACCATTCTTAAATATACCCTACATATAAAAATCTCTAATTTAAGAGGGTATTTAGACCTCCATCTACAACCTCTGTTTTTTAAGTTGGTTTTTGAAAATTCCTACTCCAATTAGTTAAATACAAATCCACATTTCACTTTTTCTCTTCCATGTAATTGAATTCAAATTTCAAAAGTCTAAAAGTTTCTTATTTCAAGTCAAAATAAAATCAAAAATTTTTTTATTTATTAAATGCTCACGACGATATAATAATAATGAGAATGAAACAAAAACAATACTTCCTATCAAAATCCGAATACATTTTAAAATTTTACATTATTAAAAAATCATAGTTTCTTTTCAATTCACATTTTAAATGAAACACACAATTTTAAACAAAATTCTAGACATCCAACTCCAATCTATTGTCCAAACTTATGCGGACAGAATGGGCACTGGGTTATAAGTCAATTCTCGACCCATATTTAGAGCGTTAAGTTGAAGAGACTTATTTTTTTTTTTTAATAGAGTCCACAAAGTCAATACAGCATTTACAACTTTTTTTTTTTGACAAAAATAACTTTCGTCCAATGCACGTCTTGGTCGACTATCAATGACTTTCAAGTTTAAATTAAAATGTTCAAAAGTGTAGGTTACGGCATTAGGAGAGCCAAGTCTTCCACCAAAGTCATGAGAGAAAGAGTAAAGGCTAATGAATTCTCTATTTTATTTTTCTTTATTTTATTTTCTCTATTTTTATGCCGACCTTGCAATTTTAAAAACTTTCGTGCACCCTAATTAATACGTTCATTTTAAGAGGGCAGTGTAGTACTTTTTGTTTTTTTTTATTTGATTATTAGTCCTTTGAAATATAACATATAATAGATGTTCTCATCAATAGTTCCTGTGATAGTATAAAAAAATAATTCACTAAAACTAAATGTTACTAAGTTATCAAAGTTTATCATATAGCATGTAGATACGACTTTAATACAATGAGGAACTTAATTGTAGACAAAAGGCCAAAAGCGCTTAACTATTAACCTTTTTTAATATACTAGTTGGGAAATACGCTTTCTGTGTGTGAGATAGACCAACAAAGTAAAAAAAAAAATATATATATATATATATATCTTTTGTCAAATTACCATGTAATGGACATTGGATCCATCATGTTGAGTCTATTGAAGTATAGTAAGAGATAACAATATAATATATAAAAAGGGGACAAAATAAAAGGCATTAGAAGGAAAAGACATAAAAAAAAAATAAATAAATAAAGAAGAAAAAATAAAAGGCTTTAGAAGGAAAAGGCCGCCAAAAAAAAAGAAAAAAGAACCAAAGTAGAGGACACGTGACGGAAGGAGGATGATTTGGTTTTTGAGACTTTTAGATATAGAAAGATATTTCACAAATTCCTCCCCAACTTTAAATCTTTAATGATGTGCTTCTTGAATTTTGATTTGTAATATCCATCCCTCCTAAACTTTAAAAATTGTAGCAAAAAGAAAAAAAATCTTCCTTATCTATATATATACACACACTAGTTTTATAAACACGTGCTATGCACGTGTATTAAGTTTGTCAAATATTTTGACATAGTAAAAGAATACATACATGAAGATGTATTTGAGGGAAAAAATATTTTAATATCAATAAATCTAAAATAAAGAGTATTTCAATAAGACAACTAAAATAAGATTAAAGAAATTAAACCAAACAATAAAATGTAGAAGGATACAAATGAGGATATATTTTGAAAAATTTGTTTTACGATGTGGTAAAATAAAAGAAAGAAGGGTAAGGTTTAAGAAAAAGGTACAAATATGATCAAAATAAGTTAACAAATATTTAAATAGTAACTAAATGAATCCATTATGTTAAAATTTAACTCAGTACAAAAACAAATTAAGGATTTTTGAAGTATGGGCAGGTTTGTAAAGAAATAAATTTATAAGAAAAATAGGAAAAATAAGTTATAAAAATAACATTTTATAACGGTGTTTCAAATGATTTAAGGAACATATATAAATGAAGGCTTATTTGGGCAGAAATATTATAACATAGTAACTACAAGATGGTATGAACAAAGTATTTGATGTTATACATTTAAACTAAAATGTATGATAGTTTAAGGAAAAGATTATAGGGGCAAAATGTAAGAAGAAAAACAAATTAAAATAAGTTATGTAAAAGTTTAAGGAAAAGATTTAAAAGGGTAAAATTGTAAGAAGATAAACATAATACAAAAGAAGAGGGGAAAAAAAAAGAGGGAAAAGGACAACAGTGAAAGAAGGCAAAAAAAAAAAAAAAAAAAAAGAACCACACTTGTGTATACATGTAAGCTGTATAGAAAGTGAACACTCACTTTTTATATATGTTAAGATAAATATAAAGATAAGATAAGATAAGATATATATATATATATTCTGAAAATAGCCACATGTCTTTCGTGTGACAGAGCATTTGAAGGGCAATTTCTTAAACCTAATTCGAATCAGTGCTCTCCTAAAATAATCCTTATCCTTTTTTTTTTTTTTTAAACATAACATAATTTGTAACCCAAAAAAAAAAAAAAAGAAAAGAAAAGAAAAGAAAAGCCCTCGTTTCTTCTTCTAACAACCTCCACTAACTTTGCAGTAAAATCACATTAAAAAAATAAGAGACTGAAAGTGAAACTCTAGTCTAAACATCTCCGATATATATTCATACCAATGTTTATTTATTTAGAAAGTGTAAAAATAGTATATTTAAGATTTTATATTTATATGTATAATATTATTTTTAATGTCATTTTTATGTCAATTTACATATAATTTATCATCTCCAATGTATTTGTGTCAATGTTATATTTGTCACAAAAAATGTGAAAATATAACATTATCTTATTTTATACTGTAATGCATAGTTTTATTTTATAATGTTGTTTCTACTTTAATTTATCATTACTATTGTGCCTTATAACTTGTTAAAAAAAAAGTATCTAAATAAATCAAAAATAAAAATATTGTAATAATTACGTGACAAAGTTAAGCGAACAACAAATAAAATCAAATATTAAACTTGGGATTAGTTATACTTTGTGATAAATTTCTCATAAAGTTTAACATATGGCAAATTTGAAATGAAATATAGCACCTTATTAGGGAGCATATTTTTCATATAAATGCTAAAATATAGATGCTAAATTTATCATTGACATTATAATTTAGCATTACATAGAAGAGACAGAGATTAACCGATATAATTTAAAAAATTATCCAATATAATCTAAAAAACTAATCAATATAAATATTGTTTATGTCCGATAAAAATAATAGGCCTTCGTGTGTGTATATATATATATATGCGCGCGCGAAAGGAAAAAAAAAAAAAAAAAAAAAAGAGAGAGAGAGAGTAAAATACAGGCATCCTTTTGAGTATTGAGAGTAAAAGGGGTCAATTTTCCAAGTTTGAAAGCCATTTGTTCTTTACTCATAAAGTCACCTCCATCCTTGTACGCGTGTTTGAATAAACTGGGCAGCTTTCTAGTCAAGCGTGGGTTCCACTCCAAGCCAATACACAACGAAAATATAAAAAGACCGCCTCCCTAAACTGTTGCTAGTCTTTGGTCTTTTCTTTTGCACACACCAATAAAGTCCAGTCAACTCCACTCCCCACACACACGCCACTGTCAATTCTCCATGAACCATTCTCTCTCTCTGATTAGTCTTTTACCAGGAAAAAGCCCCCTTGTTCAATGCGTCATTCAATGCAATTTCCTCTGTTCTGAGCCAGTTCACATTCTTACAGAAACTCCTCTCTATATCTCTCTCTGACGAGTCTTTTACCAGGAAAAAGCGGCCTTGTTTTAATGAGTCATTCAATGCAATTTCCTTTGTTCTGAACCACTTCACATTCTTGCAAAAACTCCTCTCTATATTGTTCTCTTGTAGACATTCTTCTGCAAACTCTTAACCCCAAAAAAAAAATAAAAAAAAAATAAAAAAAAAATAAAAATGAGAGGTTTGGGCAGAGAATTTCCAATCTTTGTTCTTTGTTCTGTTTCCTCGTTTGCTGTCCTTCTGTTTTTTGTCAACTGTCATCGTCCCAGAAGTCCTCCATGATCGCTCTCTATGAAAAAATCAACAGCACTAATGTTCCATGGGATGTTACAACAGAGCCTTTTTTGTGGAAGGGAGTTAAATGCAATTCCGACAATTCTTCTGTTCTTGAAATATCCTTATCTGGGTATTCTCTTTCTTCCTCAGATTTTGTGCCTCTTGTCTGCAAAATTGATTCTCTGCAGGCTTTTGACGTGTCCAACAACCTTTTGAGCGAAATCCCAGATGAGTTCATGACAAGCTGTGGAGGAATTCAGGGCTGAAACTGCTCAACTTTAGCAGGAACAGGTTGGTTGGTTTTTTGCCTTCTTTTGTTGGATTTCCGGGTTTGGAGTTCTTGGACTTGTCTTATAATGCATTGAGTGGAAATGTTAATTCGAGAGTTAGAGGGATTGGTTGGACTTAAAAGCTTGAATCTAAGTTCTAACGATTTTAGTGGATTTGTTCCTACTAAACTTGGAAACTCCACGGCTTTGAAGGAGCTTGCGCTTTCAGCGAATCGTTTTGAAGATAAAATCCCTGAAGAAATTTTGGGATACCTGAACTTGACCCTGATTGATCTTAGCCAAAATCAAATTTCAGGGTCTATTCCCGATAGAATTGGGAACCTCTCCAAGTTGGAGGTTCTGGTTCTTTCTCACAATTATCTTACTGGAGCGATCCCAGAAGGCCTTTCCAATATCCCTACTCTCTCACGATTCGCAGCGAATCAAAACGGATTCAGTGGTACAGTTCCCAGCGGAATTACCAAGTTTCTGAGAAATTTGGACCTAAGCTTTAACAACTTAACTGGTTCAATTCCTTCGGCCGTCTTGTCAGCATCAAATTTACAGACAGTGGACTTGTCGTCGAATTTTTAGAAGGATCCATTCCTGGAAAGATTTCTTCCAGCTTGGTCAGGCTGCGATTGGGAGGCAATTCGCTTGATGGGCAGATCTCTTTGGCGAATTTTGTGACACCAAACAAACTGACATACTTGGAGTTGGATAATAATAAGTTGAATGGATCAATTCCTCCTGAATTTGGTTCTTTCCACAGTTTGGCGCTGTTGAATTTGGCTCAAAACCGCCTTACGGGTCCTTTGCCACCAGAGTTGGGTAATCTTAGCCAGCTTCAAGTCTTAAAACTTCAATCCAACAATTTGGATGGTGAAATCCCAAGTCGAATCACCCAACTGCAAAAGTTGTCAACCCTAAATATCAGCTCAAATTCTCTGAGTGGTCCAATACCATCTTCTATTTCGAGCTTGCAAAACCTTGTTAACCTCAATTTGCAAGATAACGGGCTTAGTGGCTCCATACCAATTACCATTGGTAGCATGAATAGCCTTTTAGAGCTCCAGCTTGGGAAAAATCAACTGAGCGGTTACATTCCAAAGATGCCTCCTAATTTGCAGATTGCTTTGAATCTCAGCCACAACCACTTTGAAGGACCTATCCTGAAGACACTTTCTGGATTAAATGCATTAGAAGTTTTGGATCTCTCACATAACAATTTCTCAGGTGAAATACCAACATTTCTTGTTGAAATGGGATCGTTGACGCAGGTGTCACTTGCCTACAACAACCTCTCTGGAGTTATTCCGGAATTTCATCCCTGGGTCATGGTTGACACAAGAGGAAACAAGGATTTGATCAATACTACCACATTGAGGCCTTCATCTAAATCACGAAAGCGATACTCGGTGCCTGTGATAGTTACTGTAGTTGTGGCTTCTTTGGTTGTTGCTGGAGTGGTTGCCGTCCTTATTATTTTATTCTCACGGCGTTATGACAGGGTCAATGATGAGCAATTACAACCATTGGAAGATCTCCCCCCCCTCAGGTTCTCCAAGGCACCTTATTGACCTCCAATGGGATCCATAGATCAAGTATCGACTTCACCAAAGCAATGGAATCGGTTACTGAACCATCAAACATTGTGCTGAAGACTAGGTTCTCAACCTACTACAAAGCAACTATGCCATCCGGAATCAGCTACTTTGTAAAGAAGCTTAATTGGAGTGACAAGATATTCCAATTCGGAAGCCATGATAGATTTGGAGCAGAGCTTGAGGTCTTTGGAACGCTGAGCAACTCCAATGTCATGACTCCGTTGGCCTACGTCTTGTCTGTTGACAATGCTTATCTGTTTTACGAATACTCCTCAAAGGGCACCCTCTTTGACGTTCTTCATGGCAGCTGGGGAAGTGACATCGATTGGGCGAGTAGATACAGCATAGCAATTGGAGTAGCTCAAGGCCTTTCATTTCTGCACGGAATTGCCTCTGGTCCAATACTCTTACTCGACTTGTCGAGCAAAAGCATCTTTCTGAAGTCCCTGAAGGAGCCTCAAGTTGGAGACGTTGAGCTCTATAAGGTGATTGATCCATCAAAGAGCACTGGAAGCCTATCAACCATTGCTGGTTCTGTTGGCTATATTCCTCCAGGTTAGTGACCCTTTTCACACTAAAATAACTACCTCATTTAACTAAATATGATCTGATATCATTGCATACGACTAATCTGCGAATTCCTACCTATGGCGTCTAATTTTTGAGTTCGTTTCTTGTCTTATAGAATATGCGTACACAATGAGGATAACAATGGCTGGGAATGTCTACAGTTTCGGGGTCATTCTGCTGGAACTGCTGACAGGAAAACCAGCAGTTAGCGAGGGGACGGAGTTGGCTAAATGGGTGTTGAGTAACTCAGTTCAACAAGATAAATGGGACCACATGCTTGATTTTAGCATCAGCAGAACTTCACTGGCAGCCAGAAGCCAAATGCTTGCAGTCATGAAGATTGCTCTGGGTTGTGTTAGCTTATCACCCGAAGTAAGGCCGAAGATGAAGAGTGTCTTACGCATGCTCCTCAATGCCAGATGAAGTGGAGACCGAAGGACATTAGTCTCTATGTGTAAAATATTGATGCGTGTTTTGTCATTTCCTACTACAATTCTGGTGGTGAAAAAATTTTTTTTTTTCTTTCCAGACAAGTTATAGCATACTACACAAATGTTCTGCTTGTCTATCAATGATAGAAAATTATATATGTATTACTAGCATGAGAATGTAAGCCCTTTTCATAATTAATATATAGCAGTTATGGTTTGGTTGTTTGCCTGCTACAAGGGTACCTTTTATTTATTTTTATTTTTATTTTCTTCTCGGGTATGAGCAGTAAATTGAGAATAAAACGGAATCTAAATATGGTGATTAGCAATATTAGTGAGAGTAACAAGCAAAGTTTCAGGGACAATATCATTGCAAGCTGTGCATTTCATTCATGCCATAGACAACCTTAGCATAACTTTTAAGGTTGAAATTAATAGAAACAAGTCAAAGACTGTTACAGGAAATATAAAGGAACTAAAAGGAAGAGAGAATCAAAGTAGTTGAATGTAAATTATAAGATCGTTTAAAAAACTCTATATTTTCAAATAACAAAAGTTTGCTGTTCAAAAATAAAAAAAAAAAAAAAAACAAAAACAAAGCAGTTGAATCTATGAAGAAATTGTTAGACCTAAACTTAAGACATCTTAGATACAAAAATCTTACTCAAGCAATGTACTTAAAAAGGTTTTGATCATCCTCGTCTCTCTTCAAGTAGTCACGTGTGATAAGATCCTCGACCCGCTTCTTGATTACTTTGATATCAGGTTTAAACATTGGGCTCAAGAGTTTAATACAATCACCAACTGTTGATAGCTCAAAACTTTTCGGCTCTTCATTATCCTCAGTATAGCTGCATCTATGGCATAACGCCAGTCCTTATCAATGTCTTCAACCACTTTCTTCCTTTCTTCGACCACCTGACATGGAAGAGAGATCCTAATCCTCCTCATCCTGTCTGTGAACTTCGAATTGAACTCAAAAACATCATTTGGTGAGACTACAATTGCTTTCGGTGTCTTCTTTAAGATCTTGTACTTTAAGCACAATAAGGCTTGGAGGATTCTGACCAAGTCTTCGTCTCCTATGTTCAGCTGAGTTTGTATCTCAGAATAGCTTAATTTGTCGGCATCATTAAAATGGAGTAGCACGGCAGCTTGAGATGTTGACACAAGAAGTTCAATGGTTTTGGCCTCAAACTTGCCATGAATATTGCAAGTTCCGCGAGAGTGAACCAATGAGAGTTTTTTATTATGTGTTTTTGTCTTGTAGAACCCTTTGAAAACTTCAATGCAATTCAACATCTCACCAGGGAGGTTTATATCAAGAGATTTGAAGCTGGGCCATGATGTAGTAGTGAGAACAGTGACAGATAAGTCGATCCCAAGTGTGTCCGACTTGGATTGACCTTGAAGACATTTCATGAACTCCTTCTGACTCTCCTTTGCCAGAGTGACATCGGTGATCATTCCCTCCATTTTCGATGTGTACTGAGCACCATATTGTTGTTTTAATTTCGTCAAAATGAAGTGTTCATAATCTTGATTAGCACTCTTGGCGAAAAGGAGGTGGCGAGAGAGCCTTTTCTTAAAGAACTCTGCAAAAAGATCTCGGTCACTAACATATGCAAGAAGCTTTACAACCTTCTCTAAATTTTCTACTATGGACTCATAATTCAACTTCTCACCATCCCCGCCCTTCTTTAGCATGTCATCGCAGAACATGGATAGTAGTTCAGCAATTGAAGAGCCTGCTATGTCTTTGTTGCAGAACACCTCAAAAGCTTGTTGTAATGCTCTCTGAAACAAAGCGTGGTTCTTAACAGGGCAGTGACTAAGTCCATATACCTATCGTGAAGCCCAATTATCTTTTTAATGATATCGGCAGACACAACTTCCTGTTCGACCAACATTGTTCCTTCACCAGTGATAATTTGTTTGAACATGTCAACAATTGGCTCGAGGCCTTCAGGGGTTTCAATGTAAAGTCTAAACATTCTGGAAAGATCCTCAACCTTATCCTCGTGAATCAAAGCTTGAAACCCCGAATCCTCCTTTTCCAACAATTGTGACTCATAAACCAACAACAGCTCACGTTGGACTCGCGCAACCAACTTCTGCTTGCTACTCGAATGCAAGTAGTGTGAAACCCTCTCCCTCTCACTTTTCAAGCACTCTTCAGCCTTCACCATGTAATCGGGACACGAATCCTCCATAATCCAGCTCGATGCTTTGCGAGAATAGTACTTTCCAGTGTCTTCGACAATTGCTGCCTCAAAGTTGTGTTGGTAATACTTCAATTCTTTCATGCCAACTTCAACAAAGACATCGACAACATTCTTCAACAAAGCTCTATCAATTTTCCCCTTCTCCTGCTCTTTCTCAATCAGATAGAGTACAACAGCTACTGTCCTTGCATTATCTCTTTGCAAACCATTTCCCTGAAGCAAATAACCCCGACTTCATGGATTGACGGAAGAGATACTCGGCTGGTGAAGACGCGGTCAGGGTAGATGAAGAAGTGGGAAAGCCACCTCACCGTGACTTTATGATTTCTCCACGTCTTGACCAGCTCTCTAAGGAAGAATTCGCCATGATACTCTTTGGCAAGCAAAGGCAAAACCACCGAGTCAATGTATGGTTCATAAATGTTACCGTAATCGTGATAGAGTTGTCCAATGACGTTGTTGTCTGCAGATGTTTTTCGACAAATGTTGTATATGGCAGTATAGTTGATCATGTACTCCTCAGTGGTAAATGTAACATCTGGTTGTCCTAGTAGAATATTATGCAATTTTTCTATTGCTTTTTGAATATTTGTCCATTCCATGTAAAAGTCGCTTGATTTGCAAGCCATTCTGCATTATGAAATACTTTTGTGTGACAAGCCGGCAAATAACATTTCAAATTAAAGGGAAAAAAAAAAAAAAAGAATAAACATCTTGTTTATCCACTTTTTAAAGATTACCTAAACAGAATTAACTAATATATAGTACTTACCTAACATAATTTTAATTAATTAGTATCTATTTTCAAAAGAAAAATACATAAGATTATCTATATTGTGCAAGATTTTAGATGAATATAGAAAATGAAATGAACAGAAATAACAATATACGTTTTAATAATTCTACATCTAGATACAATAATTTAAATTCGTCCAATGTATTATGCTTGTGTGGAATTGTGCGCCTTATTGTACCATTAATCTAAAACTGTCAAATTTTTCAAAGGAAAACTTGATTGAAAGGATTTTTTAAAGGAGTATTGAAAGAAATTATGTGCCTAGGAAGAAAAATAATCTCTCAAAATTAAATAAAATTAAAAGAAAGACTAACCAAACCATATTAAAGTCTTACACTATATTTGTGTCAGGAATAAGCACTAACGAGTACAAGCAATCAACAAATATTAAACCAAAAAGAGAGAGAGAGAGAGAGACACTATATATTTGTTTTATGAATAAGCACTAACGAGTAGAAGCAATCAACAAGTATCTACCCAAAAAAAGAAAGAGAGAGAGAGAGAGAGAGAAGAAAAGGAACAATATATGGAATGGATAAAACATTATCCCAAACACGACATCAAGAAACAACTTGGAATCCAAACATTTTGTTCTTTTATGTATTGGAAGCAAAACGACATCTTGTTCGCAGAGTCATGAAAGAAAGAAAAAAAAAAAAAAAGAATGAAGAATGATTAAAACGACTATGTGTGGATAAAATAAAAGGCTTCTAAAACGTTATTGAGAAAAATAGAAATTCGAAACAAAAATATAAAATAAAATTTAAAAAACTCACTTTTTTACCTTAGGATGAATTACTCACTTTGTGATGCTTGATTAGTGTCTCTGATGACATAAAGTGATACGAATGAATGAATTAATAAGATTTCTAACAGTATATATAGCCAACTGTTATAGTCATGAATTTGAATCCTAGTCAACTTGTTATCTTAGGATTTGATATGAATTTTGTTAGAATTTCAATTGGATTTGAAATATTTGCTTACGTGGAATCATGGTCATAAAAGGCTTCTTTTATTTTTATTTTTTCACTTCATTGGTCATTAATTCTAAATGTAATATAAGCTTGTTCGAACTTGTAGAAACAAAATAAAAGATAATGACAATTCTAAATCAACGCACAACTCAAAGTCGTATTATGAATTGGTAGTATTGAATACAACTATTTCATTATTAAAAATAAAACTATATTGAACGGAAATACTTTCTAAAGAGTATTGAAAGGAATTATGTGTCTAGTAAAAAGAAAGATAAGAAACGATGACCATATTTAATCTTAAACTATGATTGTGTTATGAATAGCCAGCTTACATAAGCACTAACGAATAGAAGCAATCATGATTTTGATCAAAACGACATCATGTTTAAAGAGCAACATTTAAAAAAAACAATGAAAAAAAAATGACGAATGAGTAAAACGATAGAACAAAAGGCTACGATAACATTATATGGAAAAAAAAAAAAAAAGGGTAAAAAAACGTAATTAAAAAATTGTAAAAAACTCACTTTTTTGATGCTCGGTTGTAGTATCTCTGACGGCAGGAAGTTGAGTGAATGATGGAATTAGTGTGTAGTTTTATTATTATTATTATTTTTTTAAATTTTCGAGCAGGCTCTCTTTGTCTATTTATATTGACAATTTCTTAGGCAATAAAATTGAGTCCTAGTCAACTTATGATGTTAGAATTTGACACGAATTGAAGTAAATTGGCAATTTTGTCAGAATTTTCCTTGGATACAAGATTGGCTTGCATTAATAAAAATAGATACAATCACCTAAAGTTTCTGTAACGATAATTTTTAATTGTATATATTTTTGTCAATTATAATTAAACTATTACTACGATTTTTTAAGGGTGGTAACTCTATTTATCATCATTGTATTTGTTGTTGTTGTTGTTGTTTTTTTTTTTTTAAAACTATTTTTTTTATTAAATAATTCTATAGAAAATGCTTATATGCTATATAGACTCGTCATTAATGCAAGTGGCTTCTTCATTTAGTTATTTTTAATTATTTTAAGCGCTTCCGCATATTTATGCAGAATGTTTTCCAGCATTTCATGTACAACCTTTTGTTTTGATTCAAAATTTATTACATTGCTCCCGAAAATAATGTAAATCTAAATCTTACGCAAAAATGATTTAAATGTTCCATTTGTACTTTTAATTTTAATTTTACTTTAAACTACATTATCGTTTCAAATTCGGGTTCTAGGATCCAAATTCAGGTCAATATCAGCAACAATATCCCTAAATAAAGTTCTAGAATCATATCAAACATGTTTATAAAAAAAAAAAAAAAAAAAGGAAGCATGTCCAACAGTTAACCCCTCAGTCCACTGAGAAAGAAACATTGCAAATCACAATAGCTAAATCTAATTCAAAATTTTCACCCAATTAAGCACATCTAGCATTTATTTTCACTTTACTTCCAATGTAAGAAATCAAAAAAAAAATAAATAAATAAATAAATAAAAGGATACAAGACTATCAAGTATTTAAATTTAGAGGAAGAAAAACTGAGAAATAAAGATTGTTGGACAAATAAAATAAAGTTACGAACCAAAAAAAAAAAAAAAACAAAAATAAAAGATCATCATGTTTTTGACATTTTCTATATGTCTCCCAAAGTTTTGGCTGACGAAATAAAGTTCTGAAAAGAAAAAATAAAGAATGAATAATGAGTAAAACGACAATGTATGGATAGAACAAAAGGCTTCCAAAACTTTAGAGGAAAACCAAACCAAAAAAGAAAAAAAGGTCAAATGAAAAAACTCGTTTTTGTGATGATTGGTTTTTAGTGCCTCTGATCTCTAATGACAGGAAGTTGAAAAGAATAAATGAATTTGTTTGTTTTTATTTTTTTGGTCAGAATTTCACATGGATACTACTATTTGCTCGGAGGGACATAGTTAGAATCAATTACATAGTTTCTATAACGATATAATTATGGAAATCATAAGAGTGCGTCAGTGATCTTTGCACTTTTATAATGATTTCTTTTTTCAGAAATTACATCTAATAGTTATTTTTTCACAAACATTTGTAATAAACAACATATTTTAAAACATTTTAAGTAAATAGCATATTTACAGTATATTATTTATTATGAGAGTATTTTCAAGATAATCTTGTGGTAAATATACTTTGTAAACAAATTATTTACCATAAATATGTTATTTAACTCAGATATTCTTAAATTAATTTTTTACCTTAAATATCTTCATAAAATTGCTATTTGGTCTTTCTCCCTTTTATTTATTTATTTATTTATGTTTTATGGCTGATCAGAAGCTTATCATTTGGGGTAATATCTCAAGATGGTATTTGCCATCTAAATTCCAAAACTCGTAAATCTCAACTCACTTTCTCTCTCTTTCGTTTTCGAAAAACCCAAACTTATTTGGATCGCATGTCCATTTTTGAAAAGTATACTTTGTCTTGTTTTAAATGAGAAAGCCTTTTCTTTTGAGAATAAGATGATGTTTGGATGTATAAAAAATTTTCTTTTGCAAACAAAAAGTTGTTTAGAATGAGGAAAAATGGTGTTGGGAATAGTGTATTGTGAGAAGATTTTAAAAATATTCTTTTTCTTTTTCAAAAGGGTACTATGCAAAGTATGTTTGAAAATGAGATATGTTTTCTTTTTCAAGATGAGAGAACGAGGGAAAAAATTGATATAAACAATTTTTTTGTAAAAAAATTTTAATTTTTGAATTTGGATATGTCATTGAAACACATGGTAAAAGTCCATAACTTTCTTATTTTAAATTGAAATGAGATGAATTTGCTTAGACATGCCATTAACACGAAGTGCATGTTACTCAAAATTAAGCTTCGAAATTGTACTAAAAAAATAGGTCAAATGAGTTTTAATAATTTAATTTGATTGTATCAATTCCTCCTTAATTGGGTTCTTTCCTTCGTATGAGTATGATGCTGTTGAATTTGGCTCAAAACCACATTGATGGTCCTTCTCCACCAAAGCAGGGTAATCTTTGCCGCACTACACATCCTGCTTTTCTAGATAAGATAAATTATATACTGGCAGAAGAATGCCAACACTTAGCGCGCATAAGAATGCGAACCGTTTCTCATGTTAAGGCCCAGTTGTTTGCCTGCTTCAAGGGTTTCCCCAAACCACATATCGTCCTAGAAACTACATGCGATATATTAAGTTGAAATAAATAAGGGGACAAAAAATACCAGATCAGAAATGTGAGCTCAAACTATGAGGGAACAATAAATATAAAAGAGAGAATGTTTAAATTGTTGCATGTATCTCTTCGCAAATCATATCCTTAAAGCAAATAATCCCAACTTTATGAAGTGATGGATGATGAGGACATCAAGGATGTCAGGAATACTCACAACCAATTCAAGTTCTAGTTGGTCCGTTAAAGAGGGCTCGAGCTAAAAGATTCAAAGAAGTATTGATTAACTTAGTTCGGAGAGTTGTACAATAAGAAGAGAGTGTGTTCACTGCTGAGGGTGAACAAATGTTGGTTTTAGTCATCAAAATTGATCAGAAAGAGAGCCAATCAGCCATACACGTCCATTGAGCCATTACATGGCTAACTTGCATGTCCATTTCGGGATATAGTGCAAGGGGATTCCAAGCTAATGTGGGCGTGTTTTCTAACAAAGAATCAGGTCAAGATTACGTTTCAAGTTTTTAAGAAGTTCAAGATTCAAAACAAGATTCAAGAAGTTTAGAAGATCTTATTAAGGTTTGGTTTTTTTGTAATCCTATTTTAGTTTTAAGTTTCAGTTTAAAATTTGAATTTTAGTATCTTTCTTTAGATTTTATTATAGGCGGTTGAGGTGTCAAAATCTGATTCCTTCCTAGGGTTTTTTAGGCCCTTTTTTTTTTCATTAAGGGTAGATTCGGAATTTTACAAATTGTAATTTCGGCTATATAAGGCTGATTTTCATATTATGGAAGGAGTTTTTTTTTTTTTTTTTTTTAATATGTTTATTCATATTATGAGTTATTCTTCTTGAGTTCTTGAAGAAACTTATCCAAACTTATCAAGTAGTGGCGCTCAAATTGACTTATCAAATGAACTTTCTATACCCGTTTGTGGCGTCTTCACCATACCAAGTTTCTTGTTTTGCTAAGCAACGGGTCGCGATTACATCAAACTTGAAAGATCTTGGATTCATTGTTCTCAGATTTAGTATCAGGTTTTGACATATTGTTGGCATGATTCGTGTCATGGGAGAAATGATCAGTTGATGTAGAAGAGGTCAAGTTAAATGAAGAAATTTTATGATCTTCATATGTTATAACATGCTCTCTAAAGAAAAATTCACTGTTATTTTCTTTCATGAGCATAAGTAAAACAAATGAGTCAAATTTTCTTTCCATATATGGAGTGGTATTAGTTATAGAGTTGTTCGACAAAGTAACTTGTCTATAGATGTTTGTTGGCAAATTTTGTGGACGAAAGTATAGGAGGTCATGTATTCCTTAATGATGAAAGGAAACATAAAGAATGAGTAATGAGTAAAACGACAATGTATGGATAGCACAAAAGGCTTCCAAAACTTTATAGGAAAACCAAACCAAAAAAAAAAAAAAAAAGGTAAAAAAATAAATGTTCTTCAGCTTTTTCTGCAGTCTCTTGAATGTTTGTCCATTCCATGTCAAAGTTGTTCAATTTGCAAGCCATTATGTACAATGAAATATTATTTGTGTAACAAGCTAGAGAAGAACATCGCAAATTAAAGAAAAGAAAAGGAAAAAAAAAAAAAAAGAATAAACGTCATGTTTGTCAATACTAGGTGCACTTGCTTTTGCATTTTCTTGGACACTCTAATCTTAAAAAGTGACAAAGTGTCCCACTTGTTTTACTTGGAAAGATCCATGTACAACCTTTACTGAAAAGGTTATTGTTTAAACTATTTATCACAAAGTGCCACCTCGAAACAACAAACCCTTGACACAATTTCATATTCCAATTTACAACTTTTTTTTTTCCCTCACTAAATCTCCAATAATATATATAAGTACGTTTAAATATAATTTCACGGTTTCTCTATACTTGAAAAAAAAAAAAAAAAAAAACCATTCAAAACGGATGTGTTTTTTCTTTTGTAGAGATGTTCTATAAATATGTACTAATTTTTTTGGAAATTTGTGCTCTTTATATATTGGGATTTTATACATTTAAATGAAAAATGAAATAAAAAAATAGTACCTTTTAAATTAACTAGTTGGGAGTGCACGTGCAAATGCACGTGCTCTTTTCTTTTTTTTTTTTCATTAGGTCTATTAGTCTATCCTTACACTATATCCATAATTTTAAATTTTAAATGTAAATAAATATATATGCATAATACAAGTACATATTTGGCATAAAATATTATACAATATACATATTTATAGTAAGTTATAATGATCCATGATATACAAAAAATAAATATTCGATCGAGCCTAAAAGTTAAGACAATTCAATATGACAAAAGAAGAAAAAGAGATAAAAAAAAAAAAAAAAAAAAAGAAAGTGACCAAAGTAAAATGTTCTTGCATTGACAGAACAGATAAAATGACGTCTGCTCCTCCAAGTCTCAGCGAGCTTTCAGCGTTGTTGCTGCTTCTCAGGCCACCGTACTCATCGACTACGGCGACGCCAGCCTCATATCTAATACAACAACCTCCCTGCCACAATCTGTGGGAGATGAAATCCAACGACAGAGTGATGGAGGGCCATCAGATATGTAATTTTTCAGACAAAGAGAAGAAGTTCTCCCATTTGAAGCTTCATCGCACATGGACTCCTTTCCCCCTGCAAGCAACTCCCCTTTTTCCATGTTGTTACTAGTTCCATAATCAAATTTCCTGACTTCGTCATTGTACTTTCCCTCCAAATTAATTTGATTGGAAAAAATGGTGAATAGCATTTCCCAAACATATATACGTGTGTTTTTTTTTTTTTTTTTGATTTTTTGTTTTGTTTTGTTTTTGTTTTTGTTTTTTTTTTTTTTTTGTTTGTTTTTTTTTTTTTTTTTTTGTGAACATAGAAAGTAGTAAAATATGAACTACAATAAAAATTCAAAATATTGAAAAAAAAAAAAAAATATTTCTCACTAATATGAGCCCTTGGAAGTGCAGTATTACCATTCATTGAATATTAGTTACAAAAAGTTAAGTTTGAAAATTGGATACAGATATGAGAGATGGAGGGAAAGTTACAAGGGGCCAACTACCGAAGTCACTTTTACAGAAAATTTGTAAAAGTCATTTGGCTTACAACAACAGTCCGTCAACACTTCAGAACTTGTATTTTCTCACAATTTTCCTTCCCTCCAAACAGCCAAATTCTCCATGACTCCATATCTAGAGGAAGTTTTCAATAATTTCTCAAATATTTTCTGTTCTAACAAACTCACTATCTTCTTTGTCCTTCCACCTAAACATAATAAAGAAGCAAACCGAGTCTCCAACATTCATAACAAGTATAAGGACATTCTAATCTTGAACAAAATGCCCAGTCTCTGGCACTCGGCATTTTCTCTCGAATGTTGCAAAGTCTTGGTCTTTTGCAGTTTTACATTCCACTCCAACAAAGTCCAGTCAACTCCACTGCCAATTTTCCGCAACCCTCTCTCTCTCTCTCCCTCTCTCTCTAAAATGTCGTTACCACTCTCTCTCTCCTTCAATGCGTCATTGAAATGCAATTTCCTCTGTTCACATTCTTACAAAAACTCCTCTCCTGTTGTTCTCTTGTCTTTCCACACGAGTGCATTGGTTTTATTCGTCTGCAAACACTTGACCAAAAAAAAAAAAGGCTGGTTTTGTCAAGAGAAGTTCCATTCTTTACTCTTTGTTCTGTTACTTCTTTTGCTGTCCTTTTGTTTTTTCTGAACTGTCATCGACCCAGAAATCATCCATGATCACTTTCAATGACCCATCCGAAGAATCTTTCTGGATTAAATGCATTAGAAGTTTTGGATCTCTCATATAACAATTTCTCAGGTGAAATACCAACGTTTCTTGCTGAAATGAGATCGTTGACACAGGTGTCACTTGCCTACAACAACTCTCTGGAGTTATTCCGAATTTCATTCCTGGGTCATGGTTGACACAAGAGGAAACAAGGATTTGATCAATACTAAAACATCGAAGCCTTCATCTAAATCACGAAAGGGAAACTCGGTGCCTGTGATAGTTACTGCAGTTGTGGCTTCTTTGGTTGTTGCTGGAGTGGTTGTCGTCCTTATTATTTTACTCTCACGGCGTTATGACAGGGTCAATGATGAGCAATTACAACCATTGGAAGATCTTCCCTCCCCTCAGGTCCTCCAAGGCACCTTATTGACCTCCAATGGGATCCATAGATCAAGCATCGACTTCACCAAAGCCATGAAATCGGTGACTGAACCGTGAAACATTGTGCTGAAGACTAGGTTCTCAACCTACTACAAAGCAACTATGCCATCCGGAATCAGCTACTTTGTAAAGAAGCTTAATTGGAGTGACAAGATATTCCAATTCGGAAGCCATGATAGATTTGGAGCAGAGCTTGAGGTCTTTGGACGCTGAGGAACTCCAATGTCATGACTCCTTTGGCCAACATCTTGTCTGTTGACAATGCTTATCTGTTTTACGAATACTCCTCAAAGGGCACCCTCTTTGACGTTCTTCATGACAGCTGGGGAAGTGACATCGATTGGGCGAGTAGATACAGCATAGCAACTGGAGTGGCTCAAGGCCTTTCATTTCCGCATGGGATTGCCTCTGGTCCAATACTCTTACTCGAGCAAAAACATCTTTCTGAAGTCCCTGAAGGAGCCTCAAGTTGGAGACATTGAGCTCTATAAGGTGATTGATCCATCGAAGAGCACCGGAAGCCTATCAACCATTGCAGGTTCTGTCGGCTATATTCCTCCAGGTTAGTGACCTTTTTCACACTAAAATAACTACCTCATTTAGCTAAATATGATCTGATATCATTGCATACGACTAATCTGCGAATCCCTAACTTTGGCGTCTAATTTTTGGGTTCGTTCAGTGTCTTACAGAATATGCGTACACAGTGAAAATAACAATGGCTGGGAATGTCTACAGTTTCGGGGTCATTCTTCTGGAACTGCTGTCAGGAAAACCAGCAGTTAGCGAGGGGATGGAGTTGGCTAAATGGGAGTTGAGTAACTCGGTTCAACAAGATAAATAGGACCACATGCTTGATTTTAGCATCAGCAGAACTTCACTGGCAGCCAGAAGCCAAATGCTTGCAGTCATGAAGATTGCTCTTGGTTGTGTTAGCTTATCACCTGAAGCAAGGCCGAAGATGAAGAGTGTCTTACGCATGCTCCTCAATGCCAGATGAAGTGGAGATCGATTGACCATTTTTCAAAGGACATTAGTTTCTATGTGTAAAATATTGATACGTGTTTTGTCAGTTCCTATTACAATATTGGTGGTGAAAAAAAAAAATTTTTTGTTCCCAGACAAGTTATAGCATACTACACAAATGTTCTGCTTTTCTATCGAAGATAGAAAATAATATATGTATTACTAGCATAAGAATGTGAGCCCTTCTCATGATTAATATATAGCAGTTATGGTTTGGTTGTGTGCCTGCTACAAGGGTACCTTTTTTTTTTATATGGTTTTTTTTTCTTCTAAGCTATTGGCAGCGAATTGAGAAGAAAACTGACTCTAAATATGGTGATTAGCAATATTAGTGAGAGTAACAAGCAAAGTTACAGGGACAATATCATTGGCAAGCTGTGCATTTCATTCATGCCGTAGACAACCTTAGCATAACTTTTAAGGTCGAAATTAATGGAAACAAGTCAAAGACTGTTTTACAGCAAATATAAAGGAACTAAAAGGAAGAGAGAATCAAAGTAGTTGAATGTAAATTATAAGATCGTTTAAAAAACTACATATTTTCAAATAGCAAAAGTTTGGTGTTCAAAAAAAAAAAAAAAACAAAAACAAAAACAAAGCAGTTGAATCCATGAAGAAACTGTTAGACCTAAACTGAAGACATCTTAGATACAAAAATCTAACTCAAGCAATGTACTTAAAAAGGTTTCGATCATCCTCGTCTCTCTCCAAATAGTCACGTGTGATAAGATCCTCGACCCGCTTCTTGATTACTTTGATATCAGGTTTAAACATTGGGCTCAAGAGTTTAATACATTCAATCACCAACTGTTGATAGCTCAAAACTTTTCGGCTCTTCATTATCCTCACTATAGCAGCATCTATGGCATAACGCCGGTCCTTATCAACGTCTTCAACCACTTTCTTCCTTTCTTCGACCACCTGACATGGGAGAGGGATCCTAATCCTCCTCATCCTGTCTGTGAACTTCGAGTTGACCTCAAAAACATCATTTGGCGAGACTACAATTGCTTTCGGTGTCTTCTTTAAGATCTTGTACTTTAAGCAGGATAAGGTTTGGAGGATTCTGACCAAGTCTTCGTCGTCTATGTTCAGCTGAGTTTGTATCTCAGAATAGTTTAATTTGTCAGCATTATTAAAAAGGAGTAGCACGGCAGCTTGAGATGTTGACATAATTAGTTCAATGGTTTTGGCCTCAAACTTGCCATGAATATTGCAAGTTCCGTGAGAGTGAACCCACGAGAGTTTTTTATTATGTGTTTTTGTCTTGTAGAACCCTTCGAAAACTTCAATGCAATTCAACATCTCACCAGGGAGGTTTATATCAAGAGATTTGAAGCTGGGCCATGATGTAGTAGTGAGAACAGTGACAGATAAGTCGATCCCAAGTGTGTCCGACTTGGGTTGACCTTGAAGATATTTCTTGAACTCCTTCTGACTCTCCTTTGCCAGAGTGACATCATTGATCATTCCCTCCATTTTCAATGTGTACTGAGCACCATATTGCTGCTTTAATTTCGTCAAAATGAAGTGTTCATACTCTTGATTAGCACTCTTAGCGAAAAGGAGGCGGTGAGAGAGCCTTTTCTTAAAGAACTCTGCAAAAAGATCTCGGTCACTAACATATGCAAGAAGCTTTACAACCTTCTCTAAATTTTCTTCTATGGACTCATAATTCAACTTCTCACCATCCCCGCCCTTCTTTAGCATGTCATCGCAGAACATGGACAGTAGTTCAGCAATTGAAGAGCCTGCTATGTCTTTGTTGCAGAACACCTCAAAAGCTTGTTGTAATGCTCTCTGGAACAAAGCGTGGTTCTCAAAAGGGGCAGTAACTAAGTCCATATACCTATCGTGAAGCCCAATTATCTTTTTAATGATATCGGCAGACACAACTTCCTGTTCGACCAACATTGTTCCTTCACCAGTGATAATTTGTTTGAACATGTCAGCAATAGGCTCGAGGCCTTCGGGGGTTTCAATGTAAAGTCTAAACATTCTGGAAAGATCCTCAACCTTATCCTCGTGAATCAAAGCTTGAAACCCCGAATCCTCCTTTTCCAACAATTGTGACTCATAAACCAACAACAGCTCACGTTGGACTCGTGCAACCAACTTCTGCTTGCTACTCGAATGCAAATAGTGTGAAACCCTCTCCCTCTCACTTTTCAAGCACTCTTCAGCCTTCACCATGTAATCGGGACACGAATCCTCCATAATCCAGCTCGATGCTTTGCGAGAATAGTACTTTCCAGTGTCTTCCACAATTGCTGCCTCAAAGTTGTGCTGGTAATACTCCAATTCTTTCATGCCAAGTTCAACAAAGACATCGACAACATTCTTCAACAAAGCTCTATCAATCTTCCCCTTCTCCCGCTCTTTCTCGATCAGATAGAGTACAACATCTACCGCCCTTGCATTCATCTCTTTGCAAACCATTTCTCTGAAGCAAATAACCCCGACTTCATGGATCGATGGGAGATATACTCGGCTGGTGAAGACGCGGTCAAGGTAGATGAAGAAGTGGGAAAGCCACCTCACCATGACTTTATGATCTCTCCACGTCTTGACCAGCTCTCTAAGGAAGAATTCGCCATGATACTCTTTGGCAAGCAAAGGCAAAACCACCGAGTCAATGTATCGTTCATAAATGTTACGGTAATCGTGGTAGAGTTGTTCAATGACGTTGTTGTCTGCAGATGTTTTTTGACAAATGTTGTATACGGCAGTATAGTTGATCATGTACTCCTCAGTGGTAAATGTAACATCTGCTTGTCCTAGGAGAATATTATGCAACTTTTCTATTGCTTTTTGAATATTTGTCCATTCCATGTCAAAGTTGCTTGATTTGCAAGCCATTCTGCATTATGAAATACTTTTGTGTGACAAGCTGGAAAATAACATTTCAAATTAAAGGAAAAAAAAAAAAAGAATAAACTTGTTTGTCCACTTTTTAAAGATTACCTAAACAGAATTAACTAATATATAGTACTTACCTAACATAATTTTAATTAGTTAGTATCTATTTTGAAAAGAAAAATACGTAAGATTATCTATATTGGACAAGATTTTGGATGAATATAGAAAATGTAATGAACAGAAATAACAATATATATTTTAATAATTCTTCATCTAGATACAATAATTTAAATTCGTCCTATGTATTATGCTTGAGTGGAATTGCGCACTTTATATAAATATCGCATAAGCACTAACGAGTAGAAGCAATCACCAAATATTAACCCAAAAAAAGAAAGAGAGAGAGAGAGAAAGAAGAAAAGGAACAATATATGGAATGGATAAAACGTTATCCCAAACACGACATCAAGAAACAACTTCGAATCCAGACATTTTGTTCTTATATGTATTGGAAGCAAAACGACATCTTGTTCACAGAGTCATGAACGAAAAAATAAATGAAGAATAAAGAATGATTAAAACGACTAAGCGTGGACAAAATAAAAGGCTTCTAAAATGTTATTGAGAAAAATAGAAATTTGAAATAACAATATAAAATAAAATTTAAAAAACTCACTTTTTTTTTTCTTAATTTGAAATATGACGATTTGTACTGTACACCTTAGGATGAATTACTCACTTTGTGATGCTTGATTAGTGTCTCTGATGACATAAAGTGATACGAATGAATGAATTAATAAGATTTCTAACGGTATATATAGCCAACTGTTATAGTCATGAATTTGAATCCTAGTCAACTTGTTATCTTAGGATTTGATATGAATTTTGTTAGAATTTCAATTGGATTTGAAATATTTGCTTACGTGGAATCATGGTCATAAAAGGTTTCTTTTATTTTTATTTTTTCACTTCATTGATCATTAATTCTAAATCACTTTAACATTATATCAAAAAAAAAAAAAAAAAAAAGAAAAGAAAACATAAAAATAATGGGTGAAAAAACGTAATTAAAAAATTTATAAAAAAAACTCACTTTTTTGATGCTCGGTTGTAGTATCTCTGACGGCAGGAAGTTAAGTGAATGATGGAATTAGTGTGTAGTTTTATTATTATTTTTTTTTTTAATTTTTTGAGCAGGCTCTCTCTGTCTATTTATATTGTCAATTTCTAAGGCAATACAATTGAGTCCTAGTCAACTAATGATGTTAGAATTTGACACGAATTGAAGTACATTGGCGATTTTGACAGAAGTTTCCTTGATACAAGATTGTCTTGCATTAATTAAAATAGATACAATCACCTAAAGTTTCTGTAACGATAATTTTTATTTGTATATTTTTTTGTCAATTATAATTAAACTATAACTAGATTTTTTAAGGGTTGTAACTCTATTTATCAATGTATTTGTTGTTGTTGTTTTTTTTTTTTTTTTTTTTTAATAATTCTATAGACAATGCTAATATGCTATATAGACTCATCATTAATGCAAGTGGCTCCTTCATTTACTTACTTTTAATTATTTTAAGCGCTTCCGCATATTTATGCAGAATGTTTTCCAACATTTCATGTACGACCTTTTGTTGTGATTCAAAATTTACTACATTGCCCCCGAAAATAATGTAAATCTAAATCTTACGCAAAAATGATTTAAAAGTTCCATTTGTACTCTTAATTTTATTTTTACTTTAAACTACATTGTTGTTTCAGATTCAGGGTTCTAGCATCCAAATCCAGGTCAATACCAGCAAGAATATCCCTAAATAAGGTTCTAGAATCATATCAAACATGTTTATTAAAAAAAAAAAAAAAAAAAAAAAAAACATAGAGTAAAGGAAGCATGTCCAACAGTTGACACCTCAGTCCACTGAGAAAGAAACATTGCAAATCACAACAGCTAAATCTAATTCAAAATTTTCACCCAATTAAGCACATCTAGCACATATTTTCACTTTACTTCCACTGTAAGAAATAAAATAAAAAATAAAAAATAAAAGGATACAAAACTATCAAGTATTTGAATTCAGAGGAAGAAAAACTGAGAAATAAAGATTGTTGGACAAATAAAATAAAGTTACGAATCCAAAAAAAAAAAAAAAAAAAAAAAAATTCATGATGTTTTTAACATTTTCTATATGTCCCTCAAAGTTTTGGCTGATGAAATAAAGTTATGAAAACAAAAAATAAAGAATGAATATTTTGTGCTGAATGAAGAAAAAATAAAGAAAAGAAAAAATATTAACTAAACATTCTTCTCTTGTCCCAAATATAACCAAAATGAAGTGAGTGAATGAGAAAGGGAAAGAGAATACGTCGATTAAGTTTATGAAAAAGCTGACATGTTTTCAGCATTATAAAGTAGCTGTTATAATTACATAAACAAAACCAAATTTTATTTAGGGGATGTTTGGCTGCAGAGTTCATTTTAAATTAAATTGTATTTTTTTATCATGGTTTTTGTCTTTTTCTGATCTTTTTTGAAAAAATTTTTTGTTTTTTCTGAAAAATCAACAAAAATTACTATTAAAACTTAAAAATCTTAAACTAAACTTATTCATCAAATACTCCCTTAGTTACCAATATCAAGTAAAAAAAAAATAACATACAAGTACACATGTC
The DNA here is from genome assembly GCA_025413485.1 of Ficus microcarpa. Taxonomy (NCBI): domain Eukaryota; kingdom Viridiplantae; phylum Streptophyta; class Magnoliopsida; order Rosales; family Moraceae; genus Ficus; species Ficus microcarpa. The sequence goes on along the minus strand of CM046377.1, from coordinate 49,626,235 downwards.
AAAAAATGATAGCAAAAGGTTAGAACATAGTAATAATAAAGCTAACAAGAACATATATTAAAGCAATCACGCACGTAGCTCGTCTATACTTTTATAAAGTAAAGTAACTGTTATGTTATAGTTGCTTAACCATTAACTCTATTTTTTTTTTAATGTTTCAAAGCCTTGATAGAAAGAGAGAGATCTTAGAAATTCTCGCGGTGAGTTAGGGGGATAGAGAGAGAAAGAGGTCGAGATATGATAATGATAAGTGAAAAAGTGTTTGGGTATTATCAAATCACCAAAAGAAATAGAAAAGATTATGTTGGAGACTTTGGAAAAAATTTTCTTTCCTTTTTTTTTTTTAGTTAAATAACATTTTTTTTTCCTATCTCTTTTTTTCTTAAAAATAATTATAAATGTTAATGTCTATTTTCAAGCAGTGAAATGTGTCGGTACGGAATTTTCAGATTTGAGAGAAGATAACAAAGGTGATAGAGGTAGCTGTGCCAGTGTTTCAAAAAGAGAGGGGGAGAGAGAGACAATGCTTAAAATCAAATAAGAGCAAAAAAAAATTATATATCAAACTACTGATTGTTTATCCAAATCAAACAAATAGAGAGAGAAAGGAATGTGAATTGGAGGTAGAAGAGAAATAGTGTGTGATGTAGATATAACATTTATTTCAATTGTCAGAGTATCGTCAGAATCGAAGTTTTGATAGATGACAATGTCATGGGTTCTGCTTTAGTTTGGGTCTTTAGGAATTGGGGGACGAGACCAAAATAAAAACCAGTTGGAGTTTAAAACTAGTTGGGTCTATAAAGAAATAAGAGACAATTTAAAAACAAAAATAAAAAGTAAACATAAACGTAAAAAAGGGATTACGCTTATGTTTAAATCGTCGGCTAGAGATGAAAATTTTAAGTTAAAGTTAATTGACTTTTCAAAAATTAGTTATAAATTTTGTTTACTTTTCAGAAAAAAATAAAAACTGATATGAAAAAGACATTTTTAATCAGGTTGATCCCATATTTCTTATCTGATCTATGACGTGAGAAGACACATCATAGCTTTTATTAATTTTTAACCAAAAGGAAAGACAACTACCCCTACTTAGCTTGTGTTTAGTGTTCTAATTGAAACTCAAATTTTTCATCTTAATTTTTGTCTTTTTATAAAAAGTAAACAAAAATTATAGCTTGTTTTCAAAAAATCAACCAATTTCAACTTAAAAATTTTTTCTTCAACTAACGAACCAAATAGAGGTTTAGTTTGCAACGCATATTCAGACTAGTCACAAGACTTAGTTACAAAACGGTATGTTTAGTAACTAAACCAAAGAAAAGCAAACGAAAAAACACTTGACTTAGTTACACAAACTAAGTCACCTTATTAGCTTACATCTGTCAACAATAAATAATAAAAAATTGAAAGAAAACTGACCACTATTTACTTTAGTAATAATTGCTAGCAACATGGGGTCCGGATTGTAACGGGCTTCTTATAATGATCTATAACATTAAAATAAATAAATAAATAATTTTGATCAAGCCTAAAAGTTACGACAATTCAAGGTGAAAAATAAAATAAAAGTGACCTAAGTAAAATGCTCTTGCATTGGCAAAACAGATAAGAAAAACAATATGATTTATCCTCAAATCCATTTGAAAGGAGCACACTAAGCTCTTGTACGGTGAATCAATTAGGACTCATAAATTTGAGTTCAAGCTGAACTAATTTCATTTGTTGACTCATGTTATTCTTAACACACCTTTGGACCATTGCACAGTAAACAAAGCTAAGTTTACTGTGTTCTTGCCTCTCTCCCATGTGCTGCTTCAGTGGCGATCCCCTTTCTTCCTCTCTGTACTCTGAGTATTCAAATAGAATATATTCGATTCCTTGAGATCACTAGCTTCGACTATGTGTAGCATTTTCCTTCTGTCGAATTCCTGTGTAAGCTCCATTTTTCAACCCTAATCGCCTCCATCTCTTCCCTTCGGTGGATTCTCGGGGGTATATATTGTGGGGTTTTTGCTTCTCTCTTTGTAACTCGGTAAATCTGAATTCATCCCCTTTCTCCCATCCACTGGAACCCACTGGACTTTAACTGACCCCTTTCTAAAATTCAAAATCCTTAATTTCATTTCTAAGGTTTCTCTGCTTTGGGCTTTTACTTGAAGAATGACAGGAAATTTATGAAAACATCGGGCTTTTCAACGATTTCATGGAATAGGTCTCACCAGTGGCAAATGTGGCATCGACTAGGGTCCACGAAGCAAATTCGAACTTGAGGGCTCATTACCCACTATTTCCGAGTTCGGAAATCAACTCCCTGAGCCGTTTCTTCCTGCCCTGATCCGCCATTAACCACTGTATACTCATCCTCCGGCTCAAACTCGGTAACCCTAGTATTGTTGGGATCTATATGTACCCTAAGGATAGAAAATCAATTCTAGGGATTTTCTATAAGTATGACATTTTGATATTAATAAAAAGAGATTATTCATATTTAATAAGTTGTATCCTATTTACTTTCATTTGCTGATTATATGATTATTTTGAGCATACATAAAAAACTCTTAGGCTGTTGGTAATGTATCAGATTACCATATGTATATAGGTTATATATAGAAGACGTGGTAATTTGATAACAGTCTAAATAAATGGTCCACAATCGATAGAATAAGATTTGGGGATCTTATTCATGATAAGATTATAAAGGTTGTCTACTTCCTTGAAAAGATGATTTGTCTTGACCATCGGATAGGTTCTAAGTAGAAACTTTAATATATACGAGTATTAAGGTATGACATTAGACTGAACCTAATGTGTTAATTAATTTGGTTTAATAATTCTGTTTATAAGAATTAATGATGTTTTAATTATCATCATGCATTAATCTATACCAGTATTGAGGTATGACATTAGACTGGACCTAAGGTGTTAATTAATTTGGTTTAATAATTCTGTTTATAAGAATTAATAACGTTTTAATTATTATCCTGCATTAATCTTAATCATAAAATGAATACTTGAGTTCGCATCCATGACTTGTGCATTTTGTTCCACTATAGATGAGACATTGATAATTGATGGTTAATATATTTGTGTTTCGGGTGTATGACTTATGGATGGAGAAATCAAGATTTATAGATACAGAATCCATAACTATCTTAACGATAATAAATATTGTCTACTTAAAGGCATTATTCGGGGAATTGAAAAATAATAAAACAAGATCTTGACCATTGATTTACTTTATGTTCTCAGATGGTTTACTGATTGTATGGCTTTATAATTGATGGTTCTTTCAATAGAGAATAATTCAACTTTAAGTTAAAATGATTGAAATGGCAAAATAGAAAAATCCTTAATTTAATCACGGATAACATATGGGGATTAAGTAAGTGATGAATAAATCATGAAAGAAACACTGCGTGAGAGAGCTTTCATAATATGGTATGTAAACGGAAGTTCAGCTTCAGACTTTTAGTGGAATAGTCCTAAAGTTGATAATTGATGAATAATTAATCTGAGATTAATTTTTCACAATTATAGGAGTCTCTTTACATATTTACATCGCGTCCCTCTACTAGCTCATAAAGTTCCACAAAACGTCTCGGGCTTTATTTCTAATGAGATCGGTATATTAAATGGAAATTTAAAAAGGTCTATTAAGATATTGTACTCTCTTACATGCAGTCTCGGAAGAGAATTGAACATGTGAAATTAATGAAGACAAATAATGTGGTTTGTCAGCATATGATTGGTTATAAATAAAATAATTATTTGTTAATTATTTTGGTTAATTAAATTCGAGAAATAAGATTATGTTTGAATTATTTAATCTTTGAAAGCAAAATTTTTCTCTCCTAATTAATACTACACGGTTTTTTAATGGATGGAAAGAAGAAGATTTTGTTTCAAAATTATTTAAATATATTCCAAACATTAAATTATTAATTGATTTAAATAATATAGCTTATTTCATAGATTTTCTTTTCTTAAAGAATGGTGCACATTTTTTTGGTGGAAAAGAAATCTAAAATATCATTTATTTAAATTAATTAAATATGGATAATGTTTGTTGAAAATATTTATTTAAATTCAAATAAGATAATCTTATTTAAAATTCAAAGGTTTAAAAGGAGTTTGAATCTAAATAGGATTAGGATTTTTTGACTAGTCTAGATTCTTAATTCAAATTTGAACCACCAATCAACCTTCACATTATGTGGAGGAAGAATTTTTTGAGTCTTCTCCTAGCAAAAAACCGTCCATAAGGTTTAAAGAACCTAGTCTGAAATTTGAATGATTTTTTGGTTCAAAAGATTATCCAGACAAATAATTATTAATTATTTTTCAAGCATGAGATATTTTTCAAAAAGGATTGGAGTATTATATAAAGGCTAGGGGTTCTTGAAAAAAATTAATCCATCATCTTATGCACTCAAATAGGTGGACGGTTTTTGGAGAAAGAAAAAACACCAAAAACTAAGTTTTTGTGCTTGAGAAAATTCGTTCTTCTTGGATATGAGAAAAAGAGAGAAATTTTCATTAAATCAAAACTGTAAGGAAGGTTAAGCCGAGTGATATTTTTCATAGAAGGTTTACCAGCTCCTGTTTTGTAATTTTAAAGAACGAACCCAAATCGAATTCTCAATAAGGTACATCGAAATTGAGAAAGTGGGATCTAGACTTCAGAATAATTACTAGTTGCTTGGATTCATAGCGCGTTTGTCCACTCACATTCTAAGATGTGAGGACTTGAGAATAGCAAAAAGGTACGTTGCTCAACGCTCTAACAATTCTGAAATCTGAGAAACAAGGTACGTTTGATCATGTATTTAAGTTATTGTTATATACATCATGAGCTTCTCTTCTAAATTGGTATAAAAATTTTAAAACTTTCGCTGTGCCGCAACTCTGATATCGGATCCGTTTTTTCCAACAAGTATAACTTTTTAACTTATTTCTCAAATAAATTCGTTACAATCTCATATGTGTTTGTTCATTTAAAACCGGATTTGTGTAGAGTTTTTGTTTTTATTTTTTGTATTTTTGGTCTTGGTTTAGTTGAAAAATAAATATTGCTGTTATTTGATGGGGAACATTAGTATATACATTCACTCCTACTTTGCATCCGAAAGTTCGAGTTTATTTCCCACTGGTTGGTCGTGTGTTGTATTTTTGGTCTTCACATTTACCGTGATATGTCTGAATGTTCTGGTTATATGTCTTTGCTGAGAGAGTGGTGAATGTAAGGCATCGATGTTGAATCTTCTTGTTTTGTCGTTTAATCATGTGCCAAAAATGGGTTATAGATGGAATTGTTGGTTGGAATGATAAACCAATCCCCAATTGCTGCCCAATCTCTCTCTATATATTCATCCTTTGTTTAAATGTGATTTGGCATCTCCAATTTCAAATTTCTAATTGCCCATAGTTTTAATTGTGACTATGTTACATATTCGAAGCCAATGCATCAAGTCTTTGGACTTCTTAGATTTTGAGTTTTGTATTTAGATAAATAATAGTTTGGCATGTGACGTTATGAACAATTATAAGGATGTTCTTCGATTTTGATTTGGAATTTGTAACTACATCTATCGGGTCTTTGACATACATCAGATGAAATCTAACAAACAATTTATACTGACCCAATTGTCCTCTTTATGTTACAATTATAAAATATGTTTTTCCTATTTTGCTTTTCAATTTTTTAAGGAAATGCCTCATAAATCATCGCGTAAGACGTACTTTTTGTAACGTCCCGACTTTTCAAACTGTTAACTAGCTTACTTATTCGTATTTAATTTAATCTTAACACTTATTTACGTTTGGTTCTAAAAATACAAAAAAAAAAAAAATTTATAAACTATATTCATACTATAAAAACTAAATTTACTAAAACTTTTAACTGAAGAAAATAGAAACAATTGGCTATACAAAATCAATCTTTAATTTTCTTATTTACGATAGTATGTATATCCAAGACAAGTTAGGTCACAAAATATTTTAACTTCTGGATGATAAATATCCTATTTGAATTCGTATTTAAATAATATTTTAAAAACTATAATTTCATGTAAATTAAAATGAAATGGTCTAAAGTCTTTTTCCCGTAAAGTGCTCATACTAGTTTAGTAATACTAAAACATTAGGACATAGTTATAAATATAGGTGATACAAAATAATCTAAGAAGTCTAAATGCGGAAATTAAATTCATGGTGGTATCCCACTCCCTTTCTTCATCGTCTCCGCACAACTTCATCTGTCCATAAGAACATCTAAATAATGGGCTGTTTATCTGCGTTACCTACAGCACAAACACACATACGTATAAGCTTTCGCTCAGCAAGTACAAACAATATCTCACAAAACATTTTATAAAGTCATATTATCACACGTAACATCAAAAATGTTCAAAAGTGCACGTGAACATGTGTGTTTATTTATGCTTTATTATATACATGTCTTATCTACTTAAGGGTCCTTATGTCGTACCCATATGCGCGCAACCAATGGGGAATTAGAGGAGCGACCCTCCAACAGCCTCCAAGTTCATATCTTATAACTTTCATTCTTATCATATCCTTACACTAATTGGAGGTTAGTACGACACTTAATCCTATATTTTATTTATCTCATTCTTATTAATTATGACAATTTGTAGATTTACATGTCACTATGCATCTATCATTATGGCATAAATATCCGTAAGGCATGCCGATCATGTCAATGCAAGAGAAATTATGAACATCAAATACTTAATCAAAGCAATACGTATAATTCATATATTCATCACATCATCAAGTTAAGTCATAGCAAACGTAGAGTATTAACAAAGAAAACATTTTGTTCCATGTTGTATGTGAGGTTTGTACTTACTTGTCTTATGTGCTTAAACTTCTGGAGTTGTATCTTCTACTATGCAAATTTGAGAAATTATCATGATTTAATAATATCTTATTATTAGATATAATCATAGTTATATTACTTTAATCATTTATTCAATTATTTTATAAACTATAGTGAACTTAATTTACTTATATCATAATTAACCTTAACAATTAATTCTTATTAATTATTAAGTGTTAAAATAAATTTTTACTAATTATTATTTAATTAACTTAATTTAATTATTTATTTTGATTAATTAATTGATCAATTGATCAATTAATTAATTAACTTATTAAGTAATAGTTAATTATTATTTTATTTAATTGAGTAATTATAATTAAATTATATAATTTTAATTGACTTATTAATAATTATCTTGTTAATAATTTAATTATGTTACTTAAATATCCTTTCTCATATAATAATTAATAATTTGATTAACATAATAATTAATATTTGATTAATCTCTAATTAATCATCCTTAATTATTTTGATGATTATATCAATGATTAATGATTAATGATTAATGAATAATTAATCTCTAATTAATCATGTGTTATAATTATGTAGTTATTCAACATAATAATATTGATTATTATATATTAACTCTTATAATTAATTAATTAATTATTAATCAATTAATTAATTAATTAATTAAGTATTAATTAATTAATTAATTAATTAATTAATTAATTGTTAATCAATTAATTAATTAATTATTAATCAATTAATTAATTATTAATCAATTAATTATTAATCAATTAATTAATTAAATATTTTATTAATTACATTTGGTTATGTATTAATTAATTAATTAATTAGGTAATTAATTAATAAATCAATCAAGATGATAAGGAGTCACCTAAGGATATACCTTTATTTTGTTATTGGGCTAGTCCAATCCCCTTAGTTATATTTATTTAGTTGGGCTAAGATAATCTCCTGGTATATGCCCAGTAACCCTCTTGTGTACTTTATCTTAGTCCATTGAAACTTGTGATTCAACTTTATGAAGTTAGGGTTTTTCACATTATTTGATCATACACTTAAAATCAACTCATTTCATAACCAAATATATTCATATGTTATGACTTACCCTTATGTCACATTTTAATATTTAATTGTTTTATTGGCATAGGATTTTAACTTGTAAGATTTATTTAGATTCGAGTATAATTCCGTTTTAGACACTTGATAACTTGTTGGAAAGCTTGAAATATCTAGTTTCTGTCTTCATAATTTGTTTTCTAAGATTCTAAGCATTTCAAATATTAATATAGACGTCTTTCCATAGTATCTTATGATAAAATCTCAGATTACCAAATTACAATACAATTTTAAGGGATTTATTAAAATTTACGTACATATCTGTTTTAAACGCATGATACCTCATTTGGAAGCTTAAGATGTCTACTTTACCATGGTAAAGTTATTTCCTTTAGCACTTGAGTGTTTCATATCATTAACTTTGGTTTTGTTACTGTTGGTTTCACATTTGAACCACAAATCCAGATTCATATTGGTCAGATTAGAAAAATCATAACAATTTACTTGACAATCCAAATAATACAAAAGCTATGTCATTGGAAAGCTTATAATGTCTATTTTGTATGAAAAGTTATGTCATTAGAAAGTTTTTTATAAAAAGTTATGGTTTAGTAACTCAAAATCTACAAAACCCATGGCTAGTACAGGATTCCAGTAAGGATTTTCGGTTTGTAGCCCAAATTTGTAAAATCCACCAAAAATTGCACATTTATTTGTTCAAGGCATATGATACCTTGCTGGAAAGCTTAAGAAATATAATTTTTAGTTCTCTAACTTATAATCCAAGATTTTGAGTTTAAAGGATTCGGAGTACAATAAACCCATGGCTATGCTGTGTCTCGGAGGTTCATTTTCTCTCTAGTTTTATGTCATAACTTCAAAGGCACATAACTTTATACATATAAAAGCAAATCAAGTGATTCCAAAGTCTAAAATGAATTTTATCCTCTTTAGAATCTTAATATATAATTTTTTTTATATTAAAGTTTCTAATGCATGCTATATCACCACAATAACTACAAACTTCAACAAAACTTTTTCCTACAAGATATCGAACCTCCCAAGTTCTTCTCAAAACTTTTTCCTAGGTAAGGAGAAGTCTAACATTAAGGTCATAACTAAACATCATAATTTAGTTCTCCAAAAATGACTAAAACACAAAAAATACCACCAGTTTACCTCTAGTAAAACGTCCTCTATGTAATATCCGATTTTTCAACGTTCACATTTTCCTCCTTATGAAATATTTTCACATTATGAAGGTATGCGCGAAAAAGCTCGATTTAGAGCTTTTGTTAGATTTTGTAAGTTTTGATGGGTCGAGAAGACTCAAAATTGATTGTTAAGCTCAAAAAACGGACCTTTTAAGTCGAAAAGGCCGAAAAAGTACATGATTTTACGAAAGTCAACTTTGACCAAGAAAAGTCAAAAGTTGACTTTATGATATGTTGAAAAGCAGTATGGAAGAATATTGAGAAAAATGTTTTGTGAGCTAAATAGCAAGAATAAGCCTTAAAATGTCCCTAGAAAATCAAGCACATCAAGATAAGGTTAAGGGCAAAATGGATCCGGAAAAATTGAGAAAAATTTTTACGGTCCACAATTCTCACAGATAAATTTTGTACTTCGATACAAAATAAAAATACTGTATATTGGTGAACCACAGTATTAGAATTAATTGTGTAGTACACAAAAATGAATTTTTGGAGACAAAAAGAAAGCCAAACATGACCCTTATGTGAGGTAAGCTCAATGACCTCACTAAGTACCATTCTCATGACATCATTTCCCACTATCTAAGTTTGGAAGATGTGGAGCCTCCCACACCACACAAGAATTTCGGCCACCTCATAGGGAGAGCAAAGAAAATGCAAAATTTTGGGGCAAAAGTTGTGATTAACCCAAACTTCCCAAAGGCCTATAAATACCCCATTTTCTATTCATTTTAATTGGAAAAAAGAGGGGAGGTTCTTGCCAATTTCTTGTTGAAAAATCCGGATCTAGAGGGAGAGAAGGAGGAGAGGAAATCAAAAATTATCTTGGGGTTTTAGCTCTTAGGGTGGTCGGTTTTGCAAGGAGAAAGAAAGGGAAAAGTTTGAGAAATTTTATGGGTATTTTGGTGTGGGTGGCCGAACAAGTGAGGGAGGAGAAAAAGTGAGAGAAAGTTGAAATTTTTTTAGGGCTAATCCTTGTGGGGTGCTCGACCTTGGAGGGGAGAAATCTAAGGACCAACCGAAAGCTTTTGGAGCCCCAATTTTGGAGGTGTAGTCGTGGGTGAGGAAGGCTAGGGCAAGAAAGAGATTTGGGTGACCAAACTTGGCTTTGGTCTAAGGTAAAGATCTAGAACCCTAACCCCTTTATTTGAGTTTAATTTTGAGGTTATTTGGTGCTTCAAATTCAGTTTGTAAGGACATAAGTCCACTCTTAATTTCTGTCCTAAGTTTGGTGTTTGTGCTTGATTTGTAGATCTAGGGTATAGGGCTTGATTTCTTGCTTAATTTTGTGCTTGTTTATGCTTGTTGGTTGATTAATTTTCATGCTAGATGCTTAGGTTGTGTGTCCCCTGATTTGGTCCCAAAATCTGCCCTAGGCAGTAGGTGAGTGTGGCTGCTAGCATGTGGTTGAATGATGAATGCTTGTTGAATGTATGCCTAATTCTAGAACCATGCAAGCACTAGGTTTTGTGCAATTTGGGTTCGGCTTGCATGGATCCAACGGAGCAGTTTATGGGTTCATGGGGGACGTTAGAAGCGCTGTGTATTTGTTGAGTAAGCTCCCAAAGTGGTCGGTCGAGATAGATTCGCGAAATAGGACGTAAACCGGACGTAAACCCCAAAACTGCTAATTCGGATTCGAATCTGGCCAGTTTCGGGAAAGTGAAATTTTAAGGCCTTTAGAGGCCGAACGGGGTAAAAATCAAAACACAAAAGTTGCTCGGAACGATTTTTCCTAGAGGGCAACGCAAAAAGAATATCAAAATGAGGCTCCAACGGCCTCCGTTTTTAGCAAAACCCGTGGCTGATTCCCCAGACCTAGTTTTTCCAGGGTCAGCCAGTTTCAAACGAAAACTAGTACTAATGCAGGCAGAACTAGATTTTTCACAAAACACGAAAGTTTTAGCATTTTTCGAGAGCTACAACTTTCGTGAGACAAGTTTTTCAGATTTTGAACGGATTTTTAAACTGAGACTGTTTTACGAAGGGTGCACAGGGAATCCGAAAATTCCTGCACCTTAGTTTTACAAATGCTTTCTAAAAACTGTAAAATTGTTTTTAAACCGTTGTTTTAACTACGAAAACTGTTCCAAAGGCAGTTTCCGACCCAAAACAACCTTTATAAAGAGTTGTTTCAAAAATCAAAATTTTTATAAAGAGTTTAAAGGATTTTTAAGTTAAATCTTTCAAAAGTACAAAAAGTAAGGAAATAGAAATATAAGATAAGAAAAAAGGGAGTTTTTAAGGAAATTTGGAAGTTAGGTGCTTAAGACTTCCAAAAGATAAGGAAATGCAAATTTTGGATAAGAAAATGAATTTTATAGTAAAAATGAGTAAGCAAGCCGATTACGGGCCGTAACCGGAAATAGGACTCGAATTGCCGGGCTTAGCCCCAAAGCCCAGAATTGACAAGGGTTGACCAGTAGTTGACCAAACGTTAACTTTAGTTGACCCAACAAGTGGATAAAGGTAACCTTACAGGTTATCCAACGTAACCCTAAAGAATACCAATAGTTAGAATGGGCCAAGAAAAGTGGGTAAAGAGATTAACCCAATAAGTTATGATGTAAGAGTAAGGCCCAAGGTTTTCAAGAAAATTCAACAGTAGACTAAGGATCTACCCAAGAGGTTATCCAACGTAGCCTCTTAAGGGGATAATCAAAGTTTAAATTATTCCCAAACAGTAAAAGGCCTAATTGGACCAAGTTAGATATCAGTCGGGGACATACAACTAGGTTTTAGTAGGTATGTTAGTTAGGGTACCAATATTCTACAACAAGAAGCAGAATCTCACCTATGTCCTTTTTCAAGCAGGGGAAGACCTGCAGCTGTGCCCGAAGGCAGGACAGTTTCAAGTTGGACATAGAGAGAGAGATAAGTACAACTCCGCCTACAGCATAGGCTTTAGTTGCTACTTGCTAAAGTATGTTAGATGTATGCTAAGGGTGTATGTAACTGTATGCTATGTGATGTTTTGTGATATGCTAAGTGCCGTGCTTTATGTGAATGTTATGAGATGTTGTTATGTGCAATATGTAATGTGGTATGCTATGTGGTATGATAATATGCGATGTATGCAAAAAGTCATGTAAGCTAAGCATGTAAGGTAAGATGTAAGTATGTTATGTTTTATGCAAAGAGTGACATCACGATTGCATGTTCACTAAACATAAGATGAGATTAAAGAAAAGAAAGTAAGATGGCAAGCAAGCTTGCCTGTGTCGTACCACCCGTCCGAGATCGAGTTGGGCTATGGTTTGAGTTGAACTGGGCTAGCCGGCCCAACCACTCCATAGTTGTGCGCCGGGTACGGACACGTATGTAAGGGCCCATAAAAAAGATAAGCATGATAGTAAGTTGAGGGTAAAACAAGCATAACTGGACTATGCATCTGTTATGCAATGCAATGTATGAATTGATGTGATATGCTATATTATGATGAATGTGCTTTGATAAGTTAAGTTAGAATGTGTATGCTAGGTTATGTTAGGTGACGTCGCGGCTTAGATAGTTGTGCTTACTGAGTGTTAGCTCATAGTTTGACATCTATGCTGTAGGTAAGCCACCTGACAGCGATGGGTGATGCAAGATGAAAGTGCAAGGCGAGGCACACTGTGAAATTGTGGGAATACGATGCCACTACGCGTTTTGTTCAATATGTATTTTCTTATACTAAATATTTTATTCACGATACGCTTATTATGTTTAGACGTATATAAGCTAGTATAAAAAAAAAAAAATTCCCGCTGCATTTCGTCAAATAAATAAGTAAGTACATTAAGTAAGTTAAGTAAGAAAGTACGATAAGTATGTTAAGGTAACGGCCTGTGCTAGACGGGTCATTACACTCTAGCTCCGTTTCTCACTTCTTCGATCTTGGTGACGGGGTTTCTTAGAGCTTGAAAATGGAGGGAGAAGAGTGTTTGAGGGGTGTTGGAGATGGAGAATAGTGTTGGTGGTTCTTTTTTTTGTTTGAGCTTGGTGGTGGCTAGAGAAGTTAGGGTTTTTGAGTTTAACTTGTGTGAAAATAAAATAGGGTATTAAGGGTTTGTGCACAGAACTTTCACCTTAAGAGAGCTGTATTTTGAGGGGTAAAATTGAAAAATTTTTAGCTGATTTCCCCCTTCAATGCTGCCACTTCAAGGGAGGGTTTTGGGGTGAAGATTTGGTTTAACAAGGTGGAGACAAGGGGTTACTTTCACTTATCTCTTCCTTGGGTCAACTTGTCAAAATAAACCATATCATCTCTTACATTTAGTTGCATGCATGCATCACTTTCTTCTTTTCTCATTTGTTCACATTTCTCCTTGCTTTCTTGAACCAAAATCCGGATCCCCCCTTGCCTTCTCATTTTTAATTTTGTTTTTCTTTCTTCTAATTTCCATCATTGATCTAAGATTGTCATCTTTATTCTCATCCATTGGATCTTCCATCACACCAATCCTTACCTTAAGCTCTCATTGGTCACTTATCATTCAAAGTTTGACTATTAATTTGCCTATGATTATTTAACATAAAATCCACACCTTTGATTTCAAATTTAAGCACAATTCTTAATTAATCTTCCACTTTTGGATTTTCTAAGAGTAAGTACTAATCATCTATCTTCTATATATGTGACATATTAATTTCCCAATCACACTCTCAAAACTTAACTATTGATATTATCAAAATAAATACTAAGATCATTAAATTGACCTACTAATAAAAATCGGGGTCCTTCCCAAAAATTAACATTATCCCTTTAATACGACATAATTAATTTTTTGTATAAATCTATATGTCGTTCAACTCATTTTTTATGTATTTAAAATTTTTCATTTAAATAGAGAAATTCAACATTGTTAAATCATCGACATCATCACACTGATGATGCATATACAATAATTCATGATCTCGAAATTTCATATTCATCAAAATAATTCATTATAAGTATATTAATGAAAGAAATCCATAATAATGATTCATGAATTAAGTTTATAAATTTCTAGGGCGTCACACTTTTGGGATAACACTAAGAAAAAAAATTCCTTCAAAAACTTGGATGAGTATTTTTCTTATAATGGCAGTAAACATCCCTCAATTCAAATTTTTGAACAATGAGCTTCTGAATTTAATTCTGATTATGGCAGGGTACCTGCCTATGGATTAACATTACATAAAAAAACAAAAAAAAAAAACAAAAAAAAAAAAGAGGATGAAGAAAATATATAGGGGATGGAAGGCATTGCAAGTAATTAAGAACTGGGCTTATATATGATCCGTCGACCGATAGAGTTATTTGTTCGGATAATGCTTGGCAGAGTTTTATCCAAGTAATTGCATTGTCCAACTGTGACGTGCAAATTTAATTTTTTAAGCACACGACTAGTAGACGAGGATGTTGATAGAATTTCATTTGTAGGTTCACAAGGAATGCAATCATCTCCGCTACGAGGGACTTTTCAACAAGGAGTTGTATTGCAATGTTTTTGAAAAAAATCATGCTGTAGGTGCCTCAGGATTTGCGTCAGTTACTATGCGAGATGGCAGTAATCCATACGTCGAGACTAAAAATATCTATGGACAACTCTAGAACCTAACCAGTTTTAGGTAAGGAACCAACTCTGACCAACAATGGGTGGTAAGACGTCCACAGAAGAGTGGGCAACGAAGCTGACCCATCACGGTCTAGGGACAATTTTGGTAAGAGAAAGCAAAGAGAGGCAACAGACGAGATTACTTACTAGGCTATGCAGGAAATAGTCAGTTATTTTCCTAGTTGCTCGCAATCAGATATCAGTAATGAACAATCAAGCCGACTAGATCACTTGCTAATGTGCATGAATATGATGACCGAGATGGATATTCCGCTTAATAAGTGGATGATTATGTAGCATTACTTTGAGGCTCATCCATGGGTGCATTATACCTTCCATCAGCTTCCCGATGAAGATAGACGAGACATTATTGCATCTGTTGTGAAATCTCAATCCTCATCTGACGATTGAGTTTTTCATGAAATTTTTTTTTTCTAATATTAATTTTTTGCAGACATAACATTGATTTTGTTCAATTTTAATTGGATTATGTTTTTTTATTTATCTTAGTCATGTTTGCACTATCTTGTTTTGTTAGTTATGTGATTTTACCAATTGACTGATGAATATTTGTTTATTTAATGATTAATTAGAGCATTTGTAAAAACAAAATTAGTTTATCATGGCTTCGAAATGATTAGTTTGACGTTTAGTTTAATTTTAACTGAATTAATTAAACATCATGTGGAAAAAATTGATCTAAAACAGGTACACAACCAAATTTGATTTCTCAGTCAATTCTCAATATGAATCAGTTTATTTTGGCATCCAAACATGAAGAAGATAACCAATCCTCAGAAAATGAGTGAAGCAACGATGACGATTTTCTTGTAATGGCAGTCGTTGTCGTGGCTGCTAGTAGGCATAACAGATAAAGAGATCCACAATGAATGCATAATTCATGACTAACTGACAGTATGCATGTGGAAGAGATAATACATGGACATAAAGAAATTATTCAAGATTTGATAAGTATGAAAGCATATACACTCAAAGCACTAAGTCAGGTTCTAGGTGGTAGGGAATTATTGAGGCCGACTTGTAAAATGAATGTCAATGAGTAGTTATTAATTTTTTTTATCTATTTGTTCCCAAGGCGCAACGAACAAGCACATTTCTTATTTGTTCCAACATTCTAGAGAAACATCTTCTCATTGGTTCTTTAAAGTGTTAAGAGCTATTTGTGCTTTAAAAGATGAGTTCATAAGACCGCCCAACTACAATGAGGTTCAACATTTGATTGAGGAACATTCCTACAAATATAGGCCCTAGTTTGATGTAAGTTATCGATGTCGTCGCATCCAATGTTCATATTCATGATTCTAGAGAAATGACAAATTAAATTTGTGTGATTTAACTCGTGTTATTAGTGCATTATTCACCATAATATACATTTTTCCTTCCTTATGCAGAATTGTATTGGCACTATAAATGGAACACAAGTACCATGTGTGCCACACGAGGATAATCCTGAAGCATGGATTAATCGAAAAGCTGTGAACTCGCAGAATGTCTTGGCCCCTTGCTCATTCGATATGAAGTTTACTAATATATTGGCCGGCTATAAGGGATCTTCTCTTGATGTAAGAATGCTGGAAGAGGCAATTGTATTTCATGGATTCCCAATACTGCCACCTGGTAAGATCCTCTATAACATTATACGACTGTTTAAAAATAATCAAGTTATTATAAAATAGTTTTGATAATGCAATGAGTACTTTGCAAGAAAATTTTACGTAGTCAATTCGGGATACACGAATAAGGATTGTTTCCTTAGTCCATTTCAATAAGAGACCTATCATTTACACGAATATCAGAAACGTCACGTCCGAATAGGCACCAGGAGGGAAGTATTTAACTACACGCACTCATCTTTGCGGAATTGCATTGAGTGAACTTTGGTGTATGGAATGCCAGATTTAAAATACTTAAAGGCATCAATAATTATCTCATGGAAAAATAAGTATTCATCCCAGTGGCTTGTGCGATTGTTCATAATTTCATAAGGATGATACAGGTTAGGGATCCTATTCTTGCAGAGTATACAGCAAATTGTGTGCATGTAGGTAGACATGTTGATGTTAACGTGGATGTCATGTTGGCCAATGGGGCCGATGATGGAGGTCCAAGTACGAGAAGGCAGCAAGATGCATCAAAGAGGGGCACAATGAATCAGTTGAGAGGAGTTTTGGCTGATGATATATGGGACAGATATCAATGATTTTCATGGTATAAATCCACTTGAAATTAAGGCCATTTTTATCTGTTCAATGTAGATTATGGGGAGAATTTCATGTTTTTTTATTAGCACTCTTTGTTAGCAACTATGTAATTAAAATTGTTGTATTTTATAGCTATGCAAAAAAGATTGTGATTAATTTGATGTCTGCTATTAATGTTTTTTTTTTTAAACAATTTTTCCTTCACAACCTACAATGCCATGTCATTTGATGGAGGCAAAAGTATTAAAATGGGATAAAACCTCGTAAATTGCAAGCCATTTAAAAGTAATCCAACTCAAACAATATTTTGTCTGAGTACGGTAACAATTATTCTACACATAGGAACCATATTAATATGTAAAAAAATAAAATTAAATATTTTCCAATACATAATACAATTATACTAAAGCACTTTTCCCAATGCAACTCAATTTTTACATCAAAACACTCAACTCATGTTAAACCTTTTCAACTCAAACTTTTTACCAAATGCTCAACTCAAACTCTCAACTTAATTTATCTTCAACTCAACTTAAAAATCTCAACTCCAACCGTGATACCAAATGGAGGCTAAATTATTAATTTTGTTACATTTTTATTACTTTTGTTTAGTAGTATTTTTATTATATTAATTTAATTAAATATTATCATTTTCTATCTTATCTATTTAGAATTTTTAAGAGAGAGTTAAGAAGTTAAACCGACTACCAAGAACTAAAAGAACTCCAAGAAGATCAACCATCTTAAAAATTAGCATTAAAAAAAATTTTTTTTTTTGGTGCTAAATTTTTGGAAATGAAAATATGGAAAAGAAGAAAAAAAAAAGTTCGTACACGACATCAAGTAGAGGAAATTGTTTAATATTACGACTTAAAAAAATTTGAAGAACATTCGTCAATTGTTCCAAATATAACAAAAATAAAAAATTAAGTGAGTGAATGAGAAAGGGAAAGAGATTTACCAATATTAAGTAAAAATAATAATATACATGCCAAAAAAAATGATAGGAAAACGTTAAATATTAATAATAAGAAAGCTAACAAGCACATATATTAAAGCAATCACATACATTGCTCATCTATGCTTTTATACAGTTAAGTAACTGTTATAGTTACTTAACCATTACCTCTATTTGTTTTGTTTTGTTTTGTTTTTGTTTTTGTTTTTTTTTTTAATATTTCAAGGTCTTGATAGATGGCGATCGATCTTAGAAATTCTGGAGGTGAGTTTGAGAGACAGAGAGAGAAAGAGTTTGAGATATAATTATGATAAGTGAAAAAAGTGTTTGAGTATTATCAAATCACCAAAGAAATAGAAAAGAATATGTTGGATACTTTGAAATTTTTTTCTTTCTTTCTTTTTTTTTTTTTTGTTAAATAACTTTTTTTTTCTATCTCTATTTTTCTTAATAATAACCATAAATTTTAATGTCTATTTTCGAGTAGTGAAATGTATCGGTATAGAATTTTCAGATTTGAGAGAAAGTAACCAAGGTGGTAGAGGTGGTTGCGCCGGTGTTTCAAAAAAAAAAAAAAATAGAGAGAGAGAGAGAGAGTAATAGCTTTGTATCTTTTATTGTTGTCAAGCTTTTGTTATTATTAATTTTTTGGTTTCCTTTGTCAGATTTGAGAAGAAACCATAGTATTTTTTTAGTTAACTATTAAAAAAGGAATGGCAGATTTGTAATAAGTATGTAAAAGGAGGCCAATTCTACCATAGGATAAGGTTGCATTACCTCATGGATGGTGTAAAAATCCTCCACCATATAATTGCATCTCTCTGGTGTTAAAGATCTCAAATGCAAGATTGTAAAATAAAGCCTATTGTGCAGGATTTAGTCTGAGTAAAGAGGGGGAAAAAATGATTGGGTTTGTTCCTCACCCTCCTCTGTCAACGGTGGCGAGATCGCTAGTAATACCTACGACGAATTCCAGTGGCCAACGTCTGTGGTCATGAGTCGTTGTCGCAGGGGCGTGCATTTGGAGTCACTGTCGTTATCCTTTGTAGGGATTGGTGCAGTTGCTAGCATGGCCCTTCTGGTGGGGTTGCATTGTGGATCTGCTGCATGCTGACAAGCCCACAATGGTGAGAACACCGACAACCCCATCACACGAGAAGCGCCCAACCCCCTGCTGGAAAAAAAAAGGTTTTTAAACCATTTTGAGATCCAAATTTGAGTGGGACCTAATTAGTAAAAGAAACGATTCATGGTGGATTTACATTATCCGTCGTAAGGATATCAAAATCGTATATTCATACACTCCAAATGGTAATCCAGTGAATGAGAAATTGATATTCAAAGTGTACCCAATGGAATAGAATTTTGTTGAAAAATTACTTATAAGTGTGGAGTCTCACATTAATTAGGTATAAAAACTTGATGGACTCCACACTACTTAGGTATAAAAACTTGATGAACTTTATATTCTATGTGTGGAGTCTCACATTATTTAGGTATAAAAACTTGATGGACTTTATAAGAATTCGCACTTGTAGACTTGGGTAAGATGATATACTCAATAGGCTTTCTCACGCGTAAAAAGGGGGTGCAAATCATGGCCCCAGTGGGTTTAGGGCCTAATATGTGTGCCCCCACGATGAGGATGACGCAAATGTCAGTCCATCGAGCTTATCCAAAAGATTAATTTGAATATGAATTGTTGTTTCCTAAGACATAATTCAAGTGAAAGATCCTCTTGGGTACACCATCTTACCCAAATCCACAAGTGTAAATTCTTATAAAGTCCATCAAGCCTTTATGTTTAAGTAATTTAGGACTCCAAATCCTTGGCAATTTTTCCAACAAATTCTAATTCCAATGGGCACACTTTGAACATCAATTTTTTATTCACCCGATTATTATTTTGAGCATATAAATATATGATTTCGATCTCCTCGTAATGGATAACGCAAATCCACCAACACCTGTTACTTTTATAAAATGGGTCCTACTCAAATTTGAACCTCAAAATGGCTTCTCAAAATGGTTTTTCCAACACTATCTTCATCTTATGCCACATGACGTCTGCTCGCCCAGGTCTCAGCGAGCTTTCAGCGTTGTTGCTGCTTCTCAGGCCACTATACTCATCGACTACAACGATGCAAGCCTCATATCCAATGCAACAACCTCCCTGCCACAATCTGCGAGAGACGAAATCCAATGACAGAGCAATGGAGGGCCTCTAGATATGTAATTTTCCAAACAAAGAGAAGTTCTCCCATTGAAAGCTTCATCGCACATGGATTCGTTTCCCCCTGCAAGCAACTACCCTCTTTCCATGTTGTTACTAGTCCCCATAATCAAATTTCCTGACTTCATCATTCACTACAAGAAATTTCACTTTTGGAGACCAAAAAATTGGTCTCATAAGGTCTATTTTTTGGTCGCCGTTCCCTTCCGTGACCAAAAATTTTTGGTTGCCATTTGGTCCCCGAAAGCTGGTCGCACTAGGTATCGGCGACCAAAAAAATTTTGGTCTCCGTTGGTCAAAATCCGCGACCAAGAAAATTTGGTCTCCGTTGGTCATAGAAGAATCCAAGACCAAAAAAATTTGGTTTCTGTTAGTCAAAATCCGCAACCAAGAAAATTTGGTCTCTGTTGGTCATAGAAGAATCCAATACCAAAAAATTTGGTCTCCGTTGGTACACAGAAGAATCCGAGACCAAAAAAATTTGGTCTCCATTGGTCGCAGAAGAATCCGAGACCAAAAAATTTGGTCTCCATTGGTCAAAATCTGCGACCAAGAAAACTTGGTCTTCGTTGGTCATAGAAAAATCCAAGACCAAAAAAATTTGGTCTCCGTTGGTCATAGAAGAATCCGAGACCAAAAAAATTTGATCTCCATTGCTCTAAAAAAAAAATCCGAGACCAAAAAAATTTGGTCTCCGTTGCTCTTTGAAAAAATTCAATTTTATTTGTTAGCAAAACGTATTTTGCAAAATTTTTTAGCTACCAAATATTTTTGTTACCGAAAGTTTGAACGACCAAAATTTTTTGATAACAGTAATATTTACAGTCTGTTGAGAATAGTCACATATTCTCAATATTCTCAACAGTAGTAGTCACAGTAATCATTTACAGCCTGTTTAGCTAAAACTTTTTAACTACTAAATGTTTAACTATAATAGGTATCAAACAAAGATAAAGTATAATCAAAACAAAAGCTAACTTAGGTCATAGTGGCCGGCGGCGGCGGTCCATTTTGCCATTGCGAGAAAAGTCCCGGATGATTTGAAAGCGGATTAAGTTGTTGAAGAAGTTGTTGGATTAGCTCATCTTGTCTTTGCAATCTCTCGTCTTGTTTTTTCATCATCTCATCTTGTTTTTTCATCCTATCCTCCATATCTGTTACACGCTGTTTATTGTTCGCAATTTCGTTTCTAAGGTTCTCAACCAACAATCGTTGTATAGGTCCTTCAGAGCTGCTCAATTGTCTCTTTTTAATCACAAAACCTGTTCTACGCTTAAACCCATATTTTTCATACCTTTCATTAATCAACACTTGAGAGTAGATTTTTTCTTCAGCATCAGAATCAAGTTGCGAACCCTCTGGTAGTTGACTTAATCTTTCATTACGTACTTCCATCATACGTTGCTGCGAGATTCAAAGTGTTATAAATATATAAATAAAAAGAATATAGTAGATGAAGTCTAACAATTAAGATTGAAATTACATAATCCGCTTCAGCTCGAGCAGTTTGCCAACCATGCTTTTCACTCCAATGAGTTAATTTAAAGACATCTAAATACTTTCCCGAGCATGTCGAATCTGGACTTGATTGGGTGTTCTATATTCAAATTATTAATCAAAAATAACATCATTTATTGTCTCTTATTTTAGAAAAATATATTATTCAAATCGTAACATTACTTAAAGTAAAGTATTTACCGGATGTTAATTCATTCAAATGTTGAATTAGAGACTTCGAGCCACCCATATAAGCACCTGACTTTTCACGATTACATGTACCAGCAACTGACTTTTTCTAAAAATGAGAATGAAAAGACAATTAATTCACTTATATATGTCAACTAAATGTTCTACAAAAATTTTGACAGCACTTTCCTTATAATTAGACCCATCCTAAAATTTAATAGCCTGTAAACAAGATACACATTCCACACACGGATTTCTCATATCAAACTCCATATAAATATAAAAGTTTACCTTCCATGTTTCAGATTGAAAGCATTCTATACACATCCACTTCCAATCTTCATCCTTCACATAAGGATACGGATTGTTGTCTAATGGATTCAACCCCTTCTCAACAATGTTTTGTAGTTGACATGGCATTTGTATCGAAAATTTTTGAACCTCTCAAAAAAGGTGTTATCTATAATGTCTTTCAAATGAGAATTGTCTTCTAAATCCATATCGAAATGTTCCTATAAAAACAATTATTAAGTTTTATAAATTTTTTCTAACTATAACACAATAGTTACCATGAATAGTTAAGGAAACAAATACCTTCAATTTTTCAATGCATACTTTTTTCACATCATCTGGAACCTTTCTCCAACCGCTGTAATGCAGTGGACAATAATGTCGTACAATTGAACCAATTGAATTAGCAAACTTTGGTGCATGTGTTCCATGTACACGAAGCTCTGTTTCTCTATAATTTATGCTTAGTTTTCCCTCTTTTGCCACTAACTTCTCAACACCCAAATTTCGAGTAGCTCCTCGAAAAGTAGGTCTTTCTGTTCAAATTTCAAATTTTAATTAAGAACATCAATGAAAATAATTAACAAGATTTAATTAAATTGAACATACTTTGATTTGCAGTCACTGGATGCTCGATAAGTTGTTGTTCCTAAAGAGTTGATTCAACAGCATGCTCTTCCTCAAGTATTGGCAAAGATGATGAAACTAGTGTTGCTTGAGATTGTTGGCCTTCAGATTGTTGGCCTTGTGTTTTTTGATCACGTGATGTTGTCTTGGTACTGGAACTGAATGACAGACACCTTCTACTAGACATAATAGATGTCCTGAAATCATAAAAACAAAAATAAGTAAACAAAAGATAACATTCAATTATCGACTACAAGAGAACTAATATATATTACAATAAACAATATTTCACTAACCAAGAAAAAAAAAGCGCGTTTCACATAAGACATTAAAATAAGTTCACATACTCATTTACTATAATCACTATCAATGTCGACATCGGTTTCCTCAGATAGATCATCAATTTCCTCATCAGAGTCCGAAATATCGAACTCATAAACGATTTCATCATCGAGATCAATCTGAAAGTCAATGTACAAGTTATCTATTTCTGTACGATTTAAAGGAGTTTCTTCAACATTCATGGTGTCAAATGAAATGTCGACCTCATTTGATAACTCATCTTAATAAGCATCATTGTCAACTTCGTCTTCATCACCATCATCATTTGCCAATAGTTTAGAAGTATTTTCCAATATGTGACGATGATTAACTTTTTGAACCACCTTCCATGCCTCGCCATTCTTATTGTCATCTACATAAAATACTTGTTTGACCTGATCTATCAATGCATATGGTTCTTCTTAAAACCATAATAAATCAGTTCTAATACTGGTGAAGTTAAATTCTTTCTTTATTCTTTTCTTTTTCTCATTGTTATCAAACCATGAACACTTAAACAAAATCACTTTGTTCCAATACTAGTATGAAACCTCCCAAACTTCATCAATTACGCCAAAAAAATCACATGAATCACCATCATATAATTCTGCCTCAACACAAACACCACAATTTTGTGTTGTGCGTCTTTCATCTCGCATTTTTGAGTGGTACCGCACTCCATTCACCATACAACTTGGATAGGAATGAATATTGAGACTAAGTTCATTCGCAAGAGCATATAAAGCATCTGAAACCGTTGACTCCGTATGCATAGCTCTAATCTACAACAACATAGATACTTAAAGTATTAGAATATGGTCAAAATTCTCCGGATAATAAGAAATACATGTCTAATTACCTTATCTCTAAACCATTCAGGAAATTCGGTTATTTGTGCAAGTGGAATATTTTGAACGCCTTGTGATTACAATATTGCAGCATGTTCACTGTCAGTGATCAACAGTTAAACATCACAATTGTCTAAAGATGAAACATATAATGAGAAGTTAAGGTATGGTATAACATACTCCATATATGGTTGCACATCTGGACAATTGTTCAATATATACCAATACACTTTGTCGCGTTCCTTTTTTGTCAAAAAAAAAAAAAAAAAACAGATTTTTTCCTCCCAAACGGTCTTGCTAGTTGCCGAAACACTGAAACAGATGATGATAATCGGTCCTGAACATAATCGGGATCGCGTTCGGGTCGATTAAAGCGGGTTTCAAGCTCATGTAGGTACATTGAACAGTATGTCAGGGCCTCATTAATGATATAACCCTCCGCAATCGACCCTTCAGGACGGGATTTATTTTTCACATATTTCTTCAAATTCCCAAATGCCTTACAATACAACTTCTTTGTTTTTATTTCCTGTTAAGAATATAAAAACAAACGATTTATGCCAATAAAGATAAGATGAAATTACCTTTCACAAGGATACATCCACCTTGTATGCACTGGTCCCCCTAACTTCGCCTCATGAGGCAAGTGCACTGCTAGATGAATCATAACATCAAAGAAAGCTGGAGTAAAAATCCTTTCTAGCTTGCATAAAATGTACACGATGCCTTCTTGTAATGCGTCTAAGTCCTTTATTGACAACGTCCTCGCACAAAGTTGATGAAAGAACGAAGATATCTCAGAAATAGGACTTAACACTTTATCTTTCAAGTACGACCTTAACCCCACTGGCAAGAGTCTTTGCAACAGCACGTGACAATCATGACTTTTCAATCCTGTGATTTTTCCATCCTGAGTGTTAACATTTTGGGATATATTTGCAGCGTATCCATCAGGAAATTTGACTGATTGTAAAACATACAAAAAGCTTTCCTCTTCGCTGAAGACAACGTATAACATGCAGGTGGTTTTAGAGGCTTTTTATTCGCAACTTTCTTCAAGTGTAATTCCTTGCGTATCTTCAAATCTTCTAATTCCATGCGAGCTTTATCCATGTCCTACGACTTGCCTTCTATACCCAACAAAGTACCAACCAAGTTGTCGCAGATGTTCTTCTCTACATGCATCACATCAAGATTATGGCGTAGCTTCAACTTCGGCCAATACTCTAACTCGCAAAAAATACATTTTCGCTTCCAATTAGTGTCTTTTGCGTATCCTTCTTCCTTCTTTTTTTGTTTATCTGCTGCAATAACACTAGGATGTTTCCCCACTATCGGAACCCCGTACCCTATTTAGCTCTAATAGCAAAGCATCTCCGGATAATGATTTGGGAGGCCCTCCTTTTTCAACCTTACCATCAAAATTCTTGTTGAAACACCAAGGGTGGTCTGGAGGTAAATATCGACGATGTCCTCTATAAGAAATCTTACTTCGTAAACGATGCGAAGCAGTTTCGTCCAAACATACTGGACAAGCTTTGTAACCTCCAGTGCTATAGCCAGACAACGTCCCATATGCCGGAAAATCATTAATTGTCCATATAACCGCTGCACGCAAGTTGAAATGTTTCTTCTCCACTGCATCATATGTTTTCACTCCAGAAGCCCATAAATCTATAAGCTCGTCAATTAAAGGTCTCAAATAAATGTCTATGTCCTTTCCTGGAGCACGTCAACCAGGTATTAACAAAAACATCATCAAAAACTCTTGCTTCATGCACCTCCAATAGGACAAGTTATATGGCACTAGAAAAACTGGCCACATACTATACGTATTCGATATATCTCCAAACGGATTGAAACCGTCAGTGGCAAGAGCCAATCTTACATATCTTGGTTTAGCTGCAAAGCCTGGAAATTGCTTGTCGAAGTCTTTCCATGCCTCTCCATCAGCAGGATGTTGAAGGGGATCGTCTATCTCAACACGCTCGTCTTTATGCCACCTTATATCAAATGTAGTGTGTTGCGACATAAATAATCGTTGCAATCTTGGAGTGAGTGGAAAGTAATGCATCTTTTTGTGTGGAATGTTTTTTCCTTGGACAACACCACCTTTATATCTTTCATGACCACACACGGGACATCTTTTCAAATCCTTGTTTTCTTTATAATACAAAACGCAATCATTCTTGCACACATGGATGACTTCATACCCAAGGCCTAGGTTTCGCATCATTCGCTTTAACTCGTAATAACTTTCAAGAACTTTCGCTTCTGGGAATGCCTCTCGAATTAACTTCAATAACATATCAAACGAGTGGTTGCTCCATTTATTCAGTACTTTTATATGTAGCATCTTAACTATAAAAGTTAATGCAGAGAACTTTGTACACCCAGAATAAAAGCTCCTTCCCAGCTTCGGCAAACAAATCAGTAAAATCTGAAGACTCTTCTTCATAAGCATTACCTTCATTTCCATCTCCCCCATCGTCCACTGCTTGTGATCTGTTGTGTGGAAATGCATCATTTAGCGCATTCATCATCTCGTCTTCGTCGTCAAAATCATCAGTCTCTTCTTGATCTACACATTCTTCATCTCGTACATTGTGACTGGCACTATCGTCCTGTGTATTGTGACTAGTACTTTCTTGGTCTTCACCATGTCGTGCCCACTTCACGTAACTCGTGCGAAAACTGTAGATATGTAAATGACGCTCCACCAATTCTATATGGTGGAACTTAAAATTCATGCATTTCTTACAAGGACATCAACACTTCCCATCCTTATCTAGGTGATTACGTGCTAGTTCAATAAACTTTTTCACTCCATCCTTATACTCCTTCAAGAGATGATTCTTAATGTAAATCCAACTATTGTCCATCTTTCACTACAAGAATAATAGTCTTTTATAGCATGTGACAATAGCGTTTTTCAAAATTTGTTACCATTAAAAGGTGAGAGAAACGTTTTTGAGTGGGAAAAGAAGGCTCGCCCAATTCTGATTTAAAAAAAAAAAAAAAAAAAAAAAAGGCAGGTGCGCCCAGAGTTAAAGAAAAAATTCTGAAAAGTTAAAAAAAAAAAAAAAAAAAAAAAGGAAAAAACCGCTTACCCAACCCACGACCTTATCTCCCCTATTCAACTATTCACTATCCTTTTTCTCTCAAATCTCAATATTTCCGATGCATATGAAAATGCAAGCATTAACGATCCCAACCCCAAATTGTTAACTCCCTCAAGCCAAGTTCCAAATCTACAATCGTATATGGTAAATTTATTCTCCCATCTTATTATATATATATATATATATATATCTTTTTTGAGACTTGGTAATCATGTAAAACTATGAATAAGTTATCAATTTAATTCAGCTTTTCCAGAGTTCCAAACTCAGCATGTTGCATTTCCAATGGAGGTAAAAGTTTGATTCATTAGTACCTTGTCAATTGTTGTTTGCAAAATGGCCCAAATCGTCTGAAAGAGGATTCAACTTGTTATTTATTGTCTGCAAAATGGGACAAATCGTGTGAATGAGGATCCTACAATAATTGAAGCTACAACAAAATTGACCTATACAATTACAGGTTGCCTTGGGATGGAAAGAGAACAGAAATGCACGAATAAATTGAGAAAACAAAGTAAGTAGGGCTAGATGAAGAATATGATTCTTCTTTCTATGTTTACTTTTCTAGGTTCTCATTTTATTTTCATATTTATTCGGACGATCTCTCAACAAAGGCACCTTTTAGTTAATTCATTTGTATATGTTCAATTTCTACTTTCAGGAATTGCCTTGGGTGTTGACAGAGCACACAATGCCAATAACAGAGGATCTATTGCTGGCAAACAATTAATCTTGGGGAAACAACTAATCATCGTGGTTTTGGCTCAAATAATCCGAAATGACTCCATCCCCAATTATCTCAATGTAGGATTCTCACTTGTTGTAAATCTTATTACATTTGTTTATTTGACCTCTAGAACTCAACTAAGTGATAGGCCAATATCTCATTGTCTATGCACGTGTCTAATCTTTTGAATGTGTGGTTCTACCTTTTTTTTTTGTCTAAATATTTGCATGACAGTAGCCAATCTATGCATTGTTGAGTGCTAAATTGAAATTGGAAATTTTTCAAAGAGATCTATGTGTACTAGGGGTTCACGTACTAACTAAACACTTCTTTTCTAGTTTCAATATGATTGATCATTTCTTTTATATGATTCTCTAGTCTATAGTATTTACTGCTAGAAAAAATATAAGTTGAATATCTTCCAATGATTGATAGCTATACAAACTTGTTATCACAGTATGTTTATGCTAGTTGGTATGTCTTCTAATATCAGGAACTTCGGAGGTTTTAGAAGTTGGAGTACATGTTGAATTTTTGTCAAGCTGGTCATGACGAGTTTTCTACTTTCTTCTAACCTTGCCCTTTCCTACTTGGGTTCAAACATTTGGTGGTTTTTCAATTGGGTTTAGATATCATTATTCGAAAACTGTGTAAAGAGATTATAGTTGGTTTCGTTTCTTGCACCACTGAATTGATGTAATAGACTTTATAAATGTTGATCATATAATGAAATTTCAGAACATGACTTTTGTTTATTTGTCTGAGTGAGATGCCATCCGTAGGTTCACCTAAGAAATTGTTGTGTGGGAGATCCAAAACTTCTAATGCATTTAATCCAGAAAGAGTCTTCGGATGGGTCCTTGAAAGCGATCATGGATGATTTCTGGGTACAGTTGAGGAAAAAAAACAAAAGGACAGCAAAAGAAGAAACAAAACAAACGGTAAAGAATGGAACTTCTCTTCACAAAACCAGCCTTCTTTTTTTTTTTTTTTTTTTTGGTTAAGTGTTTGCAGACGAATAAAATGAATGCACTCCTGTGGAAAGACAAGAGAACAACAGGGGGGGAGTTTTTGCAAGAATGTGAACAGAGGAAATTGCATTTCAATGACGCATTGAAGGAGAGAGAGAGTGTGTGGTAACGACGTTTAGAGAGAGGGGGGGGGGGGGGGGGGAGAGAGAGAGAGAGAGAGTGGTTATGGAAAATTGGCAGTGGAGTGTCTGTTGGGAGTGGGGTTGACTGGACTTTGTTGGTGTGGAATGTAAAACTGCAAAAGACCAACACTTTGCAACATTCGATTGAAAATGCTGAGTGCCAGAGACTAGGCATTTTGTTCAAGATTAGGATTTCCTTCTACTTGTTATGAATGTTGGAGACATGGTTTGCTTCCTTAATATGGTTTTAGGTGGAAGGACAAAGAAGATAGTGAGTTTGTTTTAACAAAAAAATATTTGAGAAATTATTGAAAACTTCATCTAGATATCAAGTCATGGAGAAGTTGGCTGTTTGGAGGGAAGGAAATTTGTGAGAAAATAAAAGTTCTGAAGTGTTGACGGATTGTTGTTGTAAGCCAAAGACTTTAAGACATTTTCTGTACAAGTGACTTCGGTAGTTGGCCCCTTATAACTTTCCCTCCATCTCTTATATCTGTATCCAATTTTCAAACTAAACTTTTTGTAACTAATAATCAATGAGAAGTTATGGTAGTGGCCCTTTTTATAACTCATTTTAACTAATAGTAATATTGCACGACCAAGGGCTCATATTAGTGAGAAATACATTTCTTTTTTCAATATTTTGAATTTTTATTGTAGTTCATATTTTACTACTTTCTATCTTCCCCAAAAAAAAAAAAAAAAAAAAAAAAAAAAAAAACACACACACACACATATAATATATTAGGGAAATGCTATCCACCATTTTTTGCATTCAAATCAATTTGGAGGGAAAGTACAATCACTACAAGAAATTGAATTTACAGCAACCAGACTTTCTGCGACCAAAATAAATTTGGTCTCTGAAGAGAAGTTTCGGCGACCAAACTTTTGGTCCCAGAAGGTCAGAATCTTCAGCGACCAAAATTTGGTCTCGGTAGGTCACCTTCAGGGACTAAATAAATTTGGTCCCCGAAAGTGCCCTCCGGATACACAAAAGAGCGACCAAAAATCATTTCGTGGCCGAAAAGGGCTTTCGGAGACCAAACTTTTGGTCTATGTAAATTACCTTCCGGGACCAAATAAATTTGGTCCCCAAAAATGCTCTTCTCATACACAAAAGCGGGATCAAAATTTATTTGGTGGCCGAAAAGGACTTTCAGATACCAAACTTTTGGTCCCTCTAGGTCACCTTTCAGAACCAAATAAATTTGGTCTCCGAAAATGCCCTTTTCATACACAAAAGCGGGAACAAAATTTATTTGGTGGCTGAAAAGGACTTTTGGGGACCAAACTTTTGGTTCCTGTAGGTCACCTTCCGGGACCAAATAAATTTAGTCTCCGAAATGCCCTTCTCATACACAAAAACGGGACCAAAATCATTTGGTGGCCGAAAAAAGCTTTCGGGGACCAAACTTTTGGTCCCGGTTGGTCACCATCCGAGACTAAATCCAAAAATGCCCTTCTCATACACAAAAGCGGGACTAAAATTTATTTGGTAGCCGAAAAGGACTTTCTGGAACCAAACTTTTGGTCCCTGTAAATCACCTTCCAGGACCAAATAAATTTGGTCTCCGAAAATGCCCTTCTCATATACAAAAACGGGACCAAAATCATTTGGTGGCCGAAAAAACTTTCGGGAACCAAACTTTTGGTCCCGGTTGGTCACCTTCCGGGACCAAATAAATTTGGTCCCCGAAAATACCCTTCTTATACACAAAAGCGGGAACAAAATTTATTTAGTGGCCGAAAAGGACTTTCGGGGACCAAACTTTTGGTCCCTGTAGGTCACCTTCTGGAACCAAATAAATTTGGTCTCCGAAAATGCTCTTCTCATACACAAAAGTGGGATCAAAATTTATTTGGTGGCCGAAAAGGACTTTTGGGGACCAAATTTTGGTCCCTGTAGGTCATCTTCCGGGACCAAATAAATTTGGTCTCCAAAAATGCCCTTCTCATACACAAAACGGGACCAAAATCATTTGGTGGCCGAAAAAAGCTTTCGGGGACCAAACTTTTGGTCCCGGTTGGTCACCTTCCGAGACCAAATAAATTTGGTCCCCGAAAATGCCCTTCTTATACACAAAAGCGGTAACAAAATTTATTTAGTGGCCGAAAAGGACTTTCGGAGACCAAACTTTTGGTCCATGTAGGTCACCTTCTGGAACCAAATAAATTTGGTCTCCGAAAATACTCTTCTCATACACAAAAGCGGGATCAAAATTTATTTGGTGGCCGAAAAGGACTTTTGGGGACCAAATTTTGGTCCCTGTAGGTCACCTTCCGGGACCAAATAAATTTGGTCTCCGAAAATGCCCTTCTCATACACAAAACGGGACCAAAATCATTTGGTGGCCGAAAAAAGCTTTCGGGGACCAAACTTTTGGTCCCGGTTGGTCACCTTCCGGGACCAAATAAATTTGGTCCCCGAAAATGCCCTTCTTATACAAAAAAGCGGGAACAAAATTTATTTTCCAACTTCGTCAGTGTACTGTCCTAGCCCTCATGTGAACAAGCTCTCCTCCAAATTGATTGATTGGGAAAAAAAAAATGGCCTATAGCATTTCCCCAATGTACACACACACATTAGTTGAAAAGCATGTACCATGTATAAGATTGGACATGTTTAAGAAAATATTTCTAAATAATAAAGAATATATAAGGAAAAAGTAGATAAAAATGCATAAAAAAGATCAAAAAGATTAAAAAATTAAAAATAAATCAATACCTAAAAAAGGACTAAAATGAAAAACAAAAAAATTTTTTGGAAGCCAATATTTTAATATTTTCATGAAAAATATTTTTTTAAATCAACGTGATTTATTTATAACAAAATGTGTAGAAAAGGACAAGAAAGTATAAAATTTTATAAAAGATGAAATAACTATTTTTTTGAAATATGAAATACATAGAAATTATATTTAAATTTTAGAAAATAAATGCAACGAGATAATTAAATTATATGTTATAGAATTTTAGATATATAATGATTTATTTCTTACTTTTTGATAAATTATATGAGACTCAAATCTGAATTTTTTCTATTCAATCTTCAAGTTTGCCTTTGTCTTCACATTATAGAGAATCAAATACCGAAGGCTACGCTCAGCTAAACAACCTCGTTTTGGTCGTCATAGCCAAATGACACGAGGTAGCCAAACAACAAGCAAAATAAAGGCTGAAACAAAGGAATAAAAAAGACAAGCAAACAAAGGAAAAGAAAAAGATGTTCCTACTCCCCTGTTTAACAAGGATTGACCCCGAATAGTCAAGTTTAGAAACAGCAACGTCTTCATGGAAGCTCCCACGTCATTTTCTCTCGAATGCTGCAAAGTCTCGGTCTTTTGCAGTATTACATTCCACACCAACAAAGTCCAGTCGACTCCACTCCCAACACACACTCCACTGCCAATTTTCCATAGCCACTCTCCCTCTCTCTCTAAACGTCGTTACCACTCTCTCTCTCCTTCAATGCGTCATCGAAATGCAATTTCCTCTGTTCACATTCTTACAAAAACTCCTCTCCTGTTGTTCTCTTGTCTTCCCACACAAGTGCATTGGTTTTACTCGTCTGCAAACACTAAACCAAGAGAAAAAAAAAATGACCGGTTTTGTCAAGAGAAGTTCCAGTCTTTGTTCTTTGTTCTGTTTCCTCTTTTGCTGTCCTTTTGTTTTTTCTCAACTGTCATCGGCCCAGAAGTCCTCCATGATCGCTCTCTCTGAAAAAATCAACAGCAGTAATGTTCCATGGGATGTTACAACAGAGCCTTGTTCGTGGAAGGGAGTTAAATGCAATTCCGACAGTTCTTCTGTACTTGAAATATCCTTATCTGGGTATTCTCTTTCTTCCTCAGATTTTGTGCCTCTTGTCTGCAAAATTGATTCTCTGCAGGCTTTTGACGTGTCCAACAACCTTTTGAGCGAAATCCCAGATGAGTTCATAACAAGCTGTGGACGAATTCAGGGGCTGAAACTGCTCAACTTTAGCAGGAACAGGTTGGTTGGTTCTTTGCCTTCTTTTGTTGGTTTTCCGGGTTTGGAGTTCTTGGACTTGTCTTATAATGCATTGAGTGGAAATGTGAATTCGGAGTTAGAGGGATTGGTTGGACTTAAAAGCTTGAATCTAAGTTTTAACGATTTTAGTGGATTCGTTCCTACTAAACTTGGAAACTCCACGGCTTTGAAAGAGCTTGCTCTTTCAGCGAATCGTTTTGAAGATAAAATCCCTGAAGAAATTTTGGGATACCTGAATTTGACCCTGATTGATCTTAGCCACAATCAAATTTCAGGGTCTATTCCCGATAGAATTGGAAACCTCTCCAAGTTGGAGGTTCTGGTTCTTTCTCACAATAATCTTACTGGAGCGATGCCAGAAGGCCTTTCCAATATCCCTACTCTCTCACGATTCGCAGGGAATCAAAACGGATTCAGTGGTACAGTTCCCAGCGGAATTACCAAGTTTCTGAGAAATTTGGACCTAAGTTTTAACAACTTAGCTGGTTCAATTCCTTCAGCCGTCTTGTCAGCATCAAATTTACAGACAGTGGACTTATCGTCGAATTTGTTAGAAGGATCCATTCCTGCAAAGATTTCTTCCAGCTTGGTCAGGCTGCGATTGGGAGGCAATTCGCTTGATGGGCAGATCTCTTTGGCGAATTTTGTGACACCAAACAAACTGACATACTTGGAGTTGGATAATAATAAGTTGAATGGATCAATTCCTCCTGAATTTGGTTCTTTCCAGAGTTTGGCGCTGTTGAATTTGGCTCAAAACCACCTTACGGGTCCTTTGCCACCAGAGTTGGGTAATCTTAGCCAGCTTCAAGTCTTAAAACTTCAATCCAACAATTTGGATGGTGAAATCCCAAGTCAAATCACCCAACTGCAAAAGTTGTCAACCCTAAATATCAGCTCAAATTCTCTGAGTGGTCCAATACCAACTTCTATTTCGAGCTTGCAAAACCTTGTTAACCTCAATTTGCAAGATAACGGGCTTAGCGGCTCCATACCAATTACCATTGGTAGCATGAATAGCCTTTTAGAGCTCCAGCTTGGGAAAAATCAACTGAGCGGTTACATTCCAAAGATGCCTCCTAATTTGCAGATTGCTTTGAATCTCAGCCACAACCACTTTGAAGGATCCATCCAGAAGACACTTTCTGGATTAAATGCATTAGAAGTTTTGGATCTCTCATATAACAATTTCTCAGGTGAAATACCAACATATCTTGCTGAAATGGGATCGTTGACGCAGGTGTCACTTGCCTACAACAACCTCTCTGGAGTTATTCCGGAATTTCATTCCTGGGTCATGCTTGACACAAGAGGAAACAAGGATTTGATCAATACTACAACATTGAGGCCTTCATCTAAATCACGAAGAGGACTTTCAGCTGTTTTTATTGCAGTCACCATTCCCCTTGTTTCCCTTGTAGCGGGCACTATCATTACGTTGATGCTTTTAAGGCATTGCAACCGAAAAAACCTCCCCCGAGGCAATTTGTTAACTGAGAATGATTACCACAGATCGAATATAAACTTCATCAAAGCCATAAGGGCAGTTGCTTATAGGTCAAATTTTGTGCTGACAACAAAATTCTCAACTTACTACAAAGCAATCATGCCGTCTGGAGCAATTTATTTTATCAAGAAGCTTAATGGGAGTGACAAGCTGTTCCAATTGGCTTGCCTTGAAAGATTTTGCACCAAATTAGAGATTCTTGGGAGACTGAGAAACTCAAATGTCATGACTCCTTTGGCCTATGTTCTGAAGGGTAACAAGGCGATTCTGTTGTATGAATTTGCCCCAAAGGGCACCCTCTTCGACGCTCTCCACAAAAGCTCTGGGAAGGATATGGATTGGGAAAGTAGATACTGTGTAGCAGTTGGAGTAGCTCAAGGTCTTGCTTTTCTTCATGGAATTGCCTCTGGTCCAGTACTTCTTTTCGACTTGTCAGCCAAAACAATCTTTCTAAAGTCCCTCAAGGAGCCTTTGGTTGGAGACATCGAGCTTTATAAGGTGATTGATCCGTCAAAAAGCACCAGAAGTATAACAACTGTTGCTGGTTCTGTTGGCTACATTCCTCCAGGTTAGGATATATTTTTAACTCTTGTGGAACATATTTTATTTATAAAATTTCCTAAATCATATTTCTAAATGGTGTTGGGCAGAGTATGCATACACGATGAGGATAACAATGGAACTGCTAACAGGAAAACAAGCAGTAAGTGAGGGAACTGAGTTAGGGAAGTGGGCGTTAACTAACACGGTGCGACAAGATGAATGGGACCAAGTCCTTGATTCTACTATCAGCAGAACATCACTTACTGTCAGTAGTCAGATGCTTGCAGTCCTCAAGGTTGCTCTTGGCTGCGTCAGAGAATCACCGGAAGAAAGGCCCACAATGAACGACATTTTACAGATGCTTTTGGATGCAAAATAAAGCATACTCATTGGAGGTTGCAGCTCTTTCGTTAAAATTCTACTTAAATAGCTTACTGGTTATAATAATGTAAACTTATAATGTCCAAAATGGACAACTATGTGAGCCTCTCTCGTATTTAACATATAACAGCTTTGGATTTGGACATTTAACAAAGTTTATGTTAATGTTACGTTGAAGCTATGTTAGGGTCTATGAAAGCTTCATGTCGACCCATGTTCAATGAATTATAAAAATTTTCCGTAAAACGAAAGCTACGTGACGTATCTGTTCTTTCTTTTAACTAGAACTCATTTAGAACGTATTTTCTAAATGATATTGGTATTTTCAGAAAAAGTTAAATCTTACTGCCCAAAGTTTTGCATATATGTGCTTCACAGTAAATTATTAATATGTGAACACAACAATAAATCAGGTAGTAAAACTAGTCCAAAGTTTCTCATACACCAAAGAAATGGATTAAAAAAAAAACCCAAAAAAAAAAAAAAAAAAAAACAACCAGAACAACAACAACAACATGAACGACAACATGAAGGGTAATAATCAAACTAACAAGACTAGAGTTTCCCTTATAAACAAAACAATACAGAGCAGGTAAAAAAAGAAAACACAAACCTTGTCAGCATCCTGGAGCAATGGAGTCATCAAAGCCAGCAATTAGCGCAAGGACAGAAAGATTAATGGAATCACATGCTTGATATTAGCATCTGGCAGAACGTCAGTAGTAGCCATGCAGCCATGAAGATTGCTCTTGGTTTTATTAGCTTACCGTCCAAAGCAAGACCGAATGCGTACTCCTCAATACAAGATGAAGCAGAGACCTATTGCAATGGGCTCTAAGAACTGTATTGTGTCTATGTAAAAGACCGGTGCTAGTTTTTTCAGTTCCTGCTTCTCTAGCATACATAGAAAATTTTTATATGTATGTACTAGAAAAACAACTCATTACTCATTTTTAGTATATAGCAGTTCTGGTTTTGCTGTTTGCCTACTCTAAGGATTTTTTATTTTTAATTTTATAAATTTTTCTTTTAGGTTTACATGAGGCAAATTTCGAAACGTGAGGCTCGAAGAGGAGGAAATCTTTTAAAGAATAAATTATCATTCATTGATCAGAATCGAAGAGAGTCTTTAAGTGTTCAGAGGGCTGATTGGCTATATAACAAAAGCTAAATGTAACTAACTATTATCCGCAGCCAATCAGCTAATGACACGTGCTTAGTCTAACTATTTTAATCGGTAACTAACTACTCAATGCTTAACAAGCTACTCAAAAATTGACACCAAATACCGTTATGCAGATTCCTATCCTAGCTAACTGTTTTGCATTAAATTATAAGAAGAGAGAATCATAGTAGTTGAATGTAAACTATAAGATTGTTTCTTAAACATCAGTTAGTTAAAATAATAATATATATATATATATATATATATTTTAAATAACAAAACTTTGGTGTTTGAGACCAAGAACAAAAATAAGCACTTGAATCTATGAAACAACTGTTAGACCTAAACTTAGAAAAATTAGATACAAAATCTAACTCAAGCAGTGTACTTAAAGACGTTTTGATCATCCTCGTCCCTCTCCAAATAGTCACGTGCGATAAGATCCTCGACCCTCTTCTTGATTACTTTCACATCAGGTTTAAACTTTGGGCTCAAGAGCTCAATACATTCAATCACCAACTGTTGATAGCCCAAAACTTTTCGGCTCTTCATTATCCTCACTAAAGCGGCATCTATGGTGTAATGCCAGTCCTTATCGATGTCTTCCACTACTTTCTTCCTTTCTTCGACGATCTGACATGGGAGAGGGATCTTAATCCTCCTCATCCTATCTGTGAACTTTGAGTTGAACTTGAAAACATCATTTGGCGAGAGTGCAATTGCTTCCAGTGTCTTCTTTAAGATCTTGTACTTAAGCAGGATAAGGTTTGGAGACCAAGTCTTCTCCATCTATGTTCAGTTGAGTTTGTATCTCCAAACAACTTAATTTGTCGGCGTAATTGAAAAGGAGTAGCACGGCAGCTTGAGATGTTGATACAATGAGTTCAAAGGTTTTGGCCTCAAACTTGCCATGAATATTACAAGTTCCGTGAGAGTGAACTCATGAGAGTTTTTTGTTATGTGTTTTTGTGTTGTAGAACCCCTTGAAAACTTCAATGCAATTCAACATCTCACTGGGAGGTTTATATCAAGAGATTTGAAGCCGGGCCATGATGTAGTTGTGAGAACAATGACAATTTAGGAAAAACAAAAAATTGTTTAGGAATTTAAGTGCAGGTTATGTTGAAGTAGATCGTGACTTGAAGACTTTTGAAAATTTGACACGAATTGTGAATGACGTGGCGAATATAGTTTGAATGTGATTTGGAGAGGTAATTAAGAAATGGATAATGCTGCAGAATTATAAAAAGGGAAATCTTGTGGATTTGTTTTTAAAAATGAAAATCTAGTTTAAAGTTCTCCTAATCTTATTGAAATTAGGATTTAAAAAATTCAAGATTTATTCTTTTGAAATCAAGATTTATTCTTTAAATGGCTGCGATTTTAAGGGAGATTATTATGCACATGATTCTGGAAAGATCCTCAACCTTACCCCCATGAATCAAAGCTCGAAACGCTGAATCCTCATTTTCCAACAATTGTGACTCATAAACCAACAATAGCTCGCGTTGGACTCGAGGGAGCGACCAACTTCTGCTCACTACTCGAGTTCAAGTAGTGTGAAACCATCTCCCTTTCACTTTTAAAGCACTCTTCAGCCTTCACCATGTAATCGGGACACGAATCCTCCATAAGCCATCTTGATGCTTTGTGTGAATAGTACTTTCCAGTGTTTGCCACCATCGCTACCTCAAAGTTATGCTGATAATACTCCAATTCTTTCATGCCAACTTCAACAAAGACATCAATAACATTATTTGTGACAGTCGTCACTCCCTAGAAGGAAAAAGATAAGCTATACAGTTCCACATCATTTGGAAATGGATTTATATGATAGTTTATAAGTAAAGAAACTACTTCCTAATGGTATGAAGCATTTTGGGGTGAGCCCAAGAACAAAACCATGTAGGCACAAAGTCCAAAGCGAACAATATCATTCCAAAGGGAGACACGAGTCATTACAAATGGTATCAGAACCTATACCCAACTGGAAGTGTGGCCAACGGGGACGTTGGCCCCAAAAAGAAGGGTGATTGTGATAGTCATCAATCACTAGAAGGGAAATAATAAGCTGTGCAATCCTACATCGCTTGGGAATGATGATTCATAAGTAAAGAGACCAACTCCTAATGATATGAGGCCCGGAAGTATGGCCAACGAGGTTGGGCCCCAAAATGAGGGATAATTGTGACAGTTATTAGTCCCTAGAAGGAAAAGGGTAAGCTATGAAGTCTCACATCGCTTGGGAATGAATATATGTGATGGTTTATAAGTAAAAAGACCATCTCTTAATGATATAAGGCATTTTGGGGTGAGCCCAAAAACAAAACCGTGCAGATACAAGGCCCAAAGCGAACAAAATCATGCCAAAGGGAGGTATGGGTCCTTACATTCTTCAACAAAGCTCTATCAATTTTATTAAGAAGTAGGAAAGCCACCTCACCATGACTTTATGATCTCTCCACGTCTTGACAAGTTCTCTAAAGAAGAACTTAATGTAATACTCTCTGATGAGTAGAGGCAAAACCATTGAGTCAATGTGTCGTTCATACATGTTATGATATTCATGGTAGGGGTGTTCAACAAGGTTGTTATGTGCACATGTTGGTTGGCAAATGTTAGTGTAAGATGAAGGAAAGACCTCACTCTCTCTTTCCTCCCCTCCCTCCCTCCCACCCAGCACCCCTAGATCGGACGCCAACGTCGGAGTCGGAGCTGAAGGCCATCTTCCTTCATCCTTCTCTTTTTCCTTACCCCTCTCCCCCACCCCACCCCACCTCCCCTCGCAATCCCTCTCGCCCCTAGGCAATCTGGGTTTTGCTCTCCCCTTCTGGCTTTACAATTGCAGCCTCCCTTGCTGTCGCGATCTGGGTTTCAGACCCGCCAACGTGATATGAGTTTTGCCCCTCCCTCTGCCGTCACAATCTAGGTTTGGACCCCCCCCCCCGGCGCACCGTTGTTTCCCTCTTTCCTTCCCTACCTCCCCCCCCCCCCACCCAAACCTTCTTTTCCATCGCAGCCCCCTCGCCAGTGGATGGGTTTTCAAAAATGGAGAGAGAGAAAGGGAAGAGATAGAAAATTATTATTTTTATCTTGTTTTATTAAATTAATTATTATTAAATTACTAAAACACCATCATAAATTAGATCACATGCATTGCACATGACAAATTATATTAAAAACTTAACAAAAAAACGAATAACCACTTTTTCAAAAGTTACAGAAACATTAAGAATCAATTTATTATAGTACATATGTAACATAGTTTTAGACAAAATAGCTCTATTGGTCCCTAAACTTTAAGTAAAGGTGTCGTTTGGTCTCCAAACTTTTCCTTTTATTTTATTAAACGGTCCCTAAACTTCTCAAAAGGATTGTAAATAAGAGTCAAACCCTGACATCTGTCTAAAAATTAACAATTTTACTCATGTGAGTTGCCCATGAGCATAACTCTAGGGGCATTTTGGTAAAGACAAATATAAAAAGTTGAAAATAATTTCAGTTTTAACCAAAAAAAAAAAAATTTTCTTAGCAGAGCATCGCCAACCCAATCCCTTCCCTACCCCGGCATCCGTACCCGTCACTTGCAATGCCACAGTGATTTCTGTTGGAGAATGAAAGAAAACAAGAACAACGGAGGCAAAGAAAACTAAATATAAAGATGTGTTTGAGGCGTATTAAGAATACTTTCCTTTAAGGTTTTATTTGCCTTTACCTACTAAGTTTGCTAAAGAGTTCAATGGCGAATTACCCCTCAGATACAACAAACCCTTAAACAATATTTATCAATAATATTGTATTCCAAAACAAATATATGAAACCGGTAGATTTCTAGAGTTTTTAAAAGCGCAGAGGTGTCTTTTCATGAACCATTACAACCATGGTAATCCATGTAATCTTTCCGACAGGTGCTTCTTCATTGCAAAGACATCTTCTTCCAAATTTATTCAATTATCATAACCGATTTATCAGTTATTGACAATAACTCAGTTTTGTATGAAAGTATACAACCAATAGACAGAATGGTTCGAAAAAACTCAAAAGAAACATTCGAAATTCTCATATCAGCACGAATTGCGTGGCCGCGCACTTGACTGGTGCGGCCGCGCAAACCTCCCGGTCCAAAGGGAGTGCGGCAATGCGCCTGTGTGGCACGACTGCGCTGCTCTCTCAACCCTCCTGACCCTTTCATCCATCGCAACCCTCTTGGCCCTATTGTGTCTTTTTACCTTGGTCAAATGAGAGACATATTACAATCTCTCTTACAATTTTTTGTTGCCACCCACCATGGGTCTTGCGAGCAACCAACGAGGGTCATAGCCATGGCCAAGGCTCACTTTATCTTCTTGCTTGTCTTCATCTTCGTAACTGTAGTCGTCGAGGGGAGTCCAAATGAAGAGATGTTGGAAAATGTCCATTGATGCTTCTGATCTCTTTGCTGATTTTTGTCGAATTGAGATGGTGGGTTTGGTGATTTTGTGAAGGATGACGTGATACTGGTGATGGGAAGGGAGATGAGTTTTTTCTTTCTTTTCCTTTTCCTTTTTGGTTAGAACGCTTTGTTTTAAATTTCTTTAGGCTTTTCCTTGAAAAAATTATGTACATATAAACATTGTAAGGTTAATTTAGTAATTTCATTAAAATCTTAGATTGCATTGTTTTCCGATTCATTTTTTACGGCTATTAGTAAAAAGTGTACCCTTTTTAAAAGTTTAGAGATCATTTAATATTAAAAAAATTGAGAACCAATTGGCACCTTCATTTAAAGTTCGAGGACCATTATAACAATTTCTCCTAGTTTTTATTAGATAGTATCTTTATTGAAAAGCAAAATGCACAAAATATTGTATCCCATATAAGTTTTTGTACGGAGTATAGAAAAATATAAGAATATATGGTTATAATAATGTATAAATTGCAAGATACAAATAGTTGTTTAACAAGTGAAATTCCTCGAACATTTTAGCTGCAGGATACCTTAGAAGCCTCTTGTAAATTCGTTTGCAATAGAGTGTGTTTCTTAAAAAGGATTAATTTCAAAAATAACACATGTGGGAAAAATATTACAACTAACATCACTTGTTGTTTCTTTTCTATACTAGCACTGCCTCGTCAATTTTTTATCTGATTTGTGCGACCACCAAGCTCGTAAGAGAGGCAAAATTCTGACCTTTCCCTTGTCTTCCACAAGCCTAAATTGTGCTTCCCAAACCTAATAACACAATTTAAATTTTTAGAGAGAGTAAGATAGTTAAGAGAGGAGAGAGAAGGAGAATGCAGAGAGAATGGCTCATCACAAACTGTCGGAAACCATCGAAAACCGTTTCCCAAGTTGTTGATAAATACCGACCTTCTTAATGGGTAAGGAAGCAGAGAAAACCACCAAAACCTCCACCCAAACCTAGAGTAAAAATCTTTAAAAACCCACTGCCAAACCCACGAAATCGCCAGAGAAAACCCTTTCTCTCAAAAGGAGGTCTCACGATTCATGGCTTCACTGGAGAAAAGCTTCTCTAGTCTGGGTAAACCGACTGTCG
The DNA here is from genome assembly GCA_025413485.1 of Ficus microcarpa. Taxonomy (NCBI): domain Eukaryota; kingdom Viridiplantae; phylum Streptophyta; class Magnoliopsida; order Rosales; family Moraceae; genus Ficus; species Ficus microcarpa. The sequence goes on along the minus strand of CM046377.1, from coordinate 49,584,171 downwards.
AAGAGATAAAACGTTTGAATTTTTAATTGATTTTTTTTTCAAAGTTTGCATTTTTACTAGATATTTTGTAAAATTATGTAGTTTTAATTGATTTGTTGAAGAAATGTTTACATTTTTAATTGATTTTTTGAAAAAAAAAAAAAAAAAAAAAAAAAAAAAAAAAAAGATTGCATCTTTAATGATTCTTCGAAAAAAGTTTGTTTTCTTAAAGTTTCTTTCAAAAAAGTTTGCGTTTTTAATTGATTTTCTGGAAAAATTTTGCATTTGTAATTACTTACTGAAAAAAGTTTGCATTTTTAATTGTGTTTTTAAAAGTTTGCATTTTAATTTGATTTTGTGATATAAATTAGAAGTTTAGTTTTGGTTTTGTCTATTTCTGAACATGATGATGGTTATTTGTAAAAACATAAAAATGTGGATGTATTGCTGTTGTTGATAGTATTTTGGTTGAATATTTTTCTACTTGCTGAAGGTGTTTGTGTTAATAACACAATATGATATTGGTTATTTGTGTTGGTGTGCAGTTATTTGTTGTTAATATTGAAAATGTGGTTGTGTGGTTTTTTATTTGAGATTATATTGTATTTTTACTTATTTGTCATTTTTATGATAATTTCCTAGTCATAAATATAATTATTCTCTCTTGTTATACTATTACTGCTAGTTAAGTTTATAAAGTGCATGCTCGATACTGAAATAATCCACACAAAGATTAATACATTTGTCAACATTGGGGAGACAATGGAAAATATGAGAGAATGGTTGTCACCCGATCAAGACAAGATGTTGATTAGTGCACAAGATGGTCAACATGGTCCTATTTATGGAACTAAAATACATGAACAGCTATTATGAACTGACCTTTAGATCATTTATATAAATACCAATCATTACTAACACTTAAAACTATATTTAGATTGAATGTCAAACTAGATGCAACAATAGAATAAACGTTACAAATAAGTCAAGAAGTCATAATGTAGATGTCCTAATTGTTCAAAACTTTTTATATATCATCAGTTGAAACTAACTACTCAACAGGTCATAATATAAATTACCCATTGGTCATTATCAAATGACCTATTAGGTATTTCTGTCAAATGCCAAACTTGATGCAACAATAATATTGATGTTACAAATAACTTTGGCCAACTACAATTTGTTTGTTTCAAAATCCTTTCTTACATCAATAAATGGAACGAATTAATGAGATCATTATGGAAATGACCCACTGGTCATGTATATTATTACTACTACACACTACTAATTCTCAAACTATATTTCAATTAATTTCAAACTTTTTGCAACCATGGCATTGACAATAAAAATAATTTAGGCTGTTGAGCATTTATGTGTTTCAAAACTCTTTTCTACATCATTAAATGAAAGTAATTACTGGGCAGGTTATTATAAAGATGACTCATTGGTCAATACAGTAATGGCTTATTGTAAAACTACCTATAAACACGACAATGAATAGGAACGTAGGTAAAAAATTTAAATCCAATAACAGCAATTAAACATAGTAGAAATGAACATAGCTTCGGCCACCAACTCAACCAATACATCAACGCTACTTGAGAATTTGCTAAGCACATGAACATCCTTCTTCTTCGATTATATGTAGAAATGAATGTCAGCATCACATAGTATCCTTACATGAGGCATTCCAGGTTCAACAACGTATTTCGTGTTTACAGTCTTTTCTTGGCCTTCAATCCAATAACACTCTCACCAACTCAATAACACGAACACAAGTTGCGATAAAGGGCACCGTTATTCCCTTCATTTCACTTTTAACAGATCTCGATGCACCATCCCACTGACCATTATAGTTGATGAAAACACAAACCACTGTCATTCCTACATAAAACAGTAAGATGTTATTCAATACAGTAATTACCTTTTGGGCAAAAAATTACTAACAAATTAGGTCATCATAATAATGACCAAAAGGTTATTATGTTGTTTATCATTATTATTGTCGAAAATTTCTAGAACAGGAAATCTTACAGTATGATATCAAAAAACAAAGAAAATATATCTTATTACTGCAAAAGCTACAAGAGACAATAGATATTGCAAGAACTTACCCTTAAAAGTTTAACATAGTCATTTTTTAGATTATAATCCAAAACACAAACCCATTTAAAGGATTTAAAAACAAATAAAACAAAATAACAAACACCATTACCTCAGATCTAGACCTGAGCTAAGCTAAAGTGAGGTTGTTGCAGAGTGAGCTGAGCTGCAAATGGACTAGAAGATTAGCCACAACCTTCATCAACTATGATGAATAGAGAGAGAGCATGAGGAGATGGTGAGAGAAAACGAGGAACAAAAATGAGCGTATAGAGAGTTATATATAGTGGGAGTGGGAAGAATGGGTAGGACAAATGGGTATGGGCAGGAAAGTGGGGAAATTTTAGGATTTAGGATTAGCTGAATATGTAAGGGCATTTTTGACATTATAAAGCCACCTCAATTATTAGAAATGACGTGACAATACAAGTATTAAAAGAAAACAAAAGTGATGATAATTGTAATAATATTTTTCCTCCATATGCTAATAAATTAACATTTATTAAAAAAGCAAACACGCACAAACTCCATGTACATATCATAAAGCAAAATTATTTTTGTAATAATATTGGTGCACACATCTTTTTCCTGTTGGACCAACAATGTGCCTTCACTGATGATAAGTTGTTTCTTTGACTTATGTAATTGCTCAATTAAATCATTATAGAATCTACAGAAAATCTTTTTTTTTTTTTTTTGAACTTTGAAACACTTTAGCAATTATGTTTGCCGAAAATTTTTTTTAAAAAAAAGCATTATAGGTACGACATTTCATCTAAACAAAACTTAGCTTTGTTTAATGGAACAATGCACATTGAAGTGGAGTACAAACATGCACCACAAGCAAAAAATGAGACAAAGTTCAAATCCTATAACATAGATGGAGCAATGATTACAGGTAAACTTAACAGTAATTTCACATCTAATTTCATCATTTGGAGTTCAAATCCCCTTATCTTTAATTGCCAAAAATAATAATAATATAAAATCAAATCAAATAACATAGATGGACACGTCACTGAATTTTTTGAATTGTAATTTTATCTCCTTTGTTATTAAGATTTTGAAATGTGCCCCCTTAATTTCTTTTTTTTCCTAAACATTATCCCCTTGAACATATCCCATTAATATTTTTTTTTTTTTATTCACACAAGCAAGAAAACATACAAGCTCATGAGGCAAATCGATTACAAAGGTCTTCAGAAAAAAAGAATTTAATGAACCCATAAATGGACCCTACTAAATTACAATGTTCAGCTACTAACATTTTCTCGACAGTGCGGGCACCCCCGGTCACCTCTCCCTCTTTAGCTCCCCCAGATGCCCCCGCATCCTCCTCGGCAATTGTCTTGCTGGAGACCTCGGCCATGAACGACCAGTCGACCTGGGTCACCATTTGGTTGGACGCGATGAAATGGCCTTCATATCCATCATCCCCTCCTTGTACTCGTTGAGGAGACAGGCCTTGAACTCAGCCGAGTTTTGGTACTCGGTGACCGCCTGTTGTCAGGCTTGGTCGAGGGCAGCAGGAAGGACCTCCTGAAGATACTAGGAGTGCTCCAATTAGGCAGTGACAAGATCATCCTCAGACTTTTTCCACTCCTCTTCTGCCTTCTTTCGGGCATCCTCAGCCTTGGTCGCCTCTTCTTCAGCCCTCTTCACCTTCTCGGCGGCCACAATCTAGCGTGCTTCCAATTCCTGACCTCAGTGTCAAGTGAGGTCACCTTCTCCTCCATCTGGTTGGCATATCCCCGGGCAGCCGTCCTCCCAGAGACGGCTAAACAGACGGCCTAAAATAACTTGGTCGTTAAACAAAAATTCTAAGGAAAATACATGACCAGGATAATTTACCTTGACCAGCTTGCTGGCCAAATCACTGCTTGCCTCCACCGAGTCAGAGCGTCGAGATGATTCGGCTACTTCTGAAGTTAGGCGCTCGTCAAACTTAGAGACGAGTGCCTTCTGAGTCGAGGACTTTCGTCTGATCGGCTCAACTCTGGATGCTGAAGGAGTGGGGTCTCGAGGCCTAAGTTCATCCTGACGACTCTAGGAGGCGGGCACGATGACGACCGGTCGGTCCTCTCTCGAACAACTTGCACAAGCTTCATGAGGGTCGAAAGGGGCCCTACTAACTGAGGCAGTGGCCGCGGTTCCCACTCTACTCTTACCACTATCTCTGGTTTTGGTAAACTTTTGTTGCAGCCGAGCAATCCTATCCTAGTCGCTAGGACGCTTGCTCCTTCGTGATTCCCGCTCGGCCATCATTGGTTCAGCGAACAAAGATAAAAAGTGGTAAGTGCTCGGTCGTGATCTTATCAAAAGAAAGCTAAGAAATAAAACGACCTTCGATCCAAAGACCCCACGCTAGGTAGAGTTGCCTGAGCAGCAAGTCCAGGTCTTTGTCCGCGATCCTCGGACCCCAGGTCCTAGAAGAAGAACTGCTGGACGACAGACCACAGGTTGAAGCTACCGACATTCCCCGCGGAACTTCGGACCGAGCAAAAGTGGTCGCAATGTCGGCAATGACAACTGTCCGGGCCCGATAATGGATGACCGGGTCGGGCATTTATGAGTAACCATGACCTCCTCGGGCACCCGTAGTCGTGGTCGGTCATGAGGATAGTCTGACATCGAGGATGAGCTAAACCAATTATACTTAGTCAGGCTCATGGGAGACAGCAGCCTGTTCGAGTTACGTTCGAGGTTTGCTTTGTCACAAAGTGAGTCGATCCTCACTAAACTCACACGTCTACATGCGGCCCCTAGGTTCACACGTAATCCCTTCTGAATGTGATGGGAACTCTTTCCCTGGGAGAGACCTTGCCGTATGGTAAGTAACTGTGCAGCCACCGACCCGTCACAAAGAACCATAGATGTTTATAATTCTTGTCGGAGTCGGGACAACTAGTGATGAATATCCCCTGGTAACCTTGAAAGTAGTAGGACCCGGAGGACATCAGAGCCGTCTTCATCCTGTAGAGATTTTGGAAAGCCCTGAATGGTAGCTTGGCCACAAAGTTCTTTGTCCAAAAGAATGAAACAACTTATCAGGATGCGATAAGCATTTGCATTTAGCTGCATCGGGGCCACGTTGAGTTTGGTGAGAGCCCGCCTAAGGTAGGGGTGGAACGGCAACCGGAGTCCCACCCGAAAGAACTCGGCGGACAGGGTGATGTGGCCAGGAGCTGGTTGGGATAGAAGGTCATTTGTTTCGGGAACCACCAACTCTACATCGCTGGAATCTCGAATTCTTCTCAGAGTACGTCCAAATACTACGAAGTGACCACCAAGGTGAAATAATCCACCGAGTACATGGAACGGTCACTTGCTCATTCTAGCATCTCCCAGTCAGCCATCCGGTAGATGAGAAGGCCGTTGACACGCAGTGGTCGGCTGCAATTACACTGACGAGACTGAACAGGCTCCCCTATCGGAGCTGTGCTTTCCGAGCTCTCGGGTCCTTCGCAGCCTGAAATGCTAGCCTGGCTAGCAGTCCTCCCGGATGCAACGCCCCTGCTGGCCGCTAGATCGACCACCGATGCCAGCTGCGACTAGGCAGTTCCACTTAGTTTCGCGATGAACTCCTGGTCTAGTCAAGTAGCCGGGCCAACTCGCAAAATCTCTTCGAGTTGAATGGCACCTTCTCGACCTAACTGGTCAGCGTAGTGGGCCTATCCAGAGAAGGAACGTCTGAAAGGCCTAACAAGTGGTCTAATGTCCAGACCCCTTGCTCGGCCGATTCCCCAGTCATCTCTAAACTAGAACTGACTGTTGGGCTTGAACTACCCGTGACATCAACGTCCCTGGAAATGTTGTCATTCTCCAAGTCGAAAAGGTGGTCACTCATTTTGAAAGATGATGGGAGAAAGTTTACCTTCTCGGTTCTTTTCTGACTTGTCGGTGAATAGAGATCAATCAGCAGTTCTCGGAAGCTCTCGGTAGATCTTGGCAACTCTTTGCAAACAGTGAAGAAAACGTGAGCATCTTCCCTTTATTTATAGGTGTGCGTTTAGGCAGGAAATCCGAGAGTGAATTTTGGGACAACGATTCGGCTTTTCGCCAATCTAATCATTTCCCGCCAGTTAAATGTTGAAGTGTCAATCTAGCTTCCTCCTAGTCACAGTGTGACACATGGCAACAAGTGACATATGTTAGCTATGTTCGTGAGCAACCCGGGGAACACGGCCAAAACAGGCGTAGCCGGGGCAACCTGGTTACATGGATAGACTAAAGCTAACCCGACAACACCCAATCAAGTCCACACAGAGCACGACCAGCCCTACTTGCAACAGCATAAAGCATCCCTGGTCTGAACAGCCCAAAGATGCTGAGGGACTTATGTTGATGACATAAATTTATCCGACCACAAAATCCTGGTATCTGGTCCGATCCGACCACGAGAAGGCGGCAAAATCATACCCTTCCGTTCTCGGGGACATTTCAGAGCAAGGATCTAATTATGTCGGATCTTCCCGAGTAACTTCACTATCCTGACCCAATTTACTGTCGCCAACACTAACCGTGTACCTAGGTCAGGCAGTGACATGGGTCGACGTGGCTAGCCGGAATATACCCGGTCTGGTGACCACTAAGGGTCACCTGGAAGACCCCGTCACTTGCGCCACACTGTCCCGCATGTGCCGACGGTGACGCCCTGTCACTACACCCGGTCCACCGCCTGACACCTGACATGCTGCCAATCACCGCGCCTGTCCCATCACCAATATCTGCCGCCTGCCTGTCCTGATACTATAATTACTTGTATCAGCGCTAACCCGCTCTAATGTCCCGCGGTGCTAGACTGCGGATACGTGGCATCAGCCCATTAGGCAAATGGTGCCTGCGCACCTGCAACATGTCTCCTCGTCAGGAACACTCGGTGATTAACCTGACTGGGCCACCCGGGTGCCCGAGCCCACAAGGAACGAGTATAAATGAAAGGGTCAACCCATTAATACAGGTATGAACATTTATACCTTGCCAAAACTCTGCCCCTCTGCTTGCTCATTAGTACCATTACTGACTTAAACATCAGAGTGCTCGTGGCAGACACCCCACCGGTGTCCCCATCACTTTGAAATGCTTCCTTTTTACAAGTGATCAACCACAGAGTGACTGTACAAGACTGATCAAACCAAGCAATCACATTGGGTGTTGTGCCAGAGATTTTCGGCATCAACAATCATTAAGAGACAGCTAAAATTTCCCAACAACTCCATAAGCAACTACCATGGCGTATATCATGGATTGTAAGTGCTTTCCCTGTGAAAAACTTAATTCAGTCTTCGCATTCAACTTTGAACACTTCACCGAAGGCTACAAAATACAAATCCAATGACAAAATTCAGGCTCTAGCCAACTAAACACAAAGGCCAGCCAATAGACGTAATTATGACAGCATTTGTAGGTAGATACTTATATACGCGTTTGATTCTTCGTACATCAGCTGAAATAGAAATCACTTAACAAAGCTCTTCAAAATTCCACTCTTTGTACTTTCAACGGATTCAATTAAAATCTTGCTTTTCTTCAAACTTCTCAACCAGATATCAATGATTTTGAATCAAACTGACATGATCCGACGGCAAAGTTTTATGAGGAACAAAAGATTTCGGACAAAACGGAAAATGAAAGGGCTCCTTTGGCAACCAAGAAGTTAAACTAGAAAGTAAGATCTCTGGGGTCCTCGATTATGCTTGCCAATGTTTGCAAGAATGAAGCTAGATCAGCACCGTAGATTACACGATGATCTGCTGTGACATTTACCTGTAAATATTGTATGTTTTAAGCATCAGAAAATCTGTAAAGTCACTCTAATTTTTTTAATATACACATTATCAAAATTACTCACCTGCATTTGGTTCTTCATACCAATCCTACCATCCTTGGTAGCTACAACGGAAGGCTGAGAAGTTCCAACAGCCATAATTGCACCCTGCATGAAATTATAAATAAATCCATAATGTTATAAGATCACATTTTTACTAATGTTAACACAAGTTCCCACTGGAAAAATGAATATGCGGATGAATAAGCAACTTACAGTTCCAGGGGGCAGAATGGCATCAAATCGATCAACTCCAAACATACCAAGATTAGAAAGAGTGAAAGTACCTAGGGAAAATGCAAGGGATCATCAAAATAGATATCACCAAAGGGAAAGTAAACGCAGCTTGATCAAATAGTAGGCTCCTTGTCAAAAATATGTCTGCATTTACACATTTATTTATACGTTGTTGGCGAATGAAAAACTATAGCACAGTCCTCTAATGACGCTTGTTTTAGGACAAACTTTGATAAAGATATGTTAAGAAGATGTTATATGAAATCCGTCACATAAAAGCAGTTAGACTAGAACGACAAATCAAACCAAAGCAATTATTACAAACTGAAGTATGATAAAATAAAACACAGGACTTCAGTCCCTTGATTTTCGAGGGCTCTCTGTTATCAATAAAGCATGTAGTCCCAAAAACCTCACGCTGCATGCCTACATTAAGTGTAGCTCTTTCATGATAACTACCACCAAAACTGACACTCTCCCCGGTGAGCCCCCCAAGAAGAAAATTAGCGAAGAGCTTGAGTTCAATGAAGGAGAAAGTGTATGGAGTTATTAATCTTTAGTTGATGTTATGCCAGGTCCTAGCATTTTGTACAAACTTTATCTGTGAAAGCCTCAAGTCAAATGATATTCAATTCCATTTGGATAAAAAATCAAAATTTTCAGCAAAATGAAAGCAAATGCTATGCATTTGTTGGTTCTTTCTTTTAACTAAAAAACATTGAGAAGGCATCTTGACCAATATTGTTTTGAAAGAGCTTTATGTTTATGTACAAACGTACATAGTTAGCTATCTCACAATATCTTCTGACAATTTCATGTTGCCTTATTTTCCCATTCTCAGTACTTCGAAAAGGTAAATCTTGCCCAAAAATTTGTGTATCAGTGCCCCACAGTGTGGTGAGATAAGGATGACAAAAATAAATAAGTACATAACAGTTGGGTCACACGAAATACAGAATGTGTAAACACAACAAACCAGGAAATAAAACTTGTGCAAACTTTCCTATACTCCAAAGCAAATTAAGAAATCGATTTTAAAAAGAAAATGCTAAGATTAGTTAAAAACCATCCCCGAAAACCTCCCTCTAAAGAAAATAGATCAATGCCCTATTGTGGATCTTCAATCCATAAGCCTGGTTGTCGTTTCACTTTTCTGGTTAATGATTTACCCAATTGAGTAAAATAGAAAAAGTGACATCAGAAAACAAGCCAACCCATCATTTTGTTCAAATTTCTCTGTTTCAAAACAATAAAAGAAAATTATAAGAATCACAAGGTGCAGTGCTAAACTTATAACTACTTCATATTGAATCTCAAGATAGCCAGTAGACTAACGATTTGAAGAATAGCTGGTAAATGCAATTATCCTAGCAATTGCAGTTGCAGCTTTCGACACCTACAGCAGATCACTGAAAAATCACTCAAAAAAATTGTCTAAGCTTCAACTACTTTCACCTTTTCATATGAATGCACTTTCTACAGAATCAGAATTAACCTTGCACTTATGTAAGAGTTATTTACCATTTTCACCCCATTTTCCAATATTATTCTGCAACTCTTTTGTTTCCTATTCAGAATATTGACAAACACAACAGAAATATATGGAAATTCCTAGAGAATTTGAAAACTTTAGTTGCGTAGAGCAAGAGGATCTTTTAACACGTAGCACTCTCTCAAACTATGCAGTAACTGTACCTGTATTGTACTCATGAGGTTGCAGCTGCTTGGCCCGGGCCTTGTCAACTAATTCTTTCCACTTTCTTGATAGTGAATAGATATCAACCTAAGACGCACAAAGGAAAATTGCTACTGCATCAGTACCTTTCTTCATCTTCCTGGATTCTCAAATCCAAACCATAACAAACAGAAAAATACAGGGCAGGAAAATCAAAAAACACAAACCTTGTCAGCGTCCTGCAGCACCGGAGTGATCAATCCACCGTCCAAAGCCACAGCAACTGCAATGTTGATGCTACTGTTATACATAAAGCTGTTACCATCCCTACAACTGGAGTTCACAACAGGGTGTTTGGCCAGTGTTAGTGCCGTTGCCTTCGCAAGCAAAGCCGTCATAGTAACTCCCTTTGACTTGACCTGATGAATGGACAATTATGTTAACAGAAGCGAAAGAATGAACAACCTTCTATTCTATCATTTCCTGAACCATTGTATTGTACCAAACATTCTCATAAAAGAATGATGCCTCCCACAGAACATCATAAACATTCAAAACCAGCAGACAGTAGTCAAAGAAAAAGGAAAAATCCAAATATAAAAGTCGGATTTCAAAAACCGACCAAGCCCGACCCATATTTTCAAAGGAGTTTGTATACTCATTAATTATCCTTACAATTGGATTCTAAAACTATTAAACTTTCAAGTAGAAGATAAACGTATAAACTTAAAGCTCAAAATTAGTACAATCAAACAACCTCGAACCTTTCCCAGAGACTAATTGCAAATATATTCAACAAATCATAATCAAAAAGATCATAAAAACCGTATCAAAATGAACATCGGATTTATGAAAATCTAACGTTACCTTCTTGTAAAGAGCATCAAGAGCATCAGTTGTGATAGTGTACCCAACTCTAAAGGTTGGGACTGACAGACTCTCAACCATGTTCTTGCTCACCGCACCCTGCATTGTGGTAAAAGGCACCACAGTCCCCAATTCGATCCCCGGCGACACCGTGGCCCCAACCGCAGCCGCCACGGTCGACTCAACAGCCGCCGAGGCCGCCGCCTCTACATCCTTGGCCACAATTCTCCCCAGCGGCCCGCTTCCGACGATCCTGCCCAAGTCCACCTTCAGCTCCTTGGCCAGCTTCTTCGCGTAAGGCGAAGCCACAATTCTCTTACCACCCTCCGAGGCCGGGTGCGTCGAAGCCACCGCAGCAACCGGAGTCGGTTTTGGCACCGCCACCGAAGCCACATTTTCCGCCGCTGTCTCGACCTGCGGCTCTGGAGCAGTAGCTGCCGGTGGCGACGATGATGACGATGAAGACGACGAATTGGCCTTGGCCTTGGCCTCGGCGATCTCAACCTCGGACTCGGCCAAGAGAGCAATGGCGGAGCCGACGGAGGCGACGCCGCCTTCCTCGACCATAATTGCGGCAAGGTAACCGTCGTAGAAGGTCTCGACGTCCATGTCGGCCTTGTCGGATTCGACGACGACGACGCTCTCGCCCTTAGAGAGCTTGTCGCCCTCGGACTTAACCCAGGACACGATCTTGCCCTCGGTCATGGTGGAGCTGAGAGCGGGCATGAAGATCTCACGGATCTTGGCCTGAACAGAGGACCTGCTCCGGCGGCCGGAAATGAGGGAAGGCGGGGGGAGAATGGGGTGGGTCCGGCAAAGGGATTGGGCGGAGGGGACGAAGGGAGTGTTGAGAAGGTGAGCCATTGATTGGGGTCGGGGAGCTCAATCTCTCTCTCTCTAACTTTGTTTCTCTCTCTAAACAGTGAGAAGAACAAGAATGGGGGGTTGTTCGGGTAGGAATGGAAATGGTTGTGGTTTTTGTATTTGTTTTTGTTTAATGAAATTGGGAACCTCGAATGCATCGAAAGAAGGCGGAGGTTACGATTGCAGGTTCCAACCAGAATACCAGTGAAGCTGATGACGTATTTATTGTATTTGTGATTTTGGGTTTGAGTTTGGTTTTATTTAGTTTGGTTTGGTTTGGTTTCGGACATGGTTTTGGTGAGGGTTATCAAAGCTCAATCCGTGGTGCAATTCGTAATCTTTGAATCTGAAAATTTTCAATCCGTTATTAATACTATTTTAAATTAAAAAATAATTAAGGAAAAAAATACATACATATATCTAAAAACTTATATACATAGATATTTGGATAGCAGATTATACAAATTGAAAAATCCTTAATCAATAGACTTATTAATCCGTTATAAATTCACATGTCTTTTAATGTAATTCAATCTGTCAAATTGGATTGTACTGAATGGATTGGGAGGATTTACATATACGGTGAGCACTCTTAGGTTTTGGTGTGTGTAATTATTTTTCTTGTTTTTCTTTTTGGCTTTTTTACACAAGTGCACCCACCCTGAAGTTGTAACACATTTATAATTTTCATCTTAAATTATTGTTTTCTACAATTTACACCTTACACTTATAAATCTATAGCAATTTAGTATTTATCCACATTGATAACAATGTTAATCTTTTGAAAAAAAAATTTTTTTTTGACATATGATATACACATAAGTCATTAATTCATGACATTAGTAATTCTTATTAGCTATTTTAATGCAATTTGTCAAGGTTAATATAGTTAATTAAGTATTATCAAAATAAAAACAATTTTGAGTTAACTTTGTAAAAATAAATTTGGGTTAAAATTGATTAAAAAATACCTTGTATTCTCTTAATTAACATCTCATATGCAAATCAAGTATCAATTTTCACAAAAGAACCAACATTTTTATAAATGATGATAGATTGCTTTATATTTGTAATTTCATGGTGCAAGTTATTAAAATTAAAGGTTCAAAATACAAGTTGCAATTTGTGGAATAAGTTAAAAGTGGCATTAATGCAAAAATATATATATTTATTGTAATTTATTTATTTATTTATTTTCATATTTTCATTCATGCAAATGTATTTTTAGAGCATGTTTGAGGTAACATCTCTAGATGACATTTTGCTATCTAGATTTCAAATTTCCAACTCTACATCAAGCTTTCTCTCTCTTTCATTTTCAAAAAATTAAAGCTTTAAAAGTCCGTAATTTACTCATTTCAAATCAAAATAAGTTGATTTTATGTCAAAATACTAATGACAACGAGACAAATAAGACAAGATCCATTTTGTATATTTTTTACGAACACATTTTAAATTTTTGTATTATTTTTCATATCACATAACTGTTTCAAAAGTTTTCCCACAAAGCACATATTTCCAATTCAATCTCCAAAATACTATCTCTAGATGTTATTGTAACGATCCGACTTTTCGAACCATTAATTAACATACGTATTCTTAATTCATTTAGTCTTAACACTTATTTATATTTGGTTTCAAATATACAGAACCTTTTTTTTTTTTAAACAAATCATACCCGTACTTCAAAAGTTAAATATATTAAAATTTTTAACTGAAAAAATTGAAAATTTCTAGATGTTAACTATTATATTCAAATTCGTACTTAAATAATATTTAAAAAACTATAACGTCATGTGAGTTTAAAAAAAAATGAAAGTACTCATATTAGTTTAGTAGTACCAAAATATTGAAAACATAGTTATAAAGATAATCGATATAAAATAATTTAAGAAATCAAAATGCAGAAATTAAAGACGTGACGGTATCCTACTCTTTTCCTTCATCGCCTTTGTACCGCTTTGATAATCCATAAAACATATAAGTGGTAGGCTGCTTACCCAGATTACCTACAGCATAAACACACATGTATAAGCTTTCGCTTAGCAAATATAAGCTATATCCCACAAATTATTTTCATAGATCATATCATCACACATTACAACATGAATGTTAAAAAATGCATGTGATTTATGTGTGTTCAATTATGCTTTATTATATATATATATCTTGTCTACTTATCGGCCATTGTGTCATACCTATATGCACGTAACCAATGAGAAGCTAGGAAAGCGATTCTCCAATAACCTCCAAAATCATAACTTATAACTTTTATTATTATCATATTCTCTCACTAATTAGAAATTAGTACAACATTTAATCATAACTTTTGTTAACCCTATTTTATTAATTGTGACAATGTGTAAATTTACATGTCATTATGCATCTGCCGTTATGACATAAATATTTATAAGATATGTCGATCATATTAGTGCAAGAGAAATTATGCACCTCAAATGCTTAATCAAAGTAGAACATATAACTTATATATTTATCATATCATCAAGGTAAATCATAACATATATAGAACATCAACAAGAAAAATATTTTGTTCCATGATGTAGGTGAGGTTTGTACTTATCTGTCTTATATGCTTAAATTTCCGAAATAATACCTCCTACTACGTAAGTTTAAGGAATTGTCTTGATTTAACAGTAGTTCGATATTAGAGCAAATTATAGTTATATATATATTTTTTATTTTTTTATAAATTAAAATGAACTTAATTTACTTGCATTATAATTTAAGTATATTAATTCTTAAATATTAAATAAATTTATATTAATTATTATTTATTTAATTTAATTTAATTTAATTAATTGATTAATAAATCAATAAATTAATTAATTAATAGTTAGTACTTCATTTTGAATTATTATAAATAAATGACATAATTTTAATTAATTAATTAATAATTATATCATTGATAATTAATTATATTACTTAAATATTATTTCTCTCATTAATAATTAATTATGTTATTTAAATATTCTTTCTCATATAATAATTATCAATTATTCATTTCTTATATTAATAATTAGATTATACTAATAATTAATGTTTAATTACTTTCTAATTAATCATCCATAATTATATTAATAATTTTATCAATAATTAATTATTAATTAATTACGCATTTTAATTATGTAGTTACTCAACATAATACTCTTACTTACACAACTAATAATTATTTATTAACTCTTATAATTAATTAATTAAATTAATTACTATTTAACTTTCTGAACATAAATATATCTTGTTATATATTTATTAGTTTATTCATCTATTTCTTAATTAATTAATAAATCTTCATTACCTTAGTGACAACACGTAAGTGTTTAACCCTAAATGGGTTTTCTTTCATTTAGTATTAGGCTTATAGGGTTCATTCTCATTAGTCATGATCATTAAGTTTGGCTAAAATAGTCTCTTGTTGTATATCTAATAATCCTCTGATTTACTATGTCTTAGCCTATCTAAAAACTTGTGATTCAATTTTATAAAGTTAGAATTTTTCACATTTATTTGATCATATACTTAATATCAATTCATTTCATCAATCTTTATGACCATTTGTTATGACATATCATTATGTCACATTTTTAATGTTTAATCATTTTGTCACTGTGAGATCTTAACTTGTAAGATTTATTTAAATTTGTCTATAATTCTATTTTAGACATTTGATTACTCATTGGAAAGTTGAAGTATCTAATTTCCGCTCTTATAATATGTTTGCCAAGATTCAAGGGTTTCAAATATTAATATGAACGCTTTCCTTAGTATCTCATAGTAAAATCTTAGTTTATCAGGTTAAAATCTAATCTTGTGTTATTTATTACAAGTTATGTACACATCCATTTTAAAATGTATAATAGCTCATATCAAAGATTGAGATGTCTACTTTACAAGAAAAAATTTATTTTCTTCGTTTTTTGGGCTTTTCATAGGGTATAATTAGGTTTTACTACTATTGGTCTCATGTATGTATCACAGGCCCAAATTTGTGGTTAAAATTAGAAAAATCATAACAATTCACTCATAAAGTCCAAATAAGACAAAAGATATGTCATTAGAAACCTTATGATATCTAGTTGATACATCAATAACTGTTTTGCAAAAAATTATAGTTTACTAACTCAAAATATACAAAACCCGTAGCTGGTACAGGGTTCCTGCAAAACCTCTTCGTTTATAGTCTTAATTTGTAAAATTTACCAAAAATTACATATTTGTCTATTTGAGGCATAAGATAAATTGTTAGAAAGCTTAAAGAATCTAGTATTTAGATATATAACTTTTAATCCAAAAGTTTAAGTTGAAGGGTTTCAGGTTTCATAATCATGGCTATACTGTACCCTAAGAGTTCCTTTTCTTTTTAGTTTTGTGTCATAACATCAAATGAACACAACTTAAGACATACATAAGCAAACCAAGTGATTACAAAGCCCAAAATGAAGCTCATTCTAAGTAGAATCTTATCATATAATTTATTTTTCATGCAAAAATTTCTAACTCGTACCTTATTATCACAACAATCACAAGTTCTAACAAAGTTCGTAGATCTTACCAAAATACTCCGTGGATCCTCCAAGACCTCAGACCTCTAAAGTTCTTCTTAAAACATTTTCCTAGGTAAGAAGAGGTTTAATATTAAGATTCTAACTACACATGTTTTAATTCTGCAAAAGTGATCAAAACACAAAGAGAATCACTAGGTAACCTCGAATAACATATCCTCTAACTCCGCTTCATACTTTTTCAAACTTGGTAATGGAGCTGCTTGGAGCTTGAAAATGGAAGGGAAAGAGTGCTAGAGGGGTAGTGTTGGTGGTTTTTAGGGCTCGGTGAAGGCTAGAAGAAGGGTTTTTTGAGCTTGAACAAGGTTATCTTCTGAGGAATAAAAGTGGAAAATATTGGTTGATATCCACCTTGTAGTGTCGCCACTATGAGGGAGGGAGTTAGTGTAAAATTGTGTTGTACCAATTGAAAGAGAATGGTCCCCTTTAACTTGTATCTCTATGCCATGTTTAAGTACTTGTTTCTTGTCATTTTTTGCCTAAACTAACCATGCCAATTCTTACTTGTGTTTGCATGCATGCACAACACACCACCTTCACCTTAATTCAAACCTCTTTTTGCTTGTTGACTAGAAAATTTGATCCTCCCTCATGGCTTGTCATTTTTATTTTTGTTTTTCTTTCTTCCAATTTTTCAACCATTGATCAAAAGTTATTATCTTTGATCTCACCCATTCGATTATCCACCACACCAATCCTTGACCTAATCTCTCTTTGGTCACTTAGTATAAAAAACGTGGTCATTGATTTGCCTAAGATCCCTTCATATAAAATCTACACCATTGATTTCAAATCCTATCACAACCTTGATCAATCATCCATCATTCATTTCTTATATATGTGACATAATAATATTCTCAATCATACTTTCAATACTTAAATATTGTTATGAACAAAATAAATATTAAGGTCATCAAATTGACCTACTAATAATAATTGAGATTCCTTTTCAAAAATTAGCATTTATGCCAATACCACAACGTAATAAATTTTTCGCCCCATAAATTATATGTCGTTCAACCTATTTTCTACGTATCTATAATTTCTTATTTAAATAGAGAAATTCGACATTGTTAGAACATCAACATTATCGTATACATGATTCATATAAAATCATTCATAATTCAGAAATTTGATCTCCATAATTTATTAAAAGTCTACTGATAAATGAAATCTATGATAATAATTTATGAAACCAAGTTTAGGAATTTCACAAGCGTTATAGTTACACCAAACGGGCCCTTAAAGTTATTTACCCTTTTATACATTTTTTTTTATTTTAAGTTTTAATCAAAAAGTACATATTGTGTTTTAAAACCTTTTCGTACATTATCAAATTATATTTTATATATTTTCTCAAAAAAAAAAAAAGATGAGGTGTGTTAGTTGATTTTAAACTTTGGGTTAACTGGGTGAGTTAAAACTTTTTCTAACCCACCAAAACTTTATTTGAGTGGGTTGAAAAATTCAAACAAACCCCCAACAAACCTAATATTCACCCCTAGTTTTTGTTAAGAAAAGAGTAAAGTAGGAAAAAAAAAAAGTGATATAGAATTCTAAAATATGAAAATTTAAGTTTACATTTGAGTTGAATTTTTGTGACATAGTAAAGCATTCAAATGTTTACACTCAAATAGTTAATAACCAAACACACATCACATTCTACTGCAATAATGAACTACTCTAGTGGTTCCTCCAAACAAAGCATACATATTCACTTTAAATCTGTATTTGAATAGTTTTTGCTAAAAAATAATATAAAGGTAGAAAAAAGAATGTGATATGAATTTTTTATAAAATAAAATAAAATTTTAATATTTACATATACATTGAATTGTTATAAAATAATAAAACATTTAAATGTTTGCATCCTAATAATTATATAATCAAACACACGTAACATTCTAATGCAAGTAGTTCACTACCTTAAATATTTTAAAATTCACTATTACATTTCTGCGGGGTCCACAGGCAATCTATTGAAATCGATTTAACTCCCGTAGGAAAATGGTTGCTTTCCTGACAAATTTCATGTTTTCCTTTGAATTATAAGTATTATCACAAAATACTTAATAAACTTCAATTCGTAATATTTATTTATCTTAAATATTTAAACTTTTTCAAATTTCTCTCTTCTGTTAGTTTTGTGGATGAAAATTTACAAGTGGCGTTATGTGATTTAACGAAGATGTAAAATGACTAGTTTATCTAAAAATTAATCTTCATAGCTAAAGACATAAATTTAAAATCTTATCTACTCATGTAAAGAATAAGGCGTCAATTAGTATAACAATATCTAGTAAAAAATGTTAAGTGTTTTTTTTTTTTTTTTAATGACTATGAACAATTTTCTAAATTAAAAAAATATATCAAAATTTTTTTCCCCTGCTATTTCTACAATTTTTCCTCTATTCCTTCATTTACAAATCCACTTAGCTGCCCCCCCCCCCCCCCGATTTCTTCTTAAAACTTCATGGATCTTAAAAATAATAATAGTAATAATAATAATAATAATAATAATAATAATAACAAAACCATGGATAACGAACAAGGGTCTAGAGTAGGTAATGGCAGACGACCACGACCACGACCACGACCACGACCACGCCGAGGAGAGGAGGATGACGAGCTTGTTGAAGGTGAGGAGGCTATGACGGCGGAGCGAGCGGGCTGGTAGACACTTTGACAGATCTGGGCGAGGGGCTGGGGGCACTGCAATACTAGATCGGGGCGGGGTTTGTGACAGTGACCTGGTGGGGGTGGAGTGGCTTCTGACTTCGATCTCGGAAACTAATTGGGGGCCTATGATGCCAAACTCGTGGGGGAAGCATGGTATTGTAAGTAGAGGATTTTGCTTGTTGGATTTTTCTCACTGTAATCTCGTGTTGGAAGGGGAAGCCATGCACGACCTTCTCTGCCGGAACGAGCAGTGCTACCATCGCCGACGGTTTACTCGCCAGCTTCCGGGCTCCCCTGCATGGAAGCCATTTGTTTATTCTTTTCTTTTTTTTTTAAAACGGGAGAGGTTGTGGTAAAGCCTCTCCCATAAACACTACCGGTAGAGTCTTTTTTTAAACCGTTAAGATTTAATCGAACGGTTAAAATATTACTGGTATATCAAACTTATCATACACCTTACATTATCTAATATTTCCCACCTAAAATCTTCTTCATCGCTGGTGACCTTTCCGTCGCCGGCGACGGACGCCGGCGACCCATCCCCGGCCGGCGACCTCTCTCTCTTCCCTTTCTCTCTCTTCTCCTCTCTCTCTCTCTTCCCCCGCCGGCGCCCCCTCTCCCCCGGCCACCCACCCCCTGCCGCCCCCACCACCGGCCACAGCTCCGGTTCCCCCTCCCCCAGCCGGCAGCCCCTCTTTCTCTCTTCCCTTTCTCTCTCTTCTCCTCTCTCTCTCTCTTCCCCCGCCGGCACCCCCCCACCCCAGCCCCCCTCCCCCACCCCCTGTCCTCCCACCGCCGGCCCCAGCCCCGGCGGCCCCCTATCTCTCTTTCCTTTCTCTCTCTTCCCCTCTCTTCCCTTTTTTCTCTCTTCTCCTCTCTCTCTTCCTCTTTCTCTCTTCCCCCGCCGGCGCCCCCTCCCCCGGCCTCCCCCACCCCCCCACCGCCGGCCCCGGCCCCGGCCACCCCCTCCCCGCCGGCACCCCCTCTCTCTCTTCCCTTCTCCCCTTTCTCTCTCTTCTCCTCTCTCTTCCCCACCCGCGACTACCCTTTCTTTCTCTCTCTCTTCTCACGTCGAGGGTAGGGTGGGGGCTGGGCTGAGTCGCGATGGGGTGGGATGGGGGGCGCCGGGCGGCTGGGGTGGGGGCGCCGGCGGGGAAGAGAGAGAGAGAGAGGAGAAGAGAGAGAAAGGGAAGAGAGAGAGAGGGGCTGCCGACGGGGAGGGGGAGCCGGAGCTGTGGCCGGCGGTGGGGGCGGCAAGGGGTGGGTGGCCGAGGGAGGGTGGCCGGGGAGAGGGGGCGCCGGCGGGGGAAGAGAGAGAGAGAGGAGAAGAGAGAGAAAGGGAAGAGAGAGAGAAGAGAAGAGAGAGAAAGGGAAGAGAGAGAGGTCGCCGGCCGGGGATGGGTCGCCGGCGACGGAAAGGTCGCCGGCGATGAAGAAGATTTTAGGTGGGAAGTATTAGATAAGGTAAGGTGTATGATAAGTTTGATATACCAGTAATGTTTTAACTGTTCGATTAAATCTGAACGGTTTAAAAAAAGACTCTACCGGTAGTGTTTATGGGAGAGGCTTTACCACAACCTCTCCCTTTTAAAACATATCAATTTTTGTTTTTGTTTTTGTTTTTTTTTTTTTTTTATATCTAACTTTTTGGTTTTATCAAAATGCCATTTACTTGTTGCCACGTCTCAACTTCTATCCAAAAAACTGACCAAGAGGGAAATTTGAAAAAGTTTAAAACTTAAAGGGGAATAAATATTACAAATAGGAATTTCCGAGGTATTTTGTGATAATATCCAAAATTTCAGGGAAAAATATGAAATTTGCTATTTTTTAATTATCCCAAATATCCAGCGGATAGATAAACAGTCTGCCGAGTCTCTGACATGTACATCCGCGAGTGGCGATGAACGCTCCCGTGGTTATGGCTTCTCTTCTCCGACACTGAACCCCCAAAAACAAAAAAAACAAAAAAAACAAAAAAATCCCAAAACTCAGAATTTCGCACTTGCACAACTCTTTTGTTTTAATGATTTAGAACCTCTTTACTTCTTATAACAAATCCTCAAAAAAAAAAAAAAAAAAAAGCTTCTCCAAAGCATCACCACCGCCATGGCATCTCCATCTCTTCTTCTACTAAAGCACCACCACCACCACCAAGGCCTCTCTCATTTTCAGCTCAAGCCCCACAAGCTCTCTCTCCAGGTAATCCAAAACTCACTTCAAGTTTTTTTTTTTTTTCCCATATATTGGTTTTTGAGCTAGAATTCTCCCTGTGTTACCGTTTTTTTATTTTTATTTTAACAAATTATTTATTTAATATTTTTCGGCCTTCTTTCTTTGCAATAGTCATTAGTTTGTTCTAGGCAATGATGAAAATATCAATAACTTTATCGATATTTACTCAAAATTATCTGTAAATGAGGACTCTCCATACAGATACAGGGTTAAGAGATATTTCTTATCAGAGTATTTGTCTGATATCGATAATTTTCGACAAATTTTTGTAACAATTTTACTGAAATATCTGGATATATACGGATATTGTATTTGGATATTTCAATGGATATATTCATCGAATATCTACCGATTTCTTTGTATATGAAAATGAATAAAAAGACTTTAAATAAATAAAAGAAATTTTTTTTCTCTTCACATGAATTATTTACTCTTGACAATTGACGTTTTCTGGCCATGAATAAAACTAAATAGCCAAAAAATAATCAGGAATGTTGTTTTAATAAAGAAAAAAAATGTCAGTAATGTAAGCATATGAAAAGAAAATCAAGGTAGTTATGCCATTTTTCACTATTCTTCTCCCTAAATACCATGTTACATGTCTTTACATGTTCATGAACAATATCCATTTTCTTGGATAAATCCAAACTACCCAATTTATGGAGCTTTAGTGAGAAAAGATCAATCAACATATGTGTGGTATCTCAATAACTATTTTCAAAAGTATTCAAGCATTATTTCTTGGGAATAGTACTATTTAAATCAAGATAGTTTGCAAAGTTATGCTTTGAACCTCGAAGGACTTTATTTTGGTATCGAATTATAGATGCATGAAAATGTTTGTATTTAATTTGGACCTTATGTGCTTTTATTGTTATGTAAATTATGTCATGAGATTCTAAAATTTACACTCAATGAAGATGTTATTCTACGCATTTATGTTTTTTTTAATAAATAATCGTTTCTACATGGATTGCACTTTAGATATATCAAAAAAATATACATAATTTTATGGTAAAAAATAGATTAATTTATGTATTATTTAGTTCTTTTTTGTTTCTTATAGTTTCACTTAAAATTTCCAGTATTTTATGCAAATATCGTCATTTTTCTCATTTTTACCAATATCAACATCGATAATATCTGTCGATATTTCTTTAAGTTCGGACTCTCGATATTTCAATATTTTCATCCTTGGTTGTAGGAGTCATGTAATTTATCCCAAGTTTTTTGGCTTTATTCTTATGTCGAGCATGCTATACTTTTATTCGGATAGTGTTTTTTTTTTATTTTTAGGAATTGTGAGTATTAAAAATTAAATAAGAAAAATAAAAAGGATAAGAGAAAAGAAAGGTTTAACGTGGTTCGTCCATGAATCAGGAACAAACGAGAAGATAATTCACTAGTGAGGATGCTTAATACCAACAAATCACTCAAAAACAAAGAGATTTCTAAGTTGAAAATTAATATAATTAATTACCAAAGTTAACTTATCTTAATAGTAATCTATTTAACTTAAAAAGTTTAATGAAATCTAAAGGTATAGATGAATTGTTTGACCTTTTGGTGTACTTTAAGAGGTTTCCGCTGGACGTGTCTACTGTCTATCTTTTTCGAGTTCTATTGTTGTTCTACTTGTTTTGTTTAGGAATGAAGGAATTGATAGTGAAGTAAAGTTAAGCAAAAGTTAAGAATTGTCAGAACAGCAAAAAATCTTCCAAGTTGTATTGTTTCGCATTTTCGGTTGTTACCAAAGCGTGCGAGAATTGGTGTACAAAATTGATGTAAAAACTTTTATTATGTGCTTTAGGCCATCGTTCAGCGCTTCAATGAACCTGATTTGAACGCCTCCATCCCAGCTAGCAAACTAAGTGCTGCAAGGTTTCCTACGTTTCAGGTATGTGTTCGGACAAACTCCTCCTGTTTGGTTCGGAATCAGAAACATAAGAAAGTCTTAAAAAGTGGTTGATTCCTTTTGTCCTTTTTTTTTTTTTTTTTTGCTTCCCCCCTTCATATGTGTAAAACGTTTTACTTTTTACTTAATGCCTTTATCATCCATCAGCTGGACCGAACTCGAATGTTTTTATATAGATTTTTTATTTCTTGATGCGTGGATAAAAAATTAGCAAGTTCGATAAACAACTAGTCATTATTTCTTACGACAACCAATTCCTCTTTATAATTAGTCATATTGTGAGGAAGGAACTCTTGCCACGAATTGTTGTAGCACTTTAAAATGACCATATCCTGTGTTTACTTAACCTCCTAGTAACTTATGTATTGCATTTGCATGTTTAGTTACTAATGTATTATTCAATGGTGGTGAAGGCAGATAGTCCAAAGGGAATCACCAATGGAAGCCCTCACGTCTTCAAAGTCTCAGAGTAATTTCCCGATCTCTGTAATACTAACTTTTTTGGTCGCAGAGATCGAGTTCATCTTTCTTCAGTTCTTATCAGCCTAACCACTGTTCATTTATCCATCTGTTGAACTTTGAAATGCACCACAATTTTTGAGCGTGATATTTTATTTTAGACACTTTAGAGTTGAAACTCTTCTTTTAGAAAATCGTTGTGGTGGGTGGTCAATGTGGCAGTACTTCTACTCACGCTTATCAGTGACATTTGAGATCATGATTTTCAATGTTTATCATTACTCTTGATTTATCGCTGTTGTGTTAATACACCAAAGCATATATCGGTTCCTCCATTTTTGTATGTTCCTGCATGCCATTTTGATTTTGAATATTTTCCTCTGTCTGTCACTTGGGCAGGTATTGTAATTTTTTTTTCTTTTAGAATCAAAATTGGGCTTTATTTTCTGTAATTATTGTCTTTCTGGGAAACTCGTTATTTCGTTTGGTAGCTTCTGCATCGTTGTTCTGTTGGTTTGCTTGGAACAGAAATCAAGACCTTTAGATGCCAGATATGGACTTTGACAAGTGCATATTTTTGAAAAATCTCGATGCCATACCCCCTTTATATTCTCTGTATAAATGAATAACATTTATTTTATAGATAAATTTCCGATGAACTTTATTTTTTGATTTCATCTTTGAATTTCAGATTTCTTCAGGAACCTTTTGGTTTTCAAGGATATAGAAGTTCAAAAAAGGCTATTACTTTGTGTATCCACATTCTCAATCGGACAAACCTTATGCTTTATTTCTGCGCCAATGGCACACGCGAGTGATAATATAAACGCAAATGCTGTTTACGAGGTTGGCGAGTTGTTTGAGTTAGGAATCCAGCTGTCATACTTGATCTTATTATTAGGTTTTCTTGGAGTTGGAACCTTCTTTGTGATTCGTCAAGTTCTTGTGCGTCGAGAACTTGATCTTTCGGCCAAAGAACTGCAGGTAACAGTGCCTTATCTTATCGCCATGCCTTGTCAGTCATCGACATACTTTTGCTCCATCAACAACTCTTATTAACAACTAAGATGAACTATGTTAGAGTGTTGAAAAAAGCCCGTTCCAATCTTTCATCTTTAGCTACCGTAGTTGGACATTGTTGTCTGCTACTGCCTAAAGTAAATTCTCTTATGTTCGTACGCTCTCTGAGTTTCAGGAACAAGTAAGAAGTGGCGATGCTAGTGCAACTGAATATTTTGAGCTCGGTGCAGTGATGTTGAGGAGGAAATTTTACCCGGCTGCTATCAAATACTTGCTTCAGGCCATTGAGAAATGGGATGGTGATGATCAAGACCTTGCCCAGGTAGTACGAGATTAAATTTGAATATTGTGTTTCTAAAAATGCCTCTGCCCGCATATTTTTCCCATTTTTTCACCAGTAACGCTCTTTTAAATTGTTCAATTTTTCATCAGGTTTATAATGCCCTTGGCGTCAGTTATGTCCTCGACGGCAAGCTTGATAAGGGAATTACTCAGTTTGAAACAGCAGTAAAACTTCAACCTGGCTACGTCACGGCCTGGAACAACCTTGGAGATGCTTATGAAAAGAAGAAAGAGTTCAAGTCTGCTCTAAAGGCATTCGAAGAAGTGCTTCTTTTTGACCCTAACAACAAGGTGGCACGGCCGAGGAGAGACGCCTTAAAGGAAAAGGTGGAGATGTTGAGGGGAGTGCCTGTGAAATCTAAGGAAAGGTGATTGTAATGCATTTCTGTTTTTAAGGCGAAATCGACCATAATCTATCAAGACTTTATTTGGGTTGATCTGAAGATTAGCATTTGGCAATAATTAAAATGAGATCATATTAGTTTGTTAGATAGTTTCCTGATCAAGAACCTAAATAATGTAATTCCATTTTGTTTTTGTTTTTTTGTTTTTTTTCACAAAAAGAAGAGTAATTTGCATTTTGTAGAACCAGAACAAGTCTGAAGCTTTACAAGGAGCTCTCAAGTGTATTCCTGATTACTATTTATATTATTTTTATTTAGTTACTCTCTAACCTTTTTGTTTTTGGGAATCTTTCATTCATTTAAGTTCTTCTATAATTAGGCAAGTACTTGTTTACATATCTTGGTTTCTAGTTAAAATCGTTTAATTGAATTGTTTATAGTATGTTCAAACTTGAAACCGTTACAAAGTATAGGGAATGGTGGATCTTCTTCATTATGCTTTAGTTTTCACGGTAGGATACTTATTTCACACTACTGTTAAGAACTTATGAGTCCGTTTGGTTGGTTAGTTTAAGTTGAAATGTTTTAGTTGTAATAGTAAATTTTTTTGAATTTTCAGAAAAGATAAAAAACTTTTTGGGAAAAAGACAAAAACTTTTTGAGAAAAAGATAAAAAAAAATACAATTTGAGTTGAAATGAGATGATGAGACAAATAAAGTCTATATATTATTTATTTATTTATTTATTTATTTATTTATTTGTATCACTAATTGTCCACCTTGAAAATTTGTAGCGCTGGACCCGAAACTGCTCAAGTCAATTAAAACTAAGGGTTTGTTTGGTATGTTAGTTTGAGTTAAAATATTTTAGTTGTAATAGTAATTTTTGTTGACTTTTTAGATAAGATAAAAAAAATTTTCAAAAAAGACAAAAAAATTTTTTGGGAAAAAGACAAAAATCATGATTGAAAAGTACAGTTTAGTTTAAAATGAGATGTTTTGTCAGACAAACCCTAAAACAACAATTTCATTTAATAGTGTAAAATAAGAAATCCTAACTCTTGCCTTAAAATTTTGTTTTTGTTTTTGTTTTTATTTTTTTTAAATCTCTTTTAAACAAGTCAGATCATAGAAACGTGTCCTATCATGACTCTAATCTGAGTGTCCACCTTAACAGATTTGTCGTTTTATTATTATTATTATTATTTTTTTTTTAAAACAAACGAAATGGTATGGAATCTCTTTTTATTCGTGTGTCGTTTGATAATGACGACGACATTTCGCTTTAATTAACAACGCGGAGGTGTGCTTTCATAAATAGAACCCGTTGTCCATTTTCTGCATTAAACGACATCATGTTATGTCCTCTCAAGACATGGAGAAAAGGAATAAAGAGAGAAATATAATTATCACGGTAAATAATTCAATCAAATAATAAGTTGTATTAACATTTAAAATAAATAATAAATTTAGTAATCTATAAATTAATTACCTAATAAAGAATAGAAAAACTTACTCAAATAGTTACATTTTTCATTTATTGACTAACATGACGCAAACTCTAATATAAGATTAATTTTTTCTTATTTTGAAACCATGTTACTTTCTTCAGTTTTGTAAAATTGTTAATAAAGAAACACGCTTCCAGTTGAATTTATATGTTGAGAGGAAGTTCCCCACCAGTTGGATTCTTTTTGTGTTGATTCTCAAAATAAAGAAATAAATATCAATTAATTAATTGACATTTTTGGCTGGAAAAAAAAAAAAAAAAAGTTTGAGGATGACTACATCTTGTTCGTAACAAATCACATGACGGTATGTACCCGCAGGCTCCAATTTTTATCTTGTTAAAATTTTAATTTTAATTATTTCTTCTTCTTTTTTTTTTTTTTGTTTTTTGGCTAAAATATGAATATTGCTTTTCTGTATTTTAGTTTTTTCACCTAATACTATTTAATTACTAAATTGTGATTGTTTAGTTAAGTGACAATTTTGTTCAATAAATGTATTTTGGAAATTATAATGAAACAACATTTATTTTGAATGGAGTCAAAAAAAAAAAAAAAACGAAAACAAAAAATCATTTTTTTTTTGTTAAGAAATGAGAATATGAAACAAAACTATTTTCCTATTTCAGTTTTCATTTTCATTTTTTTTACAACTAATAAATATTTTCGAAAACACACTCAAATATGATTTTTTTTTTTATTCAAACCAATTTTTTTTTTTTCTAAAAACACACTAAAATATAACTTAAAAAATATCAAAAAGTTATTTTCAAATCTTTCTCATTTCTATTGTATATAAAAAACAAAATCACTCGCAAAATATTCTAAAGTGGGCCCAAAAATTCTCAATCTCCCTGTTCAATTGAAATTGCTCTACCGACCTCTACAAGTAGAACTTGGTGGGGTCTAGAAAAAGGTTAGACCCCTTGTGCTACACAAGAGAAGAATTCTTGAACACTCTTTGTCAGTGCTTGACAATTCTAGAGCGTTAATTGTTGGAAGAAGTATAATAGTTTACTGCTCTTGAAGATTTAATAACAACGTCTGAAAATTTTACAACATGTATTAACACACACCGATCCAATGCAAAGAAAATAGCAAGAAAAGTTCATAGTTGAAACTGACGAAACCCTTTTTGGAATGTTCTAACATAATTTTATTCATCAATTGGATGTATTAATCTAAACATTCTTATTAAATATAGCAACATCAATTAGAGATCTCTGTGTTTTGTTAAATATATTTTTTTAATTCTGCTATGACTGTGATTTTCTTTTTTCCCCAACAAGTCTTTCTATGACGACAATCTTATGAATGGACTAAAAATGATTTAATGTGATGTTATTTACGGATTAAGAATGAAAAGAAGATTTAATAGTAAAGAGTATTATTAATGGAGTCTTATACAATTCAAGTTTACAAATATTAAAACTAGTAAGTCATCCAAAAACATCAAATCTACTAAAATCAAGAAATTTCCTATTCCTAAGTTAAATTTAATATGAACTATTCCAATCTTCTACATTAAAATCAATCCATATAAACAATGAAAATAATCATAAGGACTAATTTCAATAAATATTTAACAATCATATCAAATCTTAACAATCAAGGGCAGAGGGAGCTATAAATGAGTGGGGGTTCCAGGCCTCATTGAAAATTAATAAAACAAAAGTTTTCTCTTAAAATTTCATGATTTTTTTCATTTTTACCCCACGTCAAATTATCTTTGCATGTTCCTCATTATAAGTTGTAATGCGATATCTTAAGTATAAAAACTCATCATAAACTATCATAATATTTTATGATTCTTCTTTATGAACATGCATTTCTGTAGTCTTTGAAAATCACTATGACATTGTTAAATATTTTTTACGTTATTACTTTCTTATAACAAAAAAAAAAAAAAAGGTTTTTGCATGCCCTTACTGAAAATATTAAAAAAAAAAAAAAAAAAAAAAAAAAAGAAACTCCGTCGCTCGACAATTACGATGAACATTTGGGTGGGCAGAGGCACAATAAAAGAGGAGAGAGAGAGAGAGAGAGAGATTCTGAAATCACTATCGAGTTCTCGTCATTGCATATGTCATTGTTTGGGAAATTATTAATAAGTTTCAACAGCCCAATCAAAACAAAGTCTGCTTTTGTTTTGGGTTCATTACACCAAAAATTAAAAATTAAAAATTAAAACAAAAACAAAAAACAAAAAACAAAAAACAAAAAAAGACCAAAACTCCTAATGCTCGCTATCTTCTTATGACTTTGGGCCGACGTAACTGGACATGCTTGTACCACCAGCCAATCCTCACTCAATTATTGTTGAACTAACTCCTCTGGCCTCTGCCTCCCATTCTCATTCTGTTTGCTTGTCTTTTCCTCCTCAATTTTTTAACCTATTCTCAAGTGGGGCGTTTTGGCTGGTTAATTTTTGAGTATAACTCATGAGAGGGGATATTTGTTATTAGTTTGAAAATGTATTTCGATATGCCTCTTGGAAATAAAAATTTGAAAATTCCGTTTTTAAGTATGAAAAACAAAATTTGTTACGGTAAATGTTTGGTCGCCAGTTGCATTCATATACAATTATTATTATTTTTTCAATTTCAACCATTAACAGTTTATTATTACAACTTTATAATTCAAGTGGAGTTAAACTTAAACGCCAAATGAAGTAAATGTTCATAATTTTGTATATACAAGTACAAGTGGGATAATGTTTATTTTTAGATTGGATAGAGTTTCGAGATGAACGAAACGAGTTTTATATTGAACTTTTTTTTTTTTAAACACATTTTAATTTTTTATACTTTTTAGCTCCAATTAGTCAAATCCGTGCACCAAACATATAATAAACCAACTCAAATCCAATCTAAAAAACTCAATTCAAATCTGTGTACCAAACGCATGCTGTACTTTTTTAATAAAATGAAAAATGATGGTGCTGAAGGCATAACGGTTCTCGTGCTATGCAAGTTTGGATGAAAGAAAGCAGAGAGGAAAAAGAAAATAAAAGGAAAAAAATTCTAAAATTTGTATTAGATAATCTTCGTTATTTAATCTTCACTATACCACCACGAACAATCATAACATCTATAATTTGTTTTATTTGGTAGATTCTATAACAGATCCATCGCTTAGAAATGTAATTTTGATTAGTTTGCTCTGACCTTTTGTTGGTCTAAGTTCTTCTCACATTTGATCCTGTTTGGATTATAGATTTAAATTTGTATGAGAAAAACCATTGTAAAAAAAAAAAAAAATTTTTTTGAGTTGATCAAACCTGTAAACTTGCCAACAACGACCTCTTTCTAATACAAACCAAAGACGATGTCGACCTAAACCAACACTTAACCGCGTTAGAGCATGATCAGCATCAAAGGTGTTTTACTCTACATCCACTTAAAAAAAATAATAATAATAACAAATTAATATTCTTTTATGAGCGGGAAAAAGGTTGTGACCAGAAATTTTTTCCTACTTATTAATTAATATTTTTGGAAGGCCAAATTAATTAATTTAACCTTGGGATAAAAGGACTACATATTTAATAATCGAAAGGAAATGAATAGCAGAAATTAGTTTCCAATGTATGTCATCTCTCTAGACTGCCGACCATGTACCACGAAGTTTGTAAACCAGCAAATATATATATATATATAGAAATTTATAATTATCAGAAGAATAAAATGATGTTTTAACTTGTTTGGAAGGCTATTTGTAAATTTGAGTCAAGTACATTTCTAAAATGATAAATAAGAAAAAGTTGAGACAGGACTTTGTGTTTTCGTTCGTGTATATATATAATAATGTCACTTATGTTTCCAAATACATCCAAAGAATTTGAGTGATAAGGTATGAAAAAAAAATATTCTAGTAACAAGATATTTTCTTTTTTATATTCTTTTTTTCTATTTTGTTTATATAAATACATGTTTATTCATTTTGTTATGATTTTAATAACTAGAATTTAAGATGATAAACTTTCATTAATAGAGTGGAGATATCCTTTCATACAAGGCTCATATACTCTCAAATGAGCATTGTATTTCACTAATTTGGTCAATATTGTTGGAGCACTTTTTTTCTTTTTTTAATTTACAGCATTGAACAGACCTGAACATAAGTGAAAATTTATTATATGAACTATATTTTTAATTTAATATTGATAGGATGAATTTTTTTAACTGTTGGATTAAATTTTAATAATCGAATTCAAAATAAAAGTACTTCTATAACATATGACATATTATTATAAAATAAATATCTATGAATTTTATTGTCAAAAATTTAATTTGATGAACTATAAAAAGATACTCTATTGATTAGAAAAAAAATATATATATAACTCCTATCATAAATTTTTCACACACTTGCATTGGAATATGGCAAAATGGATAAGGAATCTTTAGCAGGGAACGATTTCAAAGGAGATTAAGGAAATTTTTGTCTCCCTTACTCTTACTCTCTTTAATACGTGAAGGTTAGGGTTTCTCAATTGTTTTCCTCTCTTCTAGCTGGATTTCGATGATGGCCTTTGGCTTATCTGGTTTCCCAACCCTAAGGATGGAGACGGAGGTTGCATGGTGAAAGTTTTGATAGAGGTTGACCCGTGAAAGAAGGATTGACCTTACGCGAAGGAGCAAGGCAGGGACAAGACCTTGGGTATGGATCTGCCATGTTGCAGTGCTAGAACGAGGTTAGCACTGCCATGTGTAGCTGATCATGGACCTTTGATGGTGAGTTTTCTCGTTAGGATCTAGCTCTCTTGGCTGTGGGTTAGCAATTAGGCAGCAAGAAGTAGAGTGACGCGAATAAGGAGCGGGCATCCTTGAGATTTCTTTTCCGATGATGAGGAAATCTTTCTAGCCATAAGCGTGATAGTTGGCGGTAGTGCGTCATCTTCATGTGCTGGGAGGTCATGCAACGTCTTGGCTTTGACAACCTAATTTCTCCCAACAATATGGGTTGTTCTATCAGCAATGACTCTTTTTTTTGTGACTGGTTTTTTCTTTTTTGTGGTGTGTAATTTTATGCTTAATGTTGATGATGTCTTCACCTTTACTATTTTTATCTGGGTGTTATATTTCTATTTGTAAATTTCAATAACTGAGGTGGTTTCCCCACCTTTTGCGTTAGTTTTTTGTCAGTTAGATCTAAGTCTTGGTAGTGCTTAGATCTTGCTATAATAGTTTATATCAGAGGCTAGTAGTAACCCTAGCATTACTGAGCCTTGACCCTTGATCAATTAGAAAATTCCATTGATCGTTGAAGTTTTGTCAAAACGAGCCTTATATGTGTTTGATTTCAATGTACCAAGGTATATATTCGTTACCAAATCTCAATCTTTTCTTTCGAGTATCATCAGATTTTACTATATCCGTTCTTATTGAAAGATTTTTCTCTTGTATTGTGGGGCCATTTATTTTGTTTGATGACATTGTATCTCACTGGTGAGTTCGACGAGAAACCGTTTCCAAAAAGAAAGATAAAATTAAAAAATATACATGTATAGTAGGTTAGGGAATCTGGCCGCACATTGTCTTGCCTCTGTCCAGCTTTTAATCTCAACAGTTTCACTTGGTTGTCTTCTGCTCCCAATAATTTCTTGTCGAAGTCAATTATTGCTAAAGATTCTTCGACATCCTCAGAAATTACCATTTTAGTTTCTATACCTGATTTCATGAGGGTTGTCTTCGCAATTGGGAGGATATTGTGGATCTCGGTTGATGCATGCTTTTTACATCGTTGGCTCAACATTAATGATGGATCTAGAATTTTTTTTCATCAGACACAAATAAAAATAATTATTAATGTTCCAAAACAAATTTTTAATATACTTCAAAAAAAAAAAAAATCTTTTTATAGGTGTTATATTCTTCCTTTTCTCATAATTGTTGTTTAGTATTCATCTACGTTTTCAATTATCCAAACATATTAATATACTTGGAAAAGTACTATTGTATTCCAAGCACTTTATTTCAAACATTTATAACATAATCAACATAGGAAAGATGATAATCAATACGGCCTCCTAAAAAAGGGGAAAAAGAAATACATATATATATATATATATATATATATATATATAAGTAATCTAAATATTGATTGAGGCACAATTAAGAGAAAAGTAAGTGAGAATGGGAGAAGAAGAAATAAATAGTGGCTAGAATCTCAAAAAATAAAAGAAATGGAATAATGAAAATCTTCAATAGTGCACAATTGAAAAAAAAAAAAAAAAGAATCTATTTAAGAGGGGTCAAATTAACTAAATTGAAGGAATTTAAGGTATTAAATTGAACTTATATAAAATGAGTAGGGACACGTGCCTACACTCATTACCATATAGATTGGTCTCCGCTTAAGATCGAGCACTTCTTGCTTGAAATTTATTCAATTGAGTTTGTTAAAATGTTAGGATTTTTAATCATATGTTTGTTGGCATTTAATTATAACAAAATAATTAACTTTAGTGGGGATTTTTGAGGGAATTTAAGAGATAAAATTAGAAGTTGTATAAAATGAATGGGACACGTCCTACACTCATTACCATATAGATTGGTCTTTGCTTAAGATTGAGCACTTCTTTCTTGAAATTTATTCAATTGAGTTTTGTTAAAGTCTTAGGATTTTTAATTACATGTTTGTTGCCATTTAATTATAAAAAAATTAATTAACTTGTGATCATGATTATCTCGTCTTTTGTTTGAACAAAAAGATGGAAAATCAATAATAATTGAAAATGACGATTATCTGCTTTGAAAATCTGAATTTCAAGTTAGCTTACATGATGATCTACTCCTAAACCAAGTGGAATGCGTTTAAACACTTTTTCATATTTAAAATCGTGTTTTTAGATCTTTAATAGAAAGAAAAAAAAACCACAATAATCTTAGGCTTAATTTCTAGAGCTCTCAACTTGTTGCACGTGTGAATCTAGCGTGAAATATGTTAGTTGGAGAGAAAGCAAGCCGAAGACTTGGAGTAAATTAATTGGAACAAAGAAAAGTCTCTGTGGAAAGAGATGTGGGTCAAATTTTGGTGTAGTTTCCCAACAAACTTGTGATTTTCTTAGTTATAAATACAATAAAAAGTTTAGTAAAGCCTATATTTTCGTTGGTGTGATCGACACGTAAGGTTTCTTCTCTTAAGAGTTTTTGATCATGTCCAAATAAACCTATCACCATTTTTCATTGTTATTGACTTTTTTTTTTTTTTTTTCACGCAATTATTTTATGAGAACAAAATAATTGTTTTCTTTTGACTGGTTCTGTCACTTGCTCATCTGTCCTCCAATTCCTAGCAGAAGATTTTAATAAAACACATCCTTTTAATTTAAATTAAAAAGACCAGATCTTTAGTTTTACAATTTCTTAGTATGATTCCATTTATTTATTTATCATATGACCTCTAAGTCCTACCAGAAGATTTTACTAAAGCACGTCCTTTCATTAAAAAAAGAGTGGATTTTAGTTTTGCCATTCCCTAGCATGATTCCTTTTGTTTATTTATTTATTTATTTTTTGCTTTATGTTTTTCAAGTCCTTATGTTTGACCCTTTTTTCCCCAAAACTTTTATTGTGGAATTTTTTTAAAAGGGAATTTACTCATTTGGTCATTATTTTTTCCATGGAGTTGCGATTTGGTCTTTTGTCTCTCTCTTTTAATTTTTTCTTTCTTTTGCTTAAAGGTCAACAAACTCTTTAAAACACCTTCAAATAAAAAAATTAAATAAAAAAAAGACCAAATTGCTTTTTTTTTTTCTTTTCCTTTTTTTTTTTTTTTTTGCTTCAATCAATTTGGTCCATTTTAGTAACAAAAATTAACTACCCACTTGGCAAAGTTTTTACTTTTGTTTTTAATCAGTACAAGGAGAGAAGCAAAGGTTCTGTATTATCAATAATTATTTAGAATATAGTTACAAATATAACTTAGCGATAATTTCACACTTGACAGGTCATATTATCTTTACAATTTTATGATAAATAATTAAAAATATATTAAATGAAGTTTATAATATCTAACTTAAACGTTGTTAAAAATTTTAAAACCTACTCAAAAGAGTTTTTACTAGGAGTGATATTTTTTGCTTCGACAGAAAGCACTTATGAAGATCATCCAATACTTCTAGATAGAAGCTGCTTTTGGTCTAGAAACAGCTTCTAGAAAGCTCCTAGCAAACATGCCAAAAAATTGGATGAAATAGATCGATCACGTATATGACATATAGAAGTTGAATTATGTAAAATTTTTCCTTAATTATCTTTAAATAGTTAATTATGTATGACGAAAGTGATATTTTCTATTAAATTTTGTTTTTTGTTAAGAAAAAAGGGATCAAATTGCATCTTTATCAAAACTAGTTGAAACACGCACTCCGCATGTGTGAGGCTCAGTGTTAGAATATTATATAGAAAAATGCACTTGAAAGACACAAATTTGAAGACTATTATACCAATATGACACAAAAAATTTGCTAGACCAATTTGACACAGATTAACACTAAAATTTGTATCATATTGGTTAAGATGAGAAAATATGTATTACGTTGATCAATGGATAAAAAAGTAAAGTGGCTATATTTGAATAATTTTCTCTATAATATGGTGTTATTAAAATGGATATAGAAAATATCTTGATGTAGACATATCAAAAAGAGAAAGATGTTTAAATAGAGACATAGTAAAGCAATTATTTGAGTAAAATGATGAAAAAGTATAGATGAATATAGTCTATTACATTAAAATAAATAGATAATATATGGTAGAAGAAACTAAAAAGTTAAGAGAATGTTTGAGAAATAAGACAAAATGTAACTGCTAAAGTTCAAATTCAAAAAAGAAAAACTTGAAAATGCGTTATGTAATCTGAATTTGGATCAACAAAGTTAAATGCGAGAAAGCAAGAAGTAACATAAAGTATTTTAAAAAAAAAAAACAATATAGAGGTTATATCATAATTGGTAAAATGAAAAGTGAGGGCAAATTTTTTTAACTAATATTTAAATTTAAAAAAAAAATGTGTGTACGGTATTTTGAATATCTAATACGAGGAATCATATATTTGAGCAACAAGATGAAAAGACCTTGAAAACAAAACCAACAATGTGATTAGAAAAGGATGTTGAAGTAACAATTAAAATAATGTCAATGTAAATGAGAAAGATAAAAAAAATCATTTGAAAGATTGCTGAAGAAACAGTAAAAATTGTAATAAAGGGCAGAATAATGATGACATTTAGAAGAAAAATAGTTAGAAAAATGAAGAAAGAAAGTACGCATCGGCACGTGGAGTGTGAAGGTCCATCAAGCAAGGAAAGAAGAAAAAGAAAAAACCAAAAAATGAGGGAGTTTACACGTGGCTGAAGCTGGAGTAGGGATGAAAAGAAGAATGACTTGTGTTAGGATTAAGATTTAAGGATCATTTAGCAATAGAAAAAAAATATAAGGATCAAATCGTAATTCCATAAAAAAAAATTTGAGACCAAATTAATTTACTCTTTTTAATCAACAAATCAAGAGTGAGGAACTTACTGTCCATTTGGTGCATCAGTTATAACTAAACTTTTCTAACTTATTTTGTATTTTTATAAAAAAGTTAACAAAAATTTTAACTAATTTTTAAAAAATCTAATAATTCAAACATAAAAACTTTATTTTTAACCAATGAATGAAACACAAGTTTTAAGTGGGTTGATGTTTTTTTTTTTTTTTAAATTATGTAGAATTTTAGGATAAACGAAACAAGTTCTATATTTTTTTAACACATTTTAAATTTTTCTACCTTCTAATTTTAATCATTTAAATTAATGTATTAAATGCAAAAGAACTCAATTTAAATCGAAATGAAAAAACTCGTTTTAAATTTGTGCATCAAACACATATTTAAGGTCTGTTTGATGAATGAGTTTGAGTTAGAAATTTTAAATTTTAATAGTAATTTTTATTGACTTTTCATAAAAGATAAAAAAAAATTTATTAAAAAAAGATAAAAAAATTAAGATGAAAAAGTAAAATTTAAAATAGGACAGTGAATCAAATATTAATGGGCTTATTTGGTACACCCACTCATCTCATTTCATCTCAAAATTTTTTTTGTCTTTTTCTCAAAAAGTTTTTGTCTTTTCCCAAAAAGTTTTTTGTCTTTTCTGAAAATTCAAAAAAATTTACTATTCCAACTTAAAAATCTCAACTCAAACTACTCCACCAAACTCCCCCGTTATCTTAGCTTGGAAGGAAGTTAAAAATGTGTAAGAATCTGATTGAGATGAGATGGTAAAATAATTTAATTGTAATTATAGACATAATCATAAGATATTCATACAATGAGCGTGGGGCAAGGGCGGTGGCGCAGCTTCCAGGAATGAGGACAAAGATCAATCCCCCTGTCAGTTTCACTCTCCCCGATGAGATATTTTAATCCAACAACAACTCATTATAGAACCACTAAACAAACCCTAAGTCAATTCCAACTTTGCATAACCTAAACAGACTCATCTTTGGTGGGCTTGTGGGACCCTCTCTTTTTTCCCTCTTACCTGGCCCCCACCACCCCGCAATGGCTTCGTCTCCTGCCACTCACTTTCCTGACCACTTTTTCGTTTTTTTATTTTTTCATTTTTAATTTTTTTTTATTTAATCACAGCTGCAATTAGGGGGGAGTGTGTAACTGAGGTGAATTCTACTTGAAGTGTTTTCCTTATTTAATTTGCTTTAGCGGTCCAAGATAACGTTGGAACTTGGACGTCATATTTTAAGAACCAAGTTTCTACTTTTGTTTTTAATCACTGTTAGAAAAAAAAAAAAAAAGTAAAAGTTCTAATTTTTGAACTAGTGTTTGAAATCGTATGTTATCAAAATGAGTTTAGAATTTTCTAATAATCAGAATGAAGCTTTTAAATTTCTTATTAAAGCTATGATATAAGTTTTAATCTCAATTTGAAAGAGCTTTTTTATAAGTCATTTTTTGTGACTTTAAATAAAAGTTCTTTTGAAGAACTTTAATGCTCAATTGAAACTCATGTCCCAAACTAAAATTGCAACTCATTTTTTTTTAAGTCTAACAAAATTTTTAATTGATTTTTGAACAAATCAATTTTAATTTAAAAATTCTAATTTAAACCGATATTCTAAGAACACCACAAATGAAAATTCTTTAAATGAGAGCCTTTTTAATTTCTTATTAAAATTTTTATACAAGTTTTAAATCTTTACTTAGAAGATCTTTTTTTAGGGCATTTGGGGATGCTTAGAGATGATATTTTGCAGGGTTAGAATGGAAATGTGTGTTTGGGGGGAAAACTTTTAAAAAAAATTCCATGATATAAAAAATAATGTAAAAATTTGAAATGTATTCATAAAAAAAATATGAATACTCTTCCTGTCCGATGATACAACCCATACAAGTGATCGACACAACTTCGAGGAAGAGTACGATATAACCCGCTAGTAAGAGAGATAGAGAGCTAGAGAGATAGGGAGAACTCTCCTATTCGGGGGTGCCGCACGGGAGAGTTCTCGTAAAAGTAAAAAAATATGTAACATAGATATTGGCCTTTTTCGTTCTCATTGTTATGATCATTTTGAAACAATTATCATTTCCTTTCAATTTGAAATGAAAAAGTTTTGAACTTTTAAAATTTGAATTTTTTAAAAATGAAATAGAGAGAAAGTTTAATCTCGAGTTAAGAATTTTGAATTCAAATGATATTTTACCGTCTAAAAATGTTGTCCGATACAAACCCTTAAAAATCACCTTTTGTGATTTTAAATGAGAGTTCTTTCGAACACGAAATTATTTTTGATAAATTATTTAAACACTTTTAAAAAACATCGTTTAAAGTCAGAAAAACTAAAAGGTAACTCAAATTAAACCTATGAAAAAACATTGTTTAAGGTCAGAAAAACTAAAGGCAACTCAAATTATACCTTTGATATCTTGTGTAATACAGATTTAACTTGTGTTAAGTTAAATTTGATTGATTTTTTAAAAATTAATTAAATTTTTATTAATTTTAATAATAAAAATACAAAATTAAGATAAAAATTTATAATTTAATTAAAATTAAATTAAAATACCAAAGATCCCAAAATAAAAATATTTTGCATCCCACTGCACGTAGAATTCTTCCTCCAAAACCGTGTCCTTTTTTTTTTTTTTTTTTTTTCAACTTTTTACCTTAAAAAAAAAATCGAACAATAACTAAACCAGTACAATCAAGTCGATCAGACGTCTACTGATAAAACGTCGTTTATGATTGGTGCGTCACACTCTTGGTCGCTCGAGACAAACTGACACGGGAAAGACAGACTGATACAAAAACGTGGGTCCCACCGAAGACTTTACTGAAGAGACTTTGATCCAATCTTAACAAAAAACAAATCCAACAAGATGAACGGTCCGATCTCATTCTATGGGTTGACCACAAAAGTTGGTCCCACTTTTTTGTGCACAGGGAGGTGACCCCACCTGACCTCCCATATATTGATGCCCTTGAGCACCATTTTCCCTTTCCATTTCTCTCTCTCTCTTCTCTTTCTTTCTCTCTCTCTCCTAGAAAGTATGGAACAGCCAGCCAACTCAGAGGAGACAGGGAGCATCTGAACAGCATTGAATCCGGTGAGTTTCTCTCACTTTTCTTTGCTTTTTAGTATGAGTTTGTGTTTCTGATTTGATACCAACTACTCAGTTATTTATTGATGCTACTATTACTATTATTATTAGCTTTTTTAGCCTCTCCTTTTTGAGTCTTCTGATAATGGGTTTCTGTAAACAATTGGGTT
The DNA here is from genome assembly GCA_025413485.1 of Ficus microcarpa. NCBI lineage: Eukaryota > Viridiplantae > Streptophyta > Magnoliopsida > Rosales > Moraceae > Ficus > Ficus microcarpa. The sequence goes on along the minus strand of CM046377.1, from coordinate 49,544,758 downwards.
GCTCAAAGAATAAGATTCTGGGTTGTACAGGTTCAGTGAAGCGAATTTTTTTTGCTTTTAAAGAAGCTATCTTGATATGATTTTTGGGATTTTTCATTAAAAAGAAAAAAAAAAAAAGGTTTTGGGTGTTTTTTTTTACATGATTGAATTTTGTTACTTGAACATAGCTATTTTAAATTGACAAAATGGGTTTTGGGAATCTTGTGTAAATATCTGAAAAGAAGATGCCTAGTTGCTTTGAGAAATGAAATTGACTTTGGATGGAGATAGGAAGTTCTTTTTTTTTTTTTTTTTTTTTTTTTTTTTTTTTAAATAAAAAATTTTCATCTTGTTTGCTTTTTTTCCCCTTCAATTGAGAGGTTTTGTTGAAAAAAAAGAGGGGGGGGGGGGGTGGGGGTTGCCAAAATATCTATTAACTATGATTTGGGATTTATTTTATTTTATGTTGATAATTGTCCTTTTTTTGGTTTTTTTAAATTCTTTTTTCTTTTTGTTTAGGCTCATTCCAGCTTTAGTTGGCATTAGATCTTGATACCCGAGGCGAGGACAAAGAGGGTCGGAATGGATCTTGAAGAGGCAGAACAGTGGGCAAATTCTTCCTCCGGGAATGAATCAAGGAAAGAGCTTTCGGCGAATCATCCGTCTTATTCCAATTTCGATTCCTCAGAGCTCCAACAGAAGTGGGATGATCGTTCGATGCTCGACTTCGGTGTGAGGATCGAACAGTCGTTTCAAGAGTTTAGCCAGCCAAATAATGACCAAGCTAAGATCTTTGGTCAGGAAGATGTTCGAATGCTCGATTCAGTCCGTACTGATAGAATTCCGGACTGGGATCCGAGGACAATGCTGAACAATCTCTCTTTCCTGGAGGAGAAAATCCATCAGCTCCAGGAATTAGTGCATTTAATTGGCGGAAGGAGAAGTCAAGTTCTGGGACGACCGGATGATCTTGTGGCCCAGCAAAAACAGCTCATAACCGCTGATATCACTTCGATTATTGCTCAGCTGATCTCCACTGCGGGTAGTCTTCTTCCATCCGTGAAGAATACCCTTTCCAACACTGCGCTTTCAGTGGGACAGCTTTCGCAGCCTGGTGGGCGCGAGCTTGGCATGACTGGCTGTGTTCAGCCCCAAAACAATGGTGGTAGAAAAATTCCCGACGAGTCGATCAAGACTGATTTAACTGCCAATTATGGGGCTGAGCAGAGCAACAACTTTGATGAACATGAAATGAAAGACGAGGAGGATGCTGATGAAGGCGAGAATCTTCTGCCTGGTACCTACGAGATCTTGCAATTGGAGAAAGAAGAAATCCTGGCACCGCACACTCACTTCTGCGCGATATGCGGGAAGGGATTCAAGAGGGACGCGAATTTGAGGATGCACATGAGGGGTCACGGCGACGAGTACAAAACCCCTGCAGCACTTGCTAAGCCACACAAGGAATCCGGCTCTGAGCCTGCGGTTATCAAGAGGTACTCCTGTCCTTATGCCGGCTGCAAGAGGAACAAAGACCACAAGAAGTTTCAGCCACTAAAGACCATCCTGTGCGTCAAGAACCACTACAAGAGAACCCACTGCGACAAGAGTTACACTTGCAGCAGATGCCACACGAAGAAATTCTCGGTCATTGCAGATCTCAAGACTCACGAGAAGCATTGTGGCAAGGACAAGTGGCTTTGTTCTTGTGGCACGAACCTTCTCGAGGAAAGACAAGCTTTTTGGGCACATTGCGCTCTTCCAAGGCCACACTCCAGCCATACCCTTGATGATACTAAAGGAAGTGCCATGCCGGTTGATCATGCAACGGGAATCGAAGTGTCAAACAAGGGTTCCATAAGTCCCGCAAACTTCAACTTTCTCTCCAACTCGCCTGGCCAAACTGCAGCTCAGAATATTGTGGACGATCCTAGTGCCTTTTTCTCACCAATCAACTTTGAGACGTGTAACTTTGGCGGGTTTCACGAGTTCCCTCGACCCCCTTTCGAAGACTCGGAGAGTTCGTTCTCCTTTTCTCCTTTCCGGGTCTTGTAATTACACCCAGAGGACTGGAGGGGACTCCAATTCTAATAATCTCGAGTAATGTTGTTATATTTTTATATTTTTAGCACTTCAGGGGGTTCAATGTTCCTCTAGTTTCTGTAACAATTATGGTCTTAGATGAACCCCATGTACCCTGTAATTTCTTTAAGCTAAATAAACTATTCCTAATTTCTATTCTTCCCCATGATCTCTATTATCTCTTTGATCATCAATTTCGTTATGGAATTTTCTCTGAGAGCTGCGGACCCTAACGACTCTATTAGCGAAAATTCTGTTGTATGAGACAGATGAAAAGTTTTCTTCTTCTTAAAAGTTCATTGCCGCATAAAAACAAAAAGATAATAGAACTTTTCTTTCAAATAACAATGGCCAAACAATATTCAAATAACTCGATTTTAAGAAGAAGAAGAAGAAGAAGAAGATATAACAAGTGATTTAACTAATTAGAGTTCTCTGCCCATATTGAGAATTGTGGAGCAGAATGAGCTTCAATCCTTTTGCACTTTCCCCCTTTAGTGACTTCTTCAAGGGAAAACGATTATACTTTTCCCTCAAGAACACATCGTCGGTGACGGACCAAGTTTGCCCTCGAGGAGAGCTGTCAACCCACAAAAACCTCTCAGAAAATGGATTCATCAGACTCTCGCGGAACTCTTGCGCTGTCTCGCAGATCAAACCCTGAAACGAAAAATCGTAATAAGATTTAAAAAAAAAAAAAAACATGCCTGAAGAGCACAATAGCAAACATGTCCGAATTATTACAAACTTGGTTTGTTCGTTACCTCAGCCATAGCTTTGATCTTTAAAGTGACATCATCACTAAGAAGGACAAGATGTCCATCACTCATTGTTTTTTTATATAGAAGAGAACACTCAAGGATGTGGTCTTCTGTTGTTGGGGACACAATATCCATTAAGTTCCCGTGGCCTAAGAACGGCAGTGAGCTTGTCGCCCCACAGAAAAAACCCCACACTACCCTGGCTAAATGGAGACAGAGGGGAAGCGGGTGGTGTAGGAGCGGTCAGCCTTCCATCATCAGCGGAGCTCTGGACATGAATCCACCAAAATTTTTCTACCATACACTGCTCGATCCATTCCAACACCAGACAAGCCTCGGTTTTTCTCCTGAATAGACTGCCACGCCGCTTCAAGCAATCCAGTTCCCTTATGACTGGTGATAAAGGCAATGCATATTTGTCAATGGTGAATGTAGTCGCAACTAACTAAATAAGGCAATGGGGAATCAGATGTGTATTTAAAGTTCGTTACCCATCCGTGGAATGACTAAACGAGTCCCCCGAAGACCTTGCAAAAGCTGAAGTGACTTCCTTGATTCCTTGTTGAGAAGAGTCGTAGCGTCCGCAACCATAGTCCAGCTCCTCTTAACCTCTCGAATAGAGTTGCTCTGAAATGAAATTCAGTTACTGGTTTATACTTACTAATGCTAGTTAAAACAATGGTATTCCATTGAATCAAAACAGTAACACTAGCAGTTCATAAACTTACAGGGTGTGGATTAGTCACCATCTCCACTGTTCGAGAATAATGGACCAAAGAACTGCTTTTTGTCGCAGAAGTACGCCCCAGTGTGTCTGATCCGGTCTTGCCTACACTGTTTACAACAAGTGATTGAAATGGGATTATTTCCTGTCTTCTTTTGTTAACCATCAATTCTTGTTTCGGCCGCACTTGATTACAAGAGACGGTTTGTTTTACAGGCTTCAGTTCTTGTAGAACTCGCAACGCCTGATTCTCTTTGTTTGAAGATGCAATCGAGTTCTTTTCTGGTTGCATACTGGGGCTGAATGCGAGTCTTTGGGAAGACGATCCACACCCTCTAGATTGCTTCACTTCTTCTAGCTTACCCTTCTTCTTTAAGGACCTGAGTAGAAGTGTATTTGGGGTGAAATTTTCTTTGTTCGGAGTAAAGACCTCTTCTTCCTCGCCATTCAAACAAGAGAAAAGTTCCCTTGATATTGATTTTTCTTCAGTTCGCTCTTTATTGTACATCTCACATTCAGAATCAGCACTGGCCAGCATGCTTTCAAATCTGCTCTTGCTAGTTCGAAGCTGATTGACACTGGCCAGTTTACCCTTCTTTTTGGAGGACTTCACTAGAAAGGTGTTTGGGGTCAAATTCTCCTTGTCCGGAGTAAATATCTCTTCTTCCTCCCCATCAAAACAAGAGAGAATTTCCTTCGGAAGAGGTTTATCTTCAATGGTGTCATGATTGTGCTGCTCAGCTTCCGAATCAGCACTGGCCAGCATGGTTTCAACTCTGCTCGTACCTGTTTGAAGCTTTCCGACACTAGCAAGTTTACCCTTCTTTCTTAAGGACTTCGCTTGAAGCGTGTTTGGGGTGAAATTTTCCTTATCTGGAATAAAGATCTCTTCTTCATCCCCGTTCAAGCAAGAGAAAACTTCATTTGAAATTGGTTTATCATCCACATTCTCCTGATTACGCTGTTTATAGTCGGGATTAAAACCATCCACCATGGTTTCTCCTCCGCTTGTGCCCATTCGAAGCTGAACAACATTGGCAGGTTTACCTCTCCTTGACCAAATGCTTCCAAAGCCCGGTTTGTTTTCTGATCTTGTTGGGGAGTTTCCTCTTGTTTCTGATTTAGCTATATAGAAAGATTGTGGAGTCTGGTTTTCTTTGTCACCCGAAATTTCTTGGACAACTTCCTCAACTGGAAACGATGTGTTCATAGATTCTTTCATGCAAGGCGCAAAATACTCAGTTGAGACATCTTTCAGCTTATGGTGTTCCCAGGATGAGTTTAGGTCTTCATTTTCTTCTATCATTTCAGAAGCTGGAAGAACTTCACCATGACATTCTTGGGAATTTTCTTCCTTTCCTTTACGAGATGGGGACTCCAAAGCGTGAAGGGCTTCTGGGTCTAGATCTTTCATGTCATCATGCTGATTTTCAGTCTTGCCAACGACATTGCCAACGAGCAAAGGCGACTTATCAGTCTGTCCACTGTCTTCTATGAACAAACTTTGGTTCTCAGTTTCTTCAAGGGCTAGAGCAGCAAGACCAGACTCCTCTTCACATACAAATTCTGCCACAATCGATGGTTCAAGGATGTGCTTATCTTTACCGAATTCTGCACACTCCAAAGGCGAAGAGAGTTGTCCCGATTCAGTTCCACAGGGCTCGTCATAGCATCTTGAGATTTCCCTCCATTCATCAACATCTTTCAATGAGCCCTCAATACATTCGTCACCATCATTGAAAAGTGAATTTATTGGATTCTTGGGCATTGGAGGCGCCGATGGGATTTCCTTTTTCACGGCTATTCCTGAACTCTCTTCAGAAAATAAAGAACTCATACCCGCAACCACCAAATCCAGAGACTGAATTTCTTTATTTTCCATGAACGAAGAGTTATTATCCTACACAATCCAAATAAATACAATATGTAACTAATCTTAGAAAAATAAAGAAAATAAAGAAATTAGTTCTAGAATCTACATTTATTCGGGTTGTGAATAATATAATTTTCACCTCAATTTCTTCTTCTTCTGTATTCGTTTCCATTGTCAGCATCTTTTCCTCTTCCTCAACAGGTTCATTTCCATTCGGTAAAGAATTCTCATCCTAATCAATTCCCAGAAAAGAGAAAAAAACAAAATCAGGCAAAATTTCGACTTGAAATCTTCCGGGGTATTCCAAGATTTGCCTAAAATTCAAACCTGGTATGTCTCCACTGAAACTTCGTCTTCTTTCTCCTCTGTCAACGGAGCATCGGAAGCCGATGCATACGGGCTTTCCATATCATATGCTTGGCTCAAAGGAATCCAATGAAGCCTGTAGACACGGCTCGAACCGCCGATCCTCAACGAATCACCCTCATACAGCTCCACTCGAGCCCACGGATCGATCTTCTTGTCCGAAACCCAGGTCCCATGTACTGTAAAACACACAATTAAAGAACCAGGAAACAAAAAATTAGACCCAAAAAAAAAAAAAAAGAAGAAAGAAAAAAAAAACGAGACAATTTTCGAAGGCGGAAAAAAGGGGTTTTCGGATCACCGGAGGATAAGTCAATGACGGAGAGCTTGTGGGAAGAAGGGTTGAGAGGATTTGGAGGTGGAATCTGCTAATGCTGGGATGAGTCAACATTATGTTGCAATCGGGGTGTCGTCCGACGATCAAGATTTGATCGCAATCGGACGGCGTGGGGCGGTCGAGGTGATGGTGATCAGAGTTGTCGACGATGAAGATGTTCTTGAGAATGGCTCCGTTCTTTAGGACTGTGAAGACTGGGATTTTCGGCACTTCGTCGCCGAGCTTAGGCTGGGTATCGGTAACCATTGTTAGAGCCTAAAAGGTTTATGGTTTTGCACAGAGAGAGAGTCGTTTAGAGAGAGAGAGCGAGAGAAATGCTGTAGTTCTCCTTCTTTTGGTGGGGAGTTTGATTTTGAAAAAGGCTGCCGTTGGGATTTATGTATGCGTGTATATATATATTATTTTTCTAATAACGGCTCGCATTTTTGTTTTTGTTTATAAGTAATCTATCTCCCTTTTTTTTTTTTTTTTTTGGTGAAACTGTAATCTATCTATGTTACGAAAGTTTTTTAAGTTTTTTTAGGACCAGACTGTGGAAGAGACCTAGTACACCTATTCACCTTGAACATGGTTGCACGAACAGCCCCACCACTGTCATCAATTTACCGCTCTTGCTGTTCCAATACAGCACAGATCGCCAAGCACAAAGTATGGTCGAGATATTACCCGATGAAACGACCGCGAGGAAATGATGAAGGGAATCTTGATGCCTACGACACCGTATCCACCGATCTCAAGCCCACTGGGAAACGAGTTGCTCTGCCTCATCGATGTCCTTGAAAGTGGTGCCCACCTGAGGTGGAGAGAGGAAGAGGCGGTGGCAATAAGTCTTCCATGGAAACGGAGAGACACGGTTAGGCCTTCTTAGGGCTCTCTAGAACCAGTCGCCGGTGGTGGATCTCACTTTGTTTTCTCAGAGGTCGCCCGCAATGGATCTCCTTTCATTTTCTCAAAGGTCACCAACGGTAGATCTCCCTTTGTTTTCTCCGAGGTTGTTGACGGCGAACTCTTGGTTTGCAAAGAGCTTCAAAGTCGTAGATCCGGTTTTGCAGCCCTAAACTCGATGATAGCATGAGTTGAACGATGGCTGGTGGGAGGACATTTTCTGGTCGGAGGGAGTTGTAATGTTGGCCGGTGGGTTTGGGATTGAGGAAAATCTATGAAAAAAAACAAAAAAGAAAAAGAAAAAGAAAAGGTAAGATTTAAAAAAATGTAAATTTGAAATTGAAAAAGAAAGAAAAAAGATTGTGTTTGTTAAAGTAGGGTAAGGTTGTGGTAGAGACCCTTTGAGGGTCTCTACTGGTAAAGTCAAGTTTTTAACCGTTAAGATTTAATCGAACGGTTAAAATATTATTGGTGTATCAAACTTACTATACACTTTACTTTATCTGATTCTTCCCACCTAAAATCTTCTTCGTCACAGGCGATCTTCCCGCCGCCGGCGACCCACCCTCGACGCCAGCGACCCACATCCGGCCACCACCACCGGCCCCAACCCCACTGCCGGCGACCCCCTCTCTCTCTCTTCTCTTCTCTCTCTCTCTCTTCCCCTTTCCCCCGCGGCCCCCCACCCCCGGCCAACCCCCACCACCGGCCCCAGCCCCGGCCGCCGACGAACTCCCCCTCTTTCTTCTCTTTTCTCTCTCTTCCCTCTCTCTCTCTTCTCTTCTCTCTCTCTTCCCCTCTTCCCCGCGGCCCCCCAGCCCCGGCAAACCCCCCACCGCCGGCGAACTCCCCACCACCGACGAACTCCCCCCTCTCTCTTCCCCTTTCTCTCTCTTCTCTTTTCTCTCTCTTCCCCTTTCTCTCTCTTCTCTTCTCTCTTCTTCCCCTCTCCCCCGCGGCCCCCACCCCCGGCCAACCCCCGGCCAACCCCCGGCCACCGGCCCCAGGCCCGGCCACCGGCGAACTCCCCCCCTCTCTCTCTTCTCTTTTCTCTCTTTTCCCCTTTCTCTCTCTTCTCTTCTCTCTTTCTTCCCCTCTCTCTTCCCCTTCAGGGGAGTGTTCCTCTACAACCATGTGCATGTGACCTTTGTGCAACTCTACAATCATTACCACACATTTTAATCTAAATGATCCTAAAATTGGACTTTATGAGACTTTATGGTAGTGCCCTTCAAAGGGGCTCTACCATAACTTTTCCCGTTAAAGTATTTATATATTGGTGTGCATTATGTCATGACTATTCATTATTCCATACCATCATTTTGCATCGATTGATTGAACCCCACCGGTAGTTACTCTCAATGAGGGTCTACCACATATATAACAACCACTCACGAACCGTTACAGTTGACTTTTCTTTTAATTATTCATCTCTTATAAAATTGCGGAAAATATTAAGTTTGAAATAAAAATCTTGACTTATCAAAAAACTTTTATTAAATAATTTTAGAAAACTTTAGAAATTTTTTTTAAAAAAAAAGTTATGTCAAAATAACCTTCATAATTAAAATATATTTTTTTAAAAACCCATTTCATGAAATAAAATTTAAATCCACACGAATCATCCAATCAAATACTAATAAACTAAAGTTTCAAAACTTTATTTAAAATTAAAAATGATCATCCTATTATCGTTCATCCTGTTTTCCTATCACATATCATCCCGTTTCCACTCCAAGCTCCGTCAAATGCTACATCTTACCCATTCATTTATCTACAATATTAATTAATAAGTAAAGACTTAGTAAGACACTTAAATTTCACAAACGTAAATAAACATTTTTCTTTGTCATCAACATCAAATATCTTCATAAATGAAGCATATTTGAAAAACCTTTTAACTTTCAAAACCTTTTAACGCGCTAGTCGCGGAATGAGTGGGGTAGCTAATCTCATACTAATGGTGACAACATTATCATAAGTATCATCATCATTTGAACGCAGCAGTATGTGAAAATAAATTATCTCTCATACATGAAACGGTAAAAGATGCATACAAATAAATAGCCAAAGGTCGAGCATGAAAATCTCAACTTCTGGATATTCTAACTAACTATTAACAACAGAAAACAATCCCAAGATATTCTAGATATTTGGTTATATATTTGAAATACAAATATCTAACTTCTTCCTAGAATTACGACACCCCCCCTCAAGTTGGTGCATAGATATTAGTCATGCCCAACTTGGTTATAAGTAATTCAAACTTCGGTCCGGAGATACTCTTGGTTAGGACATCTGCAACTTGCTGTGTTGTAGGAGTAAATGGCATGCAAATTCTTCCACTATCCAACTTTTCCTTGATAAAATGCCGATCAATCTCGACATGTTTCGTGCGATCATGCTGAACTGGATTGTGTGCTATACTAATTGCTGCCTTGCTGTCACAAAAAAGTTTCATCGGAGGATCGAATTTCAGTTTCAATTCTTCTAAGATCTTTTGGATCCACAGTACTTCACACACACCATGTGCCATAGCTCGAAATTCTGCCTCTGCACTGCTTCGAGCCACAACATTTTGTTTTTTGCTTCTCCATGTAACTAAGTTACCCCAGAGAAATGTACAATATCCAGAAGTAGACCTTCTATCTGTGATCGAACCGGCCCAATCAGCATCTGTATACACTTCAAGACTTCTTAGCTCACCTTTCTTGAACAATAACCCTCTTCCAGGTGATCTTTTGAGGTATCTCAAAATGCGATATACTGCCTCCAAGTGTTCTTTGCCCGGTGCGTGCATAAACTGGCTTACAACACTTACTGCAAAAGCAATGTCTGGCCTTGTGTGAGATAGATATATCAGCTTCCCAACAAGACGCTGATATCTACCTATATCCACCGAGTGTTCGTCTGAGCTTTCTCCCAACTTCTGATTCGGATCCATAGGTGTGTCACACGGCTTGCATCCACTCATCCCGTTTCTTGAAGCAGGTCCAACACGTACTTTCTTTGAGAAACCGAAATGCCATACTTCGATCTAACAACTTTCATTCCCAAAAAATATCTTAACTGTCCCAGTTCTTTGACTTCGAACTCTGCTGCAAGGCCTTGTTTTAGACGATTAATTTCCTCTTCATCACTACCTGTTACAATGATGTCATCCACGTAAACAATTAAAATAGCCATCTTCCCTTCAGCCGAGTGCTTGATAAACATAGTGTGGTCTGACTGAGCTTGACTATAACCCTGTTTCTTCACTGATCTTGTAAATCTCTCGAACCAAGCTCTCGGGGATTGCTTTAGTCCGTATAGAGATTTCTTTAGCTTGCACACGTGAGTTCCAAAGTTGTCTTCAAAGCCCGGAGGGGCTTTCATATAAACCTCTTCCTCCAAATGCCCATTTAGAAAGGCATTCTTTACATCTAATTGGTGTAAAGGCCAATCTAAGTTTGCAGCAATGGTTAAAAGAACTCGTACCGTGTTAAGTTTTGCCACCGGCGCAAAAGTTTCCTGATAGTCAATTCCATATGTCTGAGTGAAACCTTTTGCAACTAGCCGTGCTTTGTAACGCTCCAAGGATCCATCGGAATTGAACTTTATAGTGAACACCCATTTGCAGCCTACTGGAACCTTTCCCTTTGGTAAATCCGTCCTCTCCCATGTGTCATTCTTCTCCAATGCTTCCATTTCTTCAAAAACAGCTTTCCTCCAGACAGGAACACCTAAAGCCTCATGTATATTCTTAGGAACATCCACACTTGATAATTTTGAAGTGAAAGAAAGAAAAGATGAGGAAAGATTTGCATAAGACACATATTTAGACATCGGATACAAAGGAAACTTAGTGCATGACCGACTACTTTTCCTAATGGCAATAGGTATATTTAGATCATTTAGACATGACACAATTGGCTCAGATTGATTACCTTGGTTGGGCGGATTTGAGATTTGTGGACTTGGACTTTGGTTGGATGATTGGCGTTGCATAGGAGCAACTTCTTCCCTACTTTGTGTTTGTAAGTTCCCCGAGTGGACTTCCTCATATTGACTTGTTTCCGAAACTGGTTTTGTCCTAGTCTCAAAAGTATTAGCAGGCATTGGTAAATATACAGGTTCAGTAAGGTTAGGAACATTACTTGGTTCTTTCAAACCTATCTCCGCCTCACTAGGACCCGTATTTTGAATAATAGGATTAGTCCCAATGTCCAAATCAAAAATAACTGAGTCATCACATACATTCCCCCCTGACGAGGAGCAATGTCAAAGAAGCTTTGTGACTCAACAAACGTGACATCCATAGTTACAAAAAATTTTTTTGATGTAGGATTAAAACATTTGTAACCCCGTTGTGTAGGTGAATAACCAACAAAAACACATTTTAATGACCTGGGATCTAATTTACTTCTATTATGATTATGAATGTGTACAAAAGCAACACAACCAAAAACTTTAAGGGGAATATCAGAAATAAGGCGAGATGTGGGAAAAATTTTCTGAAAAACATGAAGTGGAGTTTGAAAATTTAAAACCCTTGAAGGCATTCGATTTATCAAAAATGCAGCAGTTAGAATTGCCTCTCCCCATAGGTATTTAGGTACCTTAGTGGTGAACATAAGTGACCTAGCGACCTCTAGAATATGCTTATTTTTGCGCTCTGCAATGCCATTTTGTTGGGGAGTATCAATGCAAGAGCTCTGATGGATAATCCCCTTGGCTGCAAAAAAGGTGCCCAAAATAGAGTTAAAATATTCTTTCCCATTGTCACTTCGAAACACCCGGATTTTTTCTTGAAATTGTGTTTCCACCATAGTGTAAAAATTTTTAAAAATTTGTTCTACCTCTGATTTTTCCCGAAGCAAATAGACCCAACAAATACGTGTGTGATCATCAATAAGTGAAAAAAACCATTTTTTTCCGGAAACCGTGGGAACCCGCGAAGGGCCCCATACATCACTATGAATAAGTGTAAATGGTTTAGAAGGCTTGTAAGGTTGGCTTGAAAAAGAAACACGATGATGCTTGGCAAACTGACAAATATCACAATGAAAAGAAGACAAAATTTTATTATGCAATAACTTCGGAAACAATTGTTTCAAATACTGAACATTTGGATGTCCTAAACGAAAATGCCATAGCATAATTTTATTGTCTCTAGAATCAAAAACAGACTGGAAACTAGTCAACTGAGACGACCCACACATTTCACGTCCATTCCCAAAGTAGTAGAGTCCATTGTGTTCTTTAGCATTGCCAATCATCGTCCCCGAATCCAAATCCTGAAATTCACAATGAGATTTGAAGAATTTAGCGCAACATTGAAGGTCTTTGGTTAGTTTACTAACTGAAAGTAAGTTACAAGAAAGATTGGGAACATGAAGAACATCTCTAAGAACAAGAGTATTTGAAATAACTACCGATCCTTTCCCAGCAATTACGGAAAGAGAACCATCAGCTATTTTAATCTTTTGATTCCCTGCACAAGGAATATAAGAGGAGAACAATTTGGAGCAGCCGGTCATATGGTCGGTTGCTCCGGAATCAATTATCCATGGACACAGAGAGGGAAAAGACACACTAAAGGCAAATGACTGGGAGTAAGTACCTTGCTGAGCCAAAGAACAAGAAGGAGATGGATTTGAGAATTGTGTGGATGAGAAAAGTTTATACAATTGGTCTAGTTGTTCCTTACTAAAGGAAGATGCCTCTGTAGAAACTTCAGTATTGGTAGAATGCACTTGTTCCTCTGAACCCGTGGCTTGGAAGGCTCTGGATTCACGTTGAGTATTGTTGGAAGAACGTGGTTTCCAGTTTGCTGGCTTACCGTGTAGATCCCAACAAGTTTCACGTGTGTGTCGTGGCTTGTGACAGTGATCACACCATATTTTCTCACCCTTTTTAGATGGTCGATGTTGGCTGGACAAAGGACCATTTTTGGAAACTAAGGCAGAACTTTCAGAATTTTCAGAAGGAGGAGGACCAGATTCACCCAACATCACTTTTCTTCGGCGTTCTTCTCGTCTCACCTCTGAAAATACTTCCCGAAGAGTCGGCAACGGACAGCGGCCAAGGATTCGTCCCTTGACCTCATCAAGATTTTTGTGAAGGCCTGCCAAGAAGACATAGACTCGTTCATTCTCCATTTGTCGTAGATGTCTTGTACTATCTTTAGCACAATCCCACTCTTCATCATGACAAAGATCGAGTTCTTGCCATAGTGCGATCATCTCGTTATAATAATCCGTCACTTCGCTGTCCCCCTGCTTTGATTGCCAAAGCTTTGTCTTTAATTCAAAAATCTGCAATGCGTTTTCCACATCAGAATACGTATCACGAACTGATTCCCAAACGGCTTTGGCGGTTGGAAGGAATAAGCAGGTCTTCCGGATTGCTGGTTCCATTGAGTTCACAAGCCATGCAGTAACTAAGGAATTCTCAGATCGCCAAGTCTTCAACGAAGGATCGTCATCGGCAGGTTTCTTGATCTCGCCAGTCAGATGACCGAGACGTCCTCTGCCATCAATCATGAGCTTAACAGATTGAGCCCATTCTAAATAATTCTTGCCATTTAGTTTTTGAACAGTTAACTGGAGAGATGTATGATCAAATCCATTACTGTTTACAGTGTTGGCAGAAACACCTTCAGATGCAGTGCCTGCCATTGTGACACTCCGCTCACCTGTGAACGTGGTTTTCACCATACTGCCGAACTAAGAGCAACCTGTCTCTGATACCATGAACGCAGCAGTATGTGAAAATAAATTATCTCTCATACATGAAACGGTAAAAGATGCATACAAATAAATAGCCAAAGGTCGAGCATGAAAATCTCAACTTCTGGATATTCTAACTAACTATTAACAACAGAAAACAATCCCAAGATATTCTAGATATTTGGTTATATATTTGAAATACAAATATCTAACTTCTTCCTAGAATTACGACATCATTAATGGTGTAAAATGCTATTTTAAAATACAAAAATACTTATCCATAGATATATGTACTTTTTATCAAAATGATATCATAAGAGAAGTATTAAAAAAAACATCATAACATCATCATCAACATCAAAACATATACTTCTCAAATCTTTGATTTATGTTGCAGGTAAGAGTATACTTATATAAATGCTTTACTTAACCCTTTTTAATTTTTCTAATGGTGACACACAATTGAGGTCTCGGTTGCTTGGTTTTAGAACCATTCATGCCATGAATAATAAATATAATAAAATTAACAAAAGATTATAATAATTCATCAAATACATTCATCGTATTATAACAGCATCTAATAAGCCTATTTCATTATTTAAAAACATCAAAATACAAAATCGAACAATTATACAAAATTACAAAACTTTATAAAAACTGACAGCCAGACCTCTATCCCTTCAAAAATTCATAAAAATTCTTATCAGATCCCAAATAATCTAAAACTAAATGAAAATGGAAGTAGACATCTAGATCTTTATAATGGTACCTAATTCGTTAAAAATGAAGACTGTTTGTACTATTAAAAATAATTTTGAATTTAATCACCAAAATTTTATAAAAACTGACAGTCGAACCTCTGCCTATTAAAAAAATCATAAAAATTGGTACAGGCCTTCAAACAACTTGAAGTTAGTTTTAAACGAAAGTAGACATCCAAGAGTTTCTAAGAATATCTAATTCGTTAACAATGGAGACTGTTTGGACTCACAAAAATGGTTTCGAATATTGATTGCTGAAATTTTACAGAATCTGGTAGCCAGACTTCTGCCTATTTGAAAAATCATAAAAAATCATATCTGTCTCTAAATGGTTTAAAATAAATTTCAAATGAAAGTAGACATCTAGGACTTTCCAACATTACCAAATTCGTTAAAAATGGAGTCCGTTTTTATCCTCAAAAATAGTCTGGAAAACATATCATAAAATCTGAAAATTTCCAATAGCAGTTGTCAAATCCAAAAATTCATTAAAAATATAAAAATTATCATCACAATGTACCTGATTCACACACACACACAAAACAGCCCTAAGATAAGTTTCTAACATATAAAATTATTAAATTACGATACCAATAAAATTATGAATCAAGAAATCAAAAACCCTAAACTCATCTTGTTGACAAAATCAACCATATAGTCATTCTTTCGATAATCATTTAATAAATATTTTTTATCATCTCTTCAAATTCACAAAATAAAACTCATCAAGAAAATCATCGGAGTTTGGGAAGGAGGCACTCGTCGCTGGCATTAGGGGGGCCGCCAGTGAATGGTTGCAAGCTAGTTTTTATTTAGTTTCATTGAATTTTTTTAATTTCTAATTTTTATTTTTTAGTATATAATACTATGAGTTAAGCTATATTATAGTTATCATGTACAAGTAATATTTTAGCCATTCGATTACATCACAACGGTTTAAAAATGAAATCTACCAATATGGATTATAAATGAAATTTTACTACAAACGTTCCCTTCGTGAAATGACAATAAATTATTATTATTACTAATATTCTTGTTTTGGTGATAACATGGATTTCATTGTTGGTAACAAGACAGCAAAAGTTCAAAAATTAAAATATATACCATTTCTCTTGGGGATAACTGTTAGATTTTTTCTGTTTCGGGAGATTTTTTCTGTTTCCGGATTTTCTGAACGAATTTTTCAAAAATCTTGATAACAATTGAAATATACCCATTATGTGTTCCATATCCATTTTGGAATGTTCGTAACTGTTTCAAGATTCTCGCTCACTAAATCTGTACGTCCGAAATTGATTTTTTGATGGAAAGAATCTATAAAAGGGGACATAGCAATTCGGTTTTGGGACTCTAAGCCTGCTTTCTCATTTAGAATCGGAATACACCATCAGTCGAGAGAGAGTGAGACTTTAGAAGAACCAAAAACCCAAAAGAAACACTTATCCATAACCTTGAGTGTTGAAAACCGACAATGACAGGAGGTATGTATTTCGGTCCAATTTTTATTCCGCTTTGATCTAATTGCTATTTAGGAATATTAAGAGCATATTTAGATCATTAAGAAAATTCTAATAGTTGGTATCAGAGCATTCTTGCCTCTACCTTGTCGTTTTTACCGTGTTCTGTTCGAAATTTTTTTTGAGATTTCAAGTTTGAATTTTGGACATTTTTGATGTGAAGTATTGTTATGAATCATTAAGATATTAGATTTCTAGCATTTCTGTGATTTGAAATGTAAATTTTGGACGTTGGAATGATGAGAAAACATCGGGTTTCCATTCGGGTCGTAAACAGGTTGGGTTAACCCGGCTTGAGGTTGAAGACGACAAAAAATGACATGTCATTTTTGTCATACAGGATTGCTGCTGTTTGGTCAAAAAGACAAGTTGTTTTATGAAGCTAAAAATGACATGTCGTTTTAGTTGGCAGATGAAACTTCAACATTGAGAAACGATGTGTCGTTTTTGTGAGGAAAATTTTTGTGTTTAAATTATTTATTTTAGTTATTTTGTATGTATAATTTCAATATTTATTATGCATATAATATTGAGTTACATAATTTTTACACATTAAAGTTAATTTTAAAGGCTTTTTATGAATTTAATTATGGATACTATTATGTGTTTATATTATTTTGTTATTTGTGTGTATAATTTATTGTTTTGTTATACATGCAAAATTAAGTTAAATAATATTAGTACATTGTTGTTCCTTTTTTTTTTGGTGTAAATATTACTTATGGTTTTATACAATTATATGAACCTTTATTGTGAATTATTTAATGTTGAGTGATCCATATAATTTTAATTAATTAAAGAGTAGTCACAACATCTTTAATTAATTGAAATTATATATTAAGTATTTTAGGATCACATTATAACATTAGTTGTAGTTAATCGTACGTAATATGATAGATTTTATCCCACAGGAATTTTTATTATATTTGTATGATTAATTATGATAGAATGTCAAATTATATTTCGTAACTTACCCACAGAAATTAGGAAAAGGAACATAATTTGATAGTTTTATCATAAAGTTATAAATGGATCTAATTGAGTAGGACTTTAGCCCACAGGCAAGTTTTATGTCACTAGATTTATATTTTGACATATGATTTATATTGGTAAAACATGATTTATGTTTATTAGTCTCAAATTATAAGTGTGAATTTTATTTATGCAGTTATGCAACCTGTGAATTTTTATGATATTAAGTGTGATATTTTCAAACTAAAGGATGATAACTATAAGGTGTGGAAGGAGAGAATTCTTCTTCATTTAGGTGGATGGACATTGATTATGTTATTAGGAAAGTTGAACCACCTCCTATCATTGAGACCAGCACTCCAGATGAAGTTGATCGATATGAAAAGTGGGAGCGATCTAATCGCCTTTCAGTTATGTTCAAAAGACTAAAATTTTTGCTGGTATTCGTGGTTCTGTCGAGCAGCATGACAAAGTCAAGGCACTACTGAAGGCTATTGATGAGCAGTTTGCGTCTTTGGACAAAGCACTTGCTAGCACCTTAATAATGAAGTTTTCATCCATGAGGCTCACTGCTGTCAAAGGTGTGCGTGAACACATCATGCAGATGAGGGATATTGCGGCTCAATTGAAGACATTTGAGGTTGATATGTCTGAGTCTTTCCTTGTGCACTATATTTTGAACACTTTCCACTTCAATATGGACCCTTCAAGATATCCTATAACACACATAAGGATAAATGGTCAATTAATGAACTTCTGGCCATGTGTATTCAAGAAGAAGGGAGATTGATAATGGAAATGGGTGAAAGTGCATTGATGGCAACGCAAGGAAAAGATGAAAACCAAGCCAAAAAGAAAGGGAAAGGTAAAATACCGCCCCAAGGTGGAATTAAGAAGGAATCCAAGTGTTTTTTCTGCAAGAAAAAAGGGCACATGAGAAGGATTGCACTAAATTCCAGAAATGGCTTGAGAAGAAAGGTAAACCAATTTCATTTATATGTTATGAATTTAATATGGTTGATATTATTTATAAAACATGGTGGATTGATTCTGGTTCTACAATCCATATTTCGAATACCTTACAGGGTATGCGAAATCTAAGGAAGCCAATGGAAAGTGAGCAGTACATTTATTCAGGAAACAAGATGCGCTCACATGTGGAGGTTGTTGGAACATGCACTTTAGTTTTAAATAGATGTTTTATTTTAAATCTAGAAAAGACATTTTATATTCTAAGTTTCTTTAGGAATTTGATTTCAGTTTCAAGACTTGTACCTTTGGGTTATTCCTTTAATTTTTGTAAGATATCTTTCAGTTTATTTTATAAATATGATCTTGTTGGGAATAGTACATTGTCTGATGGTCTTTTTTCATTAATTTACAAAATAATATTACTTATGATGCTATGCATGTAGACATTGGTATGGAACGATGTGTTATAAATGAAGAATCCTCTATGTTGTAGTACCGAAGATTGGGACATATCTCCATACAGAGAATTAAGAGATTAGTAAATGATGGAGTACTTAGTACTTTAGATTTTACTGATTTTGATATTTGTGTGGACTACATTAAGGGAAAGCAGACTGACAAGTCTAAGAAAGGTGCAAAGAGGAGTTCGGACTTATTAGAGATCATACATTCAGATATTTGTTGTCCAGACACGGACATAAGTGGTCCAAAATATTTCATCTCTTTCATAGATGATTACTCATGATATATGTACATCTACTTGCTTCATAACAAGAACGAAGCATTGAACATCTTTAAAGTTTTCAAAGCTGAAGTAGAGAAACAATGAGGAAAGCAAATTAAGATCGTGAGAATGGATAAAGGTGGAGAATATTATGGTAGATACACTGAGGATGGACAAGCACCTAGTCCATTTGCGAAGTTTCTTCAAGAGCATGGGATAGTTGCCCAATACACTATGCCTGGTTCTCCGAACCAAAATGGTATAGTAGAAAGAAGAAACCGAACTTTGATGGATATGGTGAGGAGTATGCGAAGTAACTCCAAACTTCCTGAATCTTTGTGGATTGAAGCTCTTAAAACGGCAGTGTATATATTAAACCGAGTTCCAACCAAAGCTGTCCCAAAGACGCCATTTGAACTTTGGAAAGGTTGGAAACCGAGTTTGCGACATATACGTGTTTGGGGATGTCCGTCTGAAGTAAGAGTCTACAACCCACAAGAAAAGAAACTGGATCTAAGGACCATTAGTGGTTATTTCATTAGATATGCTGAAAGGTTTAAAGGATATTGATTCTATTGTCCATCTCATAACACTAGGATTGTGGAGTCAAGAAATGCAAAGTTTTTTGAGAATGACTTGGTCAGTGGGAGTGATTGATTGCAAGATATTATTTTTTAAATGAATCATATTGATGCTCAACCTTCCACTTCAAGTGACAGATTGATTGTCATTCATAACACCCCTCAAGTTCAAACAGGTGTTGGACAACCAATCGATGAAATTCCATAAGTCGCTAATGACAATCCAGTAGATCAAGATGTTCAAGAATTGCCAAAAATTATTGAACAACCAGTTGAACAACATGATCCTTTGGAAAATGTTGATACAACTTTAAGGAGATCTGCTAGAGTAAGGAAATCAGCGATACCTAGTGATTATGTTGTGTATCTAGAAGAATCGGACTATAACATTGAAGCCAAAAATGATCCTGAAACGTTTTCACAAGCCATGAGTTGTAAAGAATCAAACTTATGGTTTGATGCTATGAAAGATGAGATGAATTCTATGACATATAATGGAGTCTGAGATCTTGTTCAGTTGCCTAATGGTGCAAAAGCCATTGGATGTAAATGGGTTTTCAAAACAAAGAAAGACTCATTAGGCAACATTGAGAGATATAAAGCAGGACTCGTTGCTAAAGGATTCACTCAAAAAGAAGGAATCGACTACAAGGAGACCTTCTCCCCTGTATCTAAGAAAGATTCTCTTTATATCATTCTAGTATTAGTTGCACATTTTGACTTGGAGTTGCAACAAATGGATGTGAAAACAGCTTTTCTCAATGGAGAACTAGAGGAAGAGGTTTACATGAAACAACCAGAAGGATTTTCCTCTAGTGGTGGTGAGAATTTGGTGTGTAAGCTTAAGAAATCCATATATGGATTGAAACAAGCTTCCCGTCAGTGGTATTTAAAGTTTCATGATGTTATCTCTTCATTTGGATTTGTAGAGAACATTATGGATCAATGTATATACCAGAAGGTCAGTGGGAGTAAGATTTGTTTCCTTATTCTATATGTGGATGACATTTTACTTGCATCAAATGATAAGGGTTTGTTATATAAAGTGAAACAATTTCTCTCTGACAACTTTGAAATGAAGGATATGGGTGATGCGTCTATGTCATTGGCATTAAGATACATAGAGACAGAATTCGAGGAATTCTGGGTCTATCTCAGGAGACCTATATCAACAAAGTTTTGGAGAGATTTCGGATGAAAGATTGTTCACCAAGTATAGCTCCCATTGTGAAGGGTGATAGGTTCAATTTGAATCAGTGCTCGAAAAACAATCTTGAAAGGGAACAAATGAAAAACATTCCGTAGGCTTCTGCCGTTGGAAGTCTAATGTATGCTCAGGTTTGCACAAGACTTGACATTGCATTTGTGTTGGGATGTTAGGAAGATATCAGAGTAATCCAGGTATAGACCACTGGAGAGCTGCAAAGAAAGTGATGAGGTACCCTCAAGGGATCAAAGATTACATGCTTATGTACAGACGGACTGACAATCTGGAAGTGATTGGCTACTTTGATTCAGACTATGCTGGCTGCATTGATTCACGAAAGTCAACTTCAGGATATGTTTTTATGCTAGCCGGTGGAGCTGTATCTTGGAGAAGCGCAAAGTAGACTTTGACTGCTACTTCCACTATGGAGGCTAAGTTCGTATCTTATTTTGAGGCTACCTCACATGGTGTATGGATGAAGAGTTTCATTTCTGGGCTTAGAGTTATGGATTCGATTTCTAGGCCATTGAGGATATAGTTGTGATAATTCAACTGCTGTTTTTATGGCTAAGAATAATAAAAGTGGTAGTTGAAGCAAGCACATCGACATCAAATATTAGCCATAAGAGAACGTGTTAAAGATAATATAGTGGTTATTGAACACATTAGCACTGAATTAATGATTGCTGATCCTTTGACTAAAGGCATGCCACCATTAAAATTTAAGGATCATGTAGATAGAATGAGACTTTGGTTCCTTTATGTGATTTTCATTGTAAGAACGATGCTATTCAATGAAACTCTATTTGTGATGTTTTCTTATTTGGTTTTTGTGCACATATTCATTTATTTATTTTGAGAAATATCAATAAAGTTTGTATCAAGAATAAACATAGGGTTTATTCATTAAGATATATGGGCTATTATTAAGAAACATGATACATTGTGATACATGGCAGATAATACTCACTTTTAGAGAACCTATCTCCTATGATTCATGTATTTTGTTTCTTATTATGGTGAATGATAAAGTGTATGGACCAAGTGAGGAGAATGTTAGATTTTTCCGTTTCCGGATTTTCCGAACGTATTTTCTGAAAATCTCGATAATAACTGAAACATACTATTATATGGTTCATATTCATTCTATCCGTTTTGGAATGTTCGTAACTGTTCCGAGATTCTCGCCCACTAAATCTGTACGTCCGAAATTGATTCTTTGATTGAAAGAATCTATAAAAGGGGACATGGCAATTCAGTTTTGGGAACCTAAGCTTGCTTTCTCATTTAGAATCGGAATACACCATCAGTCCAGAGAATGTGAGGATTTAGAAGAACCAAAAACCCAAAAGAAACACTTATCCATAACCTTGAGTATTGAAAACCGGCAATGACGGGAGGTATGTATTTCGGTCCAATTTTTATTCCGCATTGATCTAATTGCTATTTAGGATTATTAAGAGCATGTTTAGATCATTAAGAAAATTCTAACAATAACTACAAAAGTTTACTTCATAAATTTACGTTGTTAATAGATTTTACTCTCAATTCTTGAAAAATAGATCTCTATGCTTTGAATTTAATGTTTTTTTTTTCCTGAATTGGGACCTCTCCCCATGTTTGCATCCTGACAATTCTTTTTTATGGTCTGTTTCTATTAGAAAGTCCTTGGATTGTCGGTGTAAATTCGTTGATGAATTTCTGGATTGATAATTGATTGAATTATAAAGTTGCTGATAGAGTGTACCTTAGTGTATACCAAATTTCCCTGAAAACAAGGATTGTGAAAAAAAGGTAAATGTTCCATCCCAGATCGCTTGAAAGAGGCATTTCCTGACATTACCCAGGATACTCTTAGCATAGTCGTTGCTATTGGTGATGATAAGCTTGTCTAGTGCCTTTCATCTGATGGGGTAGACTCTCACCAAATTTCCTTGTTTTTTTTTTTTATTTAAAATTTTTAAATCATGTGTATGGTGCTAATTGTTCTGTTAGATGGGGACAAGTATATTTGGTCCAAATTTATCCCTCCTCACAGATCACCGGCGGTTGGAAGATTTTGCGCGATCGCCTCTACACTGAGGTTGCTTTAGAAACGTTGAGGTATATGTCTTTGCCTGGGAATTGTCGTCTCTGTGGTGGCAATTCTGAGTCCGTTGATCATCTCTTTCTTCGTTGTGATTATGCACACCTTCTTTTGACTACTACTTCAGATGCTTTTAATCTTTTTTTTTTCCCCTATTTCTACATGGATTTTGAATGTTTCTTATAGACAACTTCTTCTTCCTGGTGGTCTAGTTCACAAATTCAGGCTTAATGAAATCTGCAATTATTACACCTGTTAGTTGATCTAGCATGCTAGGAATAAATTGGTGTTCGAAGACAAAATCATCCCAAAAAACTCGGATAAGGCAACAATTTGGGTGGCAGTTAAAAATACTAATAGCATGTTTGGTTACAAAGCTCAAACTTCAAGCTTGAACTAAAAATTTTGTCTTTTTTCTGAAAAAGTTTTTTATTTTTTCTGAAAATTTTTTTTGTCTTATCTAAAAAGTCAGCAAAAATTACTATTACAACTTAAAAATCTTAACTGAAACTTACATACCAAACAAACCCTAATTCTTTGGATCTTGGCTGCTTGAATGATTCGCAGGTGATCTCTAAATTTTCATAAATTCCATGCTATTGGTAAACGCTCAATGGCTTTAGATATCACAATGATGAGAGGGCATCATCCTCCTCGGGGTTAGATAAAAATGAATATGAATGGTGCTGCTCGAGGCACTCCAGGTATTGCAGTTTGTGGGGTAGTATTCAAGACTAACAGACGACTTGTCCAAGGTTGTTTTGCTGCTCATCAAGGCATTTCTTTTGCTTTGAGGTAGAACTTACTATTTTTATTTTGGCTATTGAAAAAGCTTAGGATTTTCAATGGTATAATTTTTAGATCGAATGTGACTCAATTTATGTGGTCAATCTTTTTAAGACTAAATTGGATAAAGTTCCTTTGGAAATTAGTAGTAGATGGCTTTGCTCTTTACATTACACAGAGGACTTGGTGGTTCAGGGTCTCTCACAATTTTTGTGAAGCTAATGGAGCTGCAGGTAAGTAAGTAAATTATTTGATTTGCATCTTCAATTTCGGTGGTGGTTCTCAGATTCATAATTTGTTCTCTCTTTGCTTTTATAGGGATATGAACAATCTTCCTTTTCATAGATTTCATTTGCATGCGTTTTTGTGGTGTTTAGTTGTCCTAGATCATGCACTCCTTTTCCTTTATCGGATATTTCCTATGAACTTTGTTTGGTAAAATAAATCTTGTTTTGTTATCTCATCGTTGTGAACATTAATTGTAGAAATTTGAAACTGTGAACAGTGAAAAGTAATTTTGAATTGAAGAACAAGACCAAAAAAGAAAAAAAAAAAAAAAAAAAACACACACACACACACATTTGGAGATGAAGTTGGAGATGGCTCCAAACAGGCCCTTAGACTTCTCCACTCTACCCTCATAACCACCCAACCCTTTCCCACTTTGTCGCCATGCACCCCTTCTGACTTCGACTCAACCTCTTTATTTAGCTTTTTAATTTAAATTTGTATCTGTTTAACTATTTTAATTTTTAAGCTCAAGGGTATTTTGGGTATTTCAAATGTTGAAATTAAGTATTGATCGAGAAAATAGATAGATCATGTACTAAATGTAATGTAATACTATAAAAAGTAGAACTTTTAAATGTTCAATATACTTTTTGAATAACAACAAAATGCATGCTACAAAAATGTAAATATATTTAATTTTAGTTTTTCTTTTTAAGAGCAATTTGGGTAATTTAAGGTCAAAATTTAGAAGCTGTATAAATTTATATGTTAAACATAATTTGATGGTATAAAAATGTAAAGATTTAAAACATACGGAATACATTCTAAAAAAAAAAAAAAAAACCAAAATACATAATACAAAAGCACAAATAACCCTTTTATTTATTTTGAATTTCATGTGAGATAGATAAGTAATGAAACATGTTTCCACCATTTTTTTTTTTTGAAAAAATTAATGTTTTATTATTACAAACATCATCCATCCGTTTGTATTTTGGATTAAAAGAAAATTTGAAAAATACGGTTAAGCCCGTAATTTGCATAAAATAAAAACATTAGACGGAAATCCTTTGATTTGTGCCAATATTATGGTGACACCTCTTGATTGAACTTAAATAAAATGACACCCCCCCTTGACCCTTTATATCTTTTGAAATTGGAAAAACAGTTATAGCCAATAAAATTTGTATTAAATGAGAATTTAATCCTTCGCAACGAACATTACACATCCATTATTTTTTTGGCATGTATAAAATAAAGGATTATTTATATTTTTGGACTTTCTATTTACTTTTATTTAAAAAGTATACTTTGCGTTTTGAATTTTTACATTTTCATATCATCAGATTACATTTACTATACAAATTTATGCCTTGTCTTGGTCATCACTAAATTTGATCTTTAAATGTCCAAAGTACCTTTAAAATGAAAATACTAACACTAAATATTATTTACATTTTTATACCCTGCATTTCGTTTTCATTCAACAAGTATACAGTGCCTTGTAAAGTTCTACACTTTTTATATTATTACATTATATTTAGGAAAAAAAATATACATTTTATTGATCAATATTTAGTTTAAACATTAAAAATACCTAAATACCCTTGAAATGAAAAAAAAAAAAAACTTGAAAACATTCAAATTAAATTAAAAGCTAAATAAAGGGGCTGAGGTGAGGTCAGAAGGGGTGTGTGGTGCAGGGGCTGGAAAGGCTAGGTGATTATGAGGGTGGGGCTGCGAAGTATGAATTTTTTGTTGAGAAAATTAAAAGTTTTGCAGTGTTACAAATTTTCTTTTCAAGGTATTTTGGGTATTTTTAGGTTAAAATAAAATGTTGATCAAGAAAACATATTTATTTTATATTAATTGTAATACAATGAAAAAATGCATGACTTTGAATGCATGGTATATTTTTTTTAATAAAAAATACATGATATAAGAAGATAAATAATCCAAATTATATTTCTCTTTTTAAGGGTGTTTTGAGCATCTTTAGGTCAAAATTATACGTTGGCCAACAAAAGGTATAGATTTGTATAAATAAATAACAACTGATGGTAAATATATATATATATATATATATATATATATAAATAGCCTAAAACAAATCATGCAACAACAAAATTGTTTCACATTTAAAAAAAAAAAATCCTATTTTCAAACCATTATGAATAGAAGATCATGTAACTAAATGATTGAGATCTCTTATATTCTCTCCCTTCATGAATAATGTCTTTGAAGGATATCATTAACTCTTTATTAAGTTATGGATGCTTTTATCATTTGGGACTCATGCCTCCAAGACAAACCGGAATGAGAACCACACACCATAGAGTGTCACTTTTTGATATGTCAAAATGCGCGACCATAAAAATAAAGTTACGTATTCATCAAGATCAATATATAAATAATTATTAAAGTGAATTTTTTTTTAAACAATATATATAAATTGAACAGTGACGCTGCACCAAACATCATCAATTGAAAACCAAAATAAAGTAAATAGCATACCTTTCAAAAAATGAAAGAAAATGCAGAACCGTTCAAAAGATACATATTTGAATATTGAATGTAATATGATGGTTTGAAAAAAAAATGTAAAAAGTTCAAAATACATGGTATATTTTTTGAATAAAAGTAATATTTAAGGTATAAAAATGTAAATAACTTAAAACAAATTGTGCATTTAACTTTAATTTAGGACGACTTTGTCAAGCAACATCAAGATTATTACAATCGAAAACGTAATTTGATTATTTAATAGATCGTCATTGTCTCCGTCACGGCTTTTCTCTGCCTAGAAAGCAGATCCTGTCTATCAATCGAGTAAGCAAGGAGATCGTTCCATCAAATCGCGGTTTTTCTCTTCTCTTTACCATTGTTGCTATCCATTTCTAAGCCTCTAAAAGGAATAGTTTTCACCGAATTAATACCGTAAGTTTTTATTATTTTTTTGGTTCAACCTTACCAATGGCCCTGAGCTTCAAGGTGATTCTTACTATCTTTTAAACTTTAAAAATTTTCATTTTACCTTTGAATTTTTGAACTACTTAAGTCTTCTTACTAGAATTTCGAATAAAAATTGATGCAAAAAGAGGAAATAAGTCTTACTTAACCACTTTTGTTACTATTTTTATTGAAAACAAATAGAAATGATCACATGATTGAATTTAATCAGTTTTTCTCTCTCTCTCTCTCTCTCTTTTTTTTTTTTCCTAATAAATTAAAATTCTAACAAAGAGGAATAAGTGAGAATATTAGTTAAAAATTTATAAAGTAAAAGTGAAAGTTTTTAAAGTTTAGGGAATAATAAAGTGAGAATCAACGTAAAAGTTAGAAGGCCAAGGAGAGTAATCCTACTTTTTTTTTTTTTTTTTTTTTTTTTTTTTCGTTTGATGAATGAGTTGAGTTTGAGATAAGATGAAATTTTTAAGTTTAAGTTGAGTTGACTTTTTAAAAAATAGTTATAAACTTTGTTAACTTTTCAGAAAAAGACAAAAATTGAGATAAAAAATTTGATTTGAGTTTTAGTTGATCAGATGATTCACCAAACATAGGCTTTAAGCTTTTATTGCACATTGCAAAGGTGTCAACAAATTCAGTTTGGAAAAACCAAAGTTTTGGCCTCCGCAAGTGATAACGATTTTTCATGCCTAAAGAATATTCCAAAATGCTTCCCAAAAAAAAAAAAAAAAAAAAAAAAAAAAAAAAGGGAAAGGAATAAAGAAAAGGATAAGATTCGGGAGACTCAACAATATCACATAGTTGATGTTAAACTTAATTCGATAAAGTTAAAGAGATCTATATCAAGTAAACATATTCACCGACAATATCAAATATTTGTAATGTTATTCGTAAACCTAAAAACTAATAAAAATCTTTTAAAAAATTCAGTTAGAACCTTCCTTCATATATCTGAAAAACGATTTTCTTCTCTACATATATTGCTACATCTCAACACACAAACACATATCTAAAATATGTGTATAAATACATACATATATACACACACACACACACACACACACACACACATGTATAAAATATGAATAGCGAGTACACATTTTGAGGACTAGAAATTTAGCCAATTACAGTCATTGATGGTCTCATTACTATTGAATATATGAAGTAACAAAAATGAATAATTATAAGTTAGATCAGGAAAAAAAAAACATGAGTTCATGCAGTTGTTGTAAACAGATATATATATATATATATATATATAAATGTATGTATGTATGTATCATGAACATTGCCATACAGAAGCAGTAAGGAGATACCTATTTTGCCAACCAAGAGAAATGGCCCTTCCCTCATCTCTTTCAAAAACCTTAAAGCCTCCACCGTTAATAACATTATTGTCCCCATCAAACTGGCTATGTAGCACTGGAGAGTAATATTGTGTAGTCCTCATTTTCAGAAGAAGCTTTGCTTGTATCACTGATTTTGAGCTTATTTTAACCCCTTCAAATCCATGTCTCTCCATTCTCTCCTTCCACGTCTCCAACCTCTCGTATTTTGGACATGAATTCTTTTCTCCGTAATCATGATCTTCGTAATTCAGCATGGTTTTGATCTCCTTTCCGAGGTGGTTCTTCTCAATGCTCAATCTCTCCGCGCTCTCGATCGGAAGACAGTCGTCCAGCGAATCGAACATCGCCGCGAAATAGTGAAGCGACTCCATGAAACGGGACAAGAAATTACTCCGGCATCTTCTGCCGCCTTCTTGTTCAGCAAGGATGACAACCGCCGGATTGAGTGAATTCACCAGGTTTAAGGTCTCGGAGATTTTGAAATTGTTCTCCAAAGTGTTTAAATGGAAGACTAAATTCACCGCAACCGTTTCGTTGTTGCTCCGCTTTTTGATTCTTTGCCTGACGTCGGAGCAATTAGTACCTGTTGATGATGATGATGATGATGATGATGAGGATGATGATCTTAACAAGCCTTGGAAATCGAAAGCGAGATTCCGAAACCCTTTGGAGAAGCTGCCGAGCCTGTTCTCCGTCTCCTGAAGCTCCTCGGGGCTTCTTCCGAACCCGGTTATCCTGAGAGATATCCGGTTACCGCTTGTAGCCTTTTTCGGAGAGAGACTGGATTAGAGAGGGCCATTGGAATCCGTAGGTGATATCGAAATCGATTACGTGCAAAGCGCGGTTGTTCCTCTCTTCTTCCTTCTCGAACGCCTCGATTATCGCTTGGTTCGCGGTGAAATGAGCGAATTGGTAGTAGGGAGAAACCCTATAGATATTGATGAAGGCGGAGAACTCTTCTTCCGCCGTCGGTTCCTTCATGATCATGTCGAAGAAAGGCGATTTTCGAGTGAGAAGCCTCGCCGCCAAGCCGTCGGAAAAATAGCGACAACTCTTTGCACCGAGTCGCCGTTCAAGGACACGCCTTTGTAGAGCTCGTAGAGATTTTTGAGGGCGGAGACGGTGTCGTTTTCGACGACCGCGGTGGCGGTTATGAGGAGGAGATGGATCAAATGGAGGCCGTCATTTCCTTCTTTCCTCTTGCTGTGGCGATCAAGTTTGAGCATTTGTTCTCTCATTTGGAGAAGCCTAAAGATCTTCCCTTCTTCACAACCCTCGTGGTCTCTTCTTCTTCTCTTCCTTTGGCTCTGATCACCACCGGAATCTGCAACAATTGCAAGGCTGAGATTCAAGTGCTTCTCGTGATCATCTTCCATGGCTTCCATATCTAAGAGCAGCTAGAATCAGGAACCCCCTTTGAGTCAAATTATATTTCAAGAAAATGGGAGACAAAAAGATAATCTGAACACAACTTTTGTACTTTTTATTCTTATTTCTATATGTTATATATACAGAGATAGCCGACACCTTACGTAGAATGATATTTGCAACATATATAATACGAATTACGTGTAATACTAAAGGGTCGTTTAGGGTGATATTTATAGTTGGAGTTTTGGAAATGTTTTGATTAGAAATAATTTGGAGTTTTGAAAATTTGTTTTTTTTATTAAAAATGAACTATTTTGAGTTAAAAAGTATAAAACTTAAAATTAATTGAGAAAAAATAATAATATGAATCTTGTTTCGTTATTCTATAAAAAATTAAAAAAAATTATCTCATTTTGATTTGAAAGATGAAAGTTATGAACTTTTAAAGTTTGAGTTTTTTTTTTTAATTTTATTTTTTAAAACAAAGAAGAGAGAATTAAAAGTATGAGTGGTGAAATTGGTTTATTTTTTAAGAAATAGATAAAACGTTTTTTTGAAAAATTTCGTCTGTTGCTCCTAATCCTAAAATAACTAATACATAGTATTTGTGTTTGTACATAAAAATAAACTAATAATTTATATGCATTTGAATAATAAGGTATATTAATTTTAGTAGATAAAAACGATCCTAAGATTGAAAGCTTATTCCAACATATGTACAGCAAAGCATGAGACGGAGGTATCTTTTTATTCTCTAACGATCATCAGAGTCATAGTTCAAGAATACATACATACTTGTCGATATTTCCACAATTTATTATTATAAATATTTTATTTTATTTTTATAGAAAACCCAAGTTTTTTTTTAAAATAGGTATGAAAGGGGATTTCTTTCTTTTTGCTCCTTTGGTAATTCGGTAAGGCTATGAGAAGATGCCACAAGCATTAGACAAAGGAAGAGTAGGGAATCCCAAACCTACCCAACCTAAAAAAATTTGTCTCATTACTGATTGCTTTCGAGATGCTCCAATATCAAATACTTTTTCTCCTCATTACATTAAATATAAAAATATATTAATTTTGATAATATGTTACTCTTATTTTTAGTGTGCTTGGGGGAGGAGTGGCATCTTGATACCAAACCTCCGCCGGCATATTTGTCAAAGTAAACAACTTTTTAATGCTTTTGACTCTAATTGGGTGGAGCAATTTATTTTATATAAAGATACATGCATCTTAAATTAATCTAACTTTGAAAGAAATTATAAACTTATAATAATGGGAAAATGATTGTTTCTTTCTTGGTTGACAAATAAAAATCCATGTATAGGTGGAAAAAACATATAAAGAATTAGAACACCACTAATGAAGAATTTCTTAATTATTTATTCCTAGTAAATTACCATGCCATATGTCTAGAGCTTTAAGAATAATGTCAAACCTACATAAGGTAATTAATGAAAAAACGTCTATGATAAGAAAAATTCCACTCCACTCGCCTATAAATGGAAAATTCTTAAAGGCATGAAAATATATATTCTATTTTTATGGCAATGTTATATATTTTGTTTTAACGTGTTTTGAATTATATTTAATGTTCAACCTAGCATTAAAAGTCTCCTGTTATAAGTTATATATATATATATATATATATATATGTATTATAAATGCTATTTAGTTTACCACAAGTCATACCGAACAACATTACTAAAATGGCCAATATTACTTATAAACCCTACATATGTTTATTTATTTATGCATGTATCTCTATATATGAAATTAATTTAAAAAGTAGGATAATGAAATTACTTCATGATCTTGGCATTAGAAATCTAAACTTTAAGAGAGGAAAAAAAAAAAAAAAAAGGAGACAAATTGGATAAGACCAAATCTAAACTTTAATTAATAAGACCATCAAGAAGACAAAACAGTGATATATTCATGTCCAACAAATTGGATACAAAAAATCAAGAGTTTCTAGTGAAAATAACCAAGTAGAATATGTACGGGCATATTAGTTTATCGTGGGATTTGTTAATACCAAGTTCGATTCGATTTGAAAGCACCGCCTTTGGAATTTTGTTAATATGTGCTCTTTTTCGTTTTTGATAGAATCTGTTCTCTTGTTGGACAGATTTCACATCTACATATATAGTATCTTTATATATTCTAGTGTGTCTTACAAGAAGCTTTGAACTTTGGCAGAAAATATTATCCAACGTCAACTTTTTAAATCTTCCACAATATAATCCTCTCCAATTAATAAGAAAAATCAGTCACAATGTATGACAAAGGAATTGAAATGGTATATATTTGGTTTATACATCTCTATTATTCTTAGCAAATAACTGATCCGTAGATGAGAGAAAAAGAGAGCTTTAGTTTTTTAAATTCAAAATTTGAAACTGTTTTTATTAAAAAAAAAAAAAAAAACCTTTTTATGTTTGTGTAGAGATTCTAGATTTAGTATATCTTAGCTTATTATATCCATTTGCTCATTAAATAAAACTTTATATTTTTTTAATACGTAATTAGGATTTTTCACTTTTCTTTTTCTGTTTTCTTTTTTCAATTAGCATTCAATTGTACATAATATATCAGTGTATATATGTATTACCAAAAGGAAAAATGCATGATAAAATATAAACTACATAACATAATATATACATTAAATATATGAATCAAGGGGTTGAATCTATTTCCATTAAAAAAAAAAAAAAAAAAAGGAAGAAGAAGAACTTGAATCCACTCGTTCCACATTGGAGTTAATAATAACCTGGCCAATAGGCTCATTCTTTGGAAACAGACAAATTGACCAAGTCCAAGAAAAATAACATAGAACAATATGGAGGAATATATCGAAGTTCATGATCTTGTCTTGTTTAAGGTGGACTTATGAAGGTACAGTTGAGTATTTTAATATTTTTATATACACGTTTGTATCTATATTTATATGCCCTTTGGGAAAAAAAAAAAAAAAAAAAGAAAAGAAAAAGAAAAAGAAACTTTAAAAAAGTTGAGTATAAATGCAAGATGCCCAGATAACTAGCTTGTACACAAGTGCACCAATATTCCTTTGTAAGACAAAGACGCTATATAATGATACCTCATAGGATACTCTATATGCGCAAACACACACACACACACACACACACATGTATGAATGTACATACTTTATCTGCATGTTATATACCAAGGCTAGCTAGCTGGTATATGCTGGAAATAACTTAGGAGCTCGGCATCATATTCTTAATTCCTATAAATAAATGAAAAAATCTTCCTAATTAATTAGTATGAGAATTAACGATATTATTGCAATCACGCGCACAGAAATAATCAGGAAATTTCTTTGCTGATATATAATTGACCAACACTTTATTTCAGACCTGTATACGTCGAGAGAGGGGAAAAAAAAAAAAAAAAAAGACAGATAGAGAATGAGCAATGATAGTAAAAATAACCTCAATAAAGTGAATGAATTGTTTAACAGCCAGCTAGTAGACTTTAAATTTTTACCAAGTTCACAAACGCTCTATTACTCAAAACTTGAAACAGCCTTGAACTATATAATTTCTGGAGAATTTTTATGTTAAACTATTCTCTTTATCATTATCATCATCATCATCATTATTTGTAAGAATATGATATTAGTTGTTTAACGGTGTGATCTATGAGTATTAATGTTAAAATTTAATGATGTACAACATAAAACTGATACCTTTCATAAATCGAACCGTTGAAAATTTAAACATGCATTTGGTTTTCAGGTGTAAACCTAAGTTTTTCATCTCAGTTTTTGTCTCTTTTTTCTAAAAAGTCAATAAAAATTATAATTAGTTTTCGAAAAGTAAATTAACTTTAACTTAAAATTTTCATCTTAAGCCGTACTAAATGTACCATTAAACCAACAGCTCAAATTACAATACTTAGTAATAATGAAAAATGACAGTTTTTATTGTAGAAATTTTCTTATTTTGTATTAGATGGAAAATCAATAGAATAATGAGTTATGCTAATATTATCCAACTATATTTTTAT
Source organism: Ficus microcarpa (assembly GCA_025413485.1). NCBI lineage: Eukaryota > Viridiplantae > Streptophyta > Magnoliopsida > Rosales > Moraceae > Ficus > Ficus microcarpa. The sequence continues at coordinate 49,511,479 of CM046377.1, read as the reverse complement.
TTTTATGCACAAAACCCTCAGTTTGTTAAATGAAGTAATCAAATTGTCAGCAAAGAGATAGCCACTGGTTAGTAGAGAAAAAAAAAATTTTAAAAAGGAATAAATCATTAATCTCGCAAATCACATTTTTATAATCACTCACATGATATCTTACGTATGCATATATTAGCTAATCACCTCAACTACAATTCACCAGATAAAAAGTCACCTCAGTTACGGAATAATATATATATCTTCTTCAGGAACTCTATAAACTAAATTTCTATGATCGTCTAAAATTGGTTTTGTTTATTGAAATAGAGTACGTCAAAAATGAAACTTTATTTAGAAAAAGCTACTATATTGGAAGAACCTTTACTTTAACAGCAACCAAAAAAAAAAAAAAAAAAAAAAAAAAAACTATTGCATCATATTTTATGAATTAAAAACTCGAATTTGACTTTAGCAATTTCCACGTCATGTAGAGATAATGATAATAGAGGAACAATTTACTTGTCTTCCTTGAAAAGAAAATAATTAGAAAAAGATGATGGAGAAGTATATAATAGCTTAGTAGAAGACGACAAAGAAGTCAGATTACCCGAATTCAACCACTAGATTCTCCATGATCATCACCTGCATAAAATCTTGGAGTCTTTTCTCAATTTCTTTTAGGCTATGTTTGGTGAGAAGGATGGAGAGGAGAAGAGATAGAGAGGTTAGGAAGGATGGAGAATATATAGGATGTGGAGAATTATAAGAATCCTTCGTGTTGTTTGATTGGAGGGAGGAAGAGTTAAAATGATGGACGACTATTAATTGTTTAATCACTTTATAATCAATTGGTATAATTTTTTAATAATACTTTTTTTAGGATAAAATAGACTTTTAATGTAAAAAGTAGTGGATTTGATAAATCCTTCCACAAAGGAAAGGATTCAAATTTGTTGGTTTGGAGGGAGACTCGCTCCCTCCACCTCTCCTCTCCCTTTCCTCTTCCTTCCAACCAAATAAGAGATGATGTCTCTCCCTATGCCCCTCTCCCTCCAACCAAAGATATCCTAGTGAAAGAAAACAATTTAATAGCACTCAAAAAGAAAGAAAACAGTTTAATTTAATATTAATATTTGTCACATGAGCTTTATTATTCATGATATACATAAATATATCTTCTTCTCTCTTTCTCTTTTTTCTTTTTTTTTTTTGCAGGGAAAAATTAAATAAACAAACGTTATAAAAATGAATAAAAAACCTTTTTTTAGAGCACAATATCATCTTTTAACTTTCTGTTTTAATTGTATATTTAATTGCTAAACATACAAAATTAAGATATCCGCACGTATATTAAAACTTTTTTTTTTTTTTTACGGTGTATAATATATGTCTTTCATTTACGTTAAAGAAAAGCAAAAATATTTTTAGATTTTGAATAGGAGAGTTTTGATCCAATTTCCTTCTATTCTATCCATCGAGTTAGTCCAGTGGGGTAAACAAATCATTTTCTTTTTTCGGGATAAATAAAGAGAAAAATATAGTTGATAACAAAGAGAATACGTTTTGGCTTTTACTTCCATTTTGCTTGTTTTATTTTATTTTATTTTATTTTTTGGTGGAATAATATTCTTTTCTCACTAGGGGGCTATGTTTGAATTAAAAAATAGGAATTCTTTTACTCTATTTCCAAACCGGAAAACAATTTTCATTATTATTATTATTGTAATTGTTATTCACAGCGTAAAATCTACGTCCTTTATTTATGTTAAAAAAGCAAAAACATTTTTAGATTTCGAATGTAAGAATTTCTATTTAAATTTCTTCTATTCTACCTATTAAGTCAGTCAAGTGGGATAAAGAGAGAAATCCTTCTTTTTTTTTTTTTTTTTTTAATTTTTTTGTTAAATAAAGAGAGAGATCTTGTTGATAACAGAGAGGATAAAATTTTGGCTTTTACATCAGTTTTGCTTTTTTTTTTTTTCCTTCTTTATGTGGTGGAATAATATTCTTTTCACCCAAGGGGCCATGATTAAAAAATGGAAATTTTTTGATCGATTTTCAAACCGGAAAACAATTTTTATTATTTTGGTTTTTTGTTTTTTTAATTGGACGAGAAAACTTCCATTCTTCTATATGAGGGTGGCATAAATTAGACGTCAAGTTTGTCTATGTCGGCTTTTGATTCCTTGCATGATGAAAAGGTCATTTTCTCACCAAAAGCTTTTGTCCTTTTAATCAAATATCCTTCGGCAGATTTCTTTCTGTGAGATACTATAATTGACCCATTCTTGCACCCTCTTTTTTTTTTTTTTTTTTTTTTTTTGGATAAAGGATTTGTCTTTATTAAAAATCTAATAGTAAGATCGGCTTTAACAATCGGACCAAGTCATCTCGGAACATAATCAACTCCAAAATAATAAACAGATCTGGAAATAACATATTTTGCCAATAAGTGGGCTACTCTATTCCCATCACGGGAGATGTAGCTAACCATGCCACTTTTAGCAACCGAAAGAGAGTCTCTGATGTCTTCAACAATATTTGCTTCTAGGGCCTCAGCTATTGGATTCTGAATAACACTAACAGTGTTCAAAGCATCCGATTCCACCACCAATTATCCAATCTCAGAAATTTGGCTAAGCACACACCCTCCCTCACAGCCAGACATTCTCCTATATGATGAGAAAACTTACCAAAGATGCGTCTAGTCAAAAAACTCATGACAGTACTATCTTTGTCTCTAGCAACTACTCCAATGCCAATGTACTCCAGAGAACTATCAATAGCTGCATCTATATTGATTTTGATCTGATCATGACTAGGGGCATGCCACAGGACCTTTGGGGCTAAAGACTTCTTTTCAGGAGGATTGTCCAAACCATTGCAGACTAAGAAATCACCTAAGAATCTTCCTGCCTAAGCCACGGTCTCAATAGCAGTTAGCATTTGGTTCTCGAAAATCCATTTCTTGCGTCTCTGCCATAGGCATCAAATGATTGTAAAGAACACGCCCATTTCATCACCATCCCAGTGAGCAGACACAAAGAGGCAAAGGGCATAAAAAGGTCCACCTGGAAACTTCTTCAAAACTGGCCATAAAGCACTATTCCTCCAAACCTCCTGAGCATCAAGACAATACCAAAAAGCATGGCTAGTGTCCTCCAAATCGTCTCGACATAGCGGGCAAAGCTTGTCCGCATCAATTCCACGCTTAGAGAGTGGAAACATTGCTGGGAGAGCATCATGATAAGCTTGCCATACATGAATTTTGACTTTGTTTAGGACTTGGGACCTCCATAGTTTCCTCCACCAACGTGAATCTGATCCTCTCCTTGAAATAGAAACAGAGCACCGCTTTTCTATTTCGACTCTATAAGCAGACCCAACCGAAAACGCCCCCTTGCCATCATAATGCCACACCCACCTATCAGGTCCACGCCTTGAACTCAAAGGAATACTCCAAACCAATTCCTGATCCATCGGTAAGAGAATGGATTCCAACTTCTCCTTATCCCAACCAAAAGGCGACATTAAATCAGAAACTTTTAGATTCTCTGTGTTTGGAGAGGGCTTTGAGATAGGTCGAAAGAGAATTGGTCGGGGAATCCATGGATCCTTAAAAACCTGTACATTCTCACCATCCCCAATCCTCCATCTTAATCCCTCCTTTAAGCACTCCCGACCCCAAACAATACTCCGCCACACATAAGAAGCATTATGTCCAATATTAGCCTCAAGGAAGTTTGAGTTGGAAAAATACTTGGCTCTAAGAACATGAGGCTCATTCTTGCACTTTGTATCACCCTAACGAGGGAATTAGGATTTATTGATAAGGGGGGTCAAAAAAATTTTTCAGTCAAGCCATTAGGTCCACTAATATTTATGATTTTTATAAATTATTTTATTTCTTAAAATTTAAACTGTTTATCCAATAAAATATGAGTGGCTATAGTTACACTCATAATATTAATAAATATCCTCATCCAATAAATGTTTCCTAATAAATATCCTTTTATAGATACTTTTTATATAATACCACATTTAACCTTCTTATACACTTATTTTTATTTTAAATTTAATTTATTTTGTTAAAAATAAATTAACAAATCTATAAAAAAAAAAAACGATATATTTTCATTCTCAAAAAGAAAACATAAAGTATCTAAAAAAAAAGGAGAGGAAATAGTAAAGAAGAAAAACTTAAGTAATGTCTAAATCAAAAAACAAGAAATGACATACTGCATTTAAAAAAAATACATAAATATAGAATGATGTAAATGAACGTAACAAGAAAAAATAAACAAAAAGAATAATCATATAAAAAAAACTACAAAGAATCATTTTCAAATAATAAAGAAAAGGGAAAAAAATTGCATAACACTGATGAATTAAAACATAAAATATACTTATTTCAATAGTTGTTGGCTCTTCGACTATTGAAATAAAAATAGTTGTTAGCTCTTCAAGAAACAACTTTATTTTATTTTTATTTCACTTGAATACTCCATTGAAAATTTTCATGTAGTTATAATAATTTCTTAAGAAAAGAAATTGATGAAGAGCAATTTAGAGTTTTGAAAAATTTAGAACAATTTCTAAGGATTTTTTAATTTCCATTTACGGTAAATGTGGTGTATGTTTTTTTAATTGTTTTATTAAAAAAATTATTTTTATTTATAGGTATGTAGGGGTATGAGCATTCTTAATGGTTTTAAGGTAATTTTCTTGTGGATAAAAATACATCAAAAATCTTTATTGATATTGTGGGGATATTTATCAATATTGTGAGTTCAAATAAAATTACCATAAAATATTTAATGGGTGTCGAGACTAATTTATACACATACTCACTATATTAAAATTTTTAAAAAAAACTACTATATTAAAATTAAAAAAGAAAAAGAAAAAAAAGATCAAAAAAGCTTTGTTTTTTTTTGGTTTTTTTTGGGGGGGGGGGGGGTGTTGGGATGCCCCCCAAAATTGAATCACCCTGTTCTCCAAGTAAACATACAAATTAACAGGCATCTTATACCTGTCATTATATATTTATTTATCCCCCCACATTGTATCACCTTGTTCTCCATGTAAACATACAAATTAAAAGACATCTTTTACTTGTCATTATTTATGTATTTATTTTTAGGGAATATCTTCTTTTTTGTTGGAAACCTCAACTTGTTGGGTCTTGTTGGTCTATTTTATTAATGAATATACTCATGATTGCCAACCTGATATTCTAATTCTTCAAGCCAGCTTATTCACAGCGTGTAGTCAGTTTCTTCAGACAACATATATTGTGATTTTGCTAAAGAATTCACTCTATTTATTAGTACTATCTAGTTGAAGCGTGTACTCCACAAGTATGAAATATGTTGTCTAAAACGATATAAAATCTAAAAAGAAAAAAAAAAAAAAAAAGAACTAAACGAATAAAATAAAATTAAAATGTCAAAACTCCTTTGCAAAACTTATCCAAAAAAAAAAAAAAATTCAAACTCATCAACAAAATTCCCAAAAAAATCTTAGACAAAACCCTTTTTAATCAAGTCAAAAAATAAGTACAAAACTCCAAAAAAAAAAAAAAAAACTTTAGTCTTATTTTTATTATTGAATATAAAAATAGATATAGGTACAGATCACATCTTTCCATGTTTTATTCTAGGAAACCATGGTTTTAGAGTGTAATTTTGATTAAATATCTCACGTATCGTTTCAGTTTTTACTAGGATTATGGAGTCATTTACTTCAATATCATAATATCTTTGTACTCGGACACTGGCTTGAGGTATTTTCTCTAGCCCTTCTTTCCTTTCTCTCGATCAATGCTTGATTTTAACTAAGAAATGTCCAAGACACCCTTAAAATACAAGAATAAAAACAAAAAAACAAAAAAACAAAAAAAAAAAAAAACAAAATTAAGAAGGTAAAAATAGCTAATAAAAAAACCCAACACTCGTTTTTTTTCCCCCTATTTAAGGGTATTTGGATATTTTTAGGGGATCAAAATCTAGTGTTGATAACAAAAAACAAATAAATAAATTTACGGATTTGTGTACAGGCAGGTAAATTTTTGGAAAAAAAGAAAAAACAAAAAACAAAAACAAAAACAAAATGCAAGAGTACAAAAAGGTAAATACCCCTAAAACATTATTTAAGATGGTATTACTCTGCACCATTATAATCTTGTGGTAGTCCTCACAAAGAAAGATCCATTTTTATGTTCCTTGTAAAATACCAACATATTCAATTTTCAGATACATATATAAGTCAAAAAAGAAGGAAAAAAAAAAATTTTCCAGGCTCCTCTACCAAAAGACGAATTCGCTAGACTAAAATTTTGCTGGAAGACGATTGAGGTTGTTTGGTCATGCAAAACAAAAAGCAATTTGTAAATTAACAACCTCCCTCCCAAATTCCGTGTAAAAATTGATTTTGCTTCTGCTTTCTGCGTTGTTGAAACGTTGCATGCTACATGTGCATATATGTGTATATACATGTTTTGTATCCCTAATTCTAAAAAATCACTTATGATGTACCTTTTTCCCAACGAAATGAATCTCAAGACACACCCATCCCCTCTAAAGATCCACGCTAATGACACTTGTGTGTGTCTGTATATATATATATATATTCCTATCAATAAGTGTTTTTTCGTTTAATTTTGTTTTGAATGTATTCCTTGAGGGTATCTGTGTTATCATACTAGGTATGAATTTAATACATCCTTAAACTGTTCTTGCATATATATTTGATGGTATGAAAATGGATGATGTACTCTCTGAATAAACCTGCTTTACACAAAGGTTTGAGCTTATGTTTATTTATCTTCAATGTTAATGGACTTTCATATACAACATTAAAAATATAAACAAGTTCAGGAAACACTGTTTAACCAACCGATAACTTGTAACTGAGAATGAATGATACGATACGTGGAGAGTTACAACAATGACTTTTAAGCATGAGATCATCTTCTAAGCAAAGCAGCAGGTAACACATTTCTGAGCTTCTTTTTAGAGATTACTTGAAGGGCAGAGCCTAAAAATGGCCAGCTCGTAATTATGGCGATATAAGCAAGTAACCATATCGAGAACCTGTTCTGTCGACGTAGAAGATCCAGGCATTTTCTAACCGGAGAAGTTGCATCAAGAGGCTTCGCATCCTGGACATTAGTACCTTGTCCGGAGGTTTGTTCGATCATTGGCACGAAACCGGACTTTGGTTGTGTACTTTGGTCATCTATTGGGCTTGCGTCTGAAACCATTTCAGTTTTTTCACCATGAACAGGCCTCAGAGGCTCAGACAATTTTTCTACCGTATCGTCATCATCATCTTGTTGTTCATTGCCCATTGCAGCCACCATTCCATCTTCTGCAACACTAACAAATGGACCCTGATCAATTGTAGAGTCCAAAGACGACTGGGGGCCAGCATTTAGAATCTGAAAATACACAGACCAATATTAGTACACTACGCAGAAGTGCAGAAAATATAAAACTCGAACAAGTCATCAACATTAGCATCTCTGATTCCTCACATCATCATAAACCATGAAACAGTAACTATTTATAGTTATCATACTACTCCGCAAACTAACTTAACGAACAGATATTGCACCTTGTTTTGCACATGCATATATTGGCTGGAATGAAGAACCGTTAAAAATTCACCCGTAGCCCTTACCCACCTGCAAGTGAAGAAATCAACCACCAACGTTAGGAAATTTTAATCACATGATCATCCAAGGCTGCATAAATACTGCATATGAGTGATATCTGTGGAAAAACCTTGATACAATAATCAATCCAATACATAAGCAAACAAAACTCCAAATTCCACATTGACACTGGGTAATAGCCAAGACAAAATTTAGAATACCACACTTCAAAATACAGTATAAAGTACTACCTAAAATCATTTTGGGTAACACCCTTAGGTTCATTTCAAATTTTTTTAGAGAATCATTTAATAATTTATTGTGCTGTTAATATGAAATAAGTAAATATGAAGTACCACAAGCGAGCTCCAGCTATCCCTTCAAAGAAAGCTAGATGTCCTCCATGCTTTACTGTGGCCAATACAACATTTTTATTCGACCTATGAAAGACAAATATATGAAGTTAGTACTAAAACCAAATAAAGAAGACATTCGTTAACATGATAAAAGCAGCTCCACCTGCATTCATCCCAAGGAATGGCTTCTCTTGTACAGACAGGATCATCCAAAGCACTGACACAGAGAAGAGGGACCGACACGTTTCCTAAATATCCAGCACTGCTACAGCGCCTATAGTATGTATCCACAGTCTGAGAAAAGAATACATTTGGTTAATAAATAAGGGGAAAAATAAAGAAGAAGAACACGATAAAATAGCGAAAACATCAATCGTGCATACCTCGTATTTCCCAACAAGGCGTGTAGCATGGTGGTCAAAATCTCTAATAGAACGTGACTGTTGAAGCAAAAGGGGAGAAAATATAAATCAAAGGCAGCAAGACATAAATATCAAAGGGTACACAACACTCCTACAAAATTATAACTTAAAATGTGGAACACCACAACACCAACTCTAAGCTTTTATAAGATACACTGAAAACTTTTTTCTTAATTCATTTGAGAAGCGAAAGATCCGAGAGGTGCAATGTTGGATATGTATAACTTTTTGAAAACCAAGGTCATAATATCAACATCAGGCGAGTACGTAAACTGTTAATGTAACATCATTGCTTATAGCAGAAAAAGGTTCTAACATACTTGCATACACCTCACAAGCTATATGTTGTACGTGTCACAACTTATATGTTTGGTCTGTTAACTTAAAGGGGATGACAATTAGATAACATTTTTCTTTGAAGTTTGCATCTTTTTCCAACTTCAATGGAGACACAAGAGCAAATTTTTCTTTTTGCTCTATGTGTTCTCTCTCCTGTCTTGAGAGTTGCCCACAACATCATGAAAATGTGACTAGTTACTCATCACATGATGAGGCATTAAAAGACTCCACTGACTCTTCCCAAAATTTAAAAGAAGAAGCAGGAAAGCATCCATGAGGTAATACAATGGTTTGATGTTGGAGGACAAACTGTTTCAATCACGTCTTTAATGAATTATCAAAATTTTTATGTTGCTTCTGATAAAGCCACATTTAAGTAAGCTCTGTCATCCATAAAACAGATCAAGTTGGCAGAGAGAAACACACTTGCAATGACGAAAAGTCACTTTCCTGAGTCATGAAAAGGACTAGATTTTTAATTACTCAAAGAAATTTTTAATCACTCAAAGAACGCTGTCTTGTGTGTGTGCGTGTGTGTGTGAGGCACAGATTATTGAACAGTCATTCATGGTGCATTTGGGTCTAGCAAAGTGTTGTCAAACTAAAACAATACGCAATTTCACACATAAATAACGGTACCAAAACTGGAATTGAAGCCAACCTTTAAAATGCCTTCCCAATTCGCAAGGCGAGAATAGCGAGGCTCATGTCTGCGCAATAAGCATTTGCATTACCATCTAGTACCAAATCTGTGAAAAATATTTACAAATATATATATGTTGACAGAGAAACTAATTAATTAAGCCATATATATTTAGTTCTTACCAGGCACCACATATCCGAATGTAGTGCAATAATGTCTATGGAGTAGAGAGGTCCCATGGAACCATACACTTTTAGAATTTCATTGACCATTTACTCAACTAAAAGGGAAAATTTACATACAATTGAGCGTAGCCTTGAAGGCCAATTGTAAGTGCTCTATCATAAAACTTCTGCACAAACCTACGCCGTATAAATCTATCACCAATCTGCACAAGAAAGGAGAGAAATTGAGACCATATAGGCAACCAATGAGCAACTAATTTAAGATGAGCAAAAGTTCCTATGGTTAATTACAAATGAAAAGCTTAACACTCCAGGGAATACTTAGAAGCACTGGCGGGGCCAGAAATTTATTTATCTGTCAGGCACTAGAGATGTTTCTTTATTACATAGACAAAGTATGGTCAAAAACCAAAATATGAGACTTCAGTGGGGGCACACCACCATGTGGCTCCACAACTGCTTGGAAGATTATTCTACACATTAGATCGTGGAAGAGAATAGGTAAGATTTTAAGCACTTAGATACAAAAGAACCACTATGAATGATGTAATATGATGAGCTGCAATAAGTTTTACATATAAGGATCAACATCAAGACCATAATACTCGATGTTCATTTGATGTCTAAAGAAGCATGCTATTATTATCAGATACCATGATTTAGCACAAGAGACTAAACAGGGATTACCTCGTAACTAGTGATGTGGATCAAGGCCTTTAAATGGTTTTAGATCTTGTAGGTTTAAGAGCAATTCAAATGTCAGTTTAGTGGAAATAAGTACAGACACAAGGGAGTAGTAGAAATGGATAGTCAAGAGTCAAAAAAGTGATGACTCTGTGCATCCAAGGTCAAGCATTAAGAAGGAAACAGATGGCTGATCGCATGCAGTCAGAGAAGGATTAATGAATGGAGAGCATGCGAATTTTTAGGAAGTGCATATATCTTACAATCTGGAAGCAGTTCATCTGAGTGTGCCAGGCCAATTACACTCTGCTTAGATTTATGTATTAGAAACTAAGCTGATCAGCCATCGTTTTTCAAAATACAATAAAATAAAATTGAAATAAAGAGATAAAGCAAGACGTTCCAAGTAGTTTCTCTGCAATCTTTTATCTGTAGTCTGCAATTTGAAAAAAAAAATTTCTCCACAAACGAACATTAATCTTGATATCGAAACTAGTATACAGTTATTAACGTCTAATCTAATTTGATGTTGATTTAAAAAAAAAAAAATCTAATTTGATGTTGCTAAATATTGACTTGTGTATGCTTTCTGTATGCAGACATGAAAGGCGCCAATTCCAGCTTCTCTACCAGGGCGAAGAGCATTGGAAAATAGGGTATTGGTCAAAGGAGTAGAAAATTATTAGATTTCTTTTGGTGATGTAGTCATGTGATATATCTATACCAATGCAGAACACTAACCAAAAGGTCCCAAGGGGAGCAGATAGCTACAGCTCCAGCAACAGGAACATTATCACCGTCCTCCCCCAGATATTTTACCTAAAAGCAAAGATATAAATGGAAAGCAAAATATTAATAACCAGATGTTAACCATAGAGGAGTATGTGATGCCTACCTTTAGTTCATTTAGAAAATTAGTGCTTATTTCATACATGTATTTACTTGCATCAAGTTCACAAGTGCAGAAACATTACTAATCATTTACGCAACAAGAAAGGGCTAAATATTTTCGCTAAGACTGAGAACATGAGGTGAAGTACCAGAATATTGGCTCCAATACTAGTTCCAACTGCAAATAAAGGAGCCTTGGGGTATTCCTGATGGAGATGATTTACAATTACGCGAATATCTTCAGTCCATCCAGCATTATAAAAGCAATCCGACTGCAAAATTTTTCATTGACCAAATTTGTTAATGAAAAGAAAATAACAACACAGTACAATTGATTAGCATATTAGAAGCATCAAAAACTTAAGCAATCTGTCTCTTTACAAAGTCAATGCAGATATTTTAGGTCCATTGTACAAATCCAATTTCCCATATATCTAGATTGTATACTCCAAAACAAACTAATTTGACACTACAGATAAATTCTCCACTCCATAATCAAAGAAGGAAAAACATGGAAAGATGAGACCAACAAAGACTCCAAAATTTAGATTCTAGGACACATGCCAGCTAGTTGGGATGTAATAGTTTCCTCTGATGCTAGTTGTTCACTCTCACCATTTATACATGTGTATACGTATAACCATATACAGCACACAGTTTAAAAAAAAAATTGAGAATTTAACATAACCTTCAACTCCATTTAGAGTCTAAGTAAATGACCAAACTGCCAAACCAATGCTGCTAATGCCACAAAATCTTCATAACCCTCAACGTTACCCTTTTTAAACAAGACAATAAGTCCACAATCTCCCCCAAATCTCTATCACTATGCTCTCTAACAAAGTGAAAATTCCAAGAGTCAGTATTTCCAGATTTCAAAAGATAAAAAGAGGGAATCGATTCATTATGAAGTGATGAGATTCTTTATAGATAAGTTTCCAAAAAAAAAAAAAAAAATGAAGTACCAATTGCCAATACTCAACCCCTCTTTTTCCTTTGGCCAGCAGCTACTCCCTTCAGAATCCTGAATACTGACAACTCCCTCGTTGCAATAGAAACAACGTCTTCCACCCATCCAATCTTCTTTCCAAGTTCATAACACTGGTTCCCAAAGTGACAACTTCAATGAACTTCCCCTGAGGGAAAGGCCCAACTTTCAACCTCCTCATCTACCAAATTGATTCCCAAATTAACACTTTTCCCACACATTAATCTTAAGGCTCGACACTAAAACAAAAACATCTAAAATTTTATCAGCAGCACAAGACTACCTTCCTCAGTAGCAGTCCTAGTTAAAATAAATTGCTAAAGGACAACGACTTTAATCATAATAATAAACAGTAACAAAGAATCCTAATTGGCCTCTAACATAGTATAGATATTTCAATCAAACAAAAAGGAAAACCTAAGGAAACGTAATTCTCTAATTTTCTCTCCATCATCATCATGGCAATACCATCCTATCGGCTATCACTAAATAAACCAATCGGCAAAAAGGCAGCAAATTAATATCTGTTTAAGATTCAATGGTTAAGGATACATTGTGTGACTAAACAATTAAAACATAGCACATGATAAGAGAGAAGATGACTAGACAGCACGAGAGAGGGAAAAAAAAAAAGAAGCAAACAAAGAAAATATAGGGTCTACTAGACGGGTACCACATAAAGCATGATAATGTGATCTACCTGATCAACGTAATAATTTCTCCTAAACTAAAAGATCAACATAAATAGTGTTTTAATTTATGAAGGCCACTTACAGTAATCGAAACACCACCCAGTCCTCTGTGGTTGCTGACAACTACGTTCCATCCACCTTTTGCTGTACTAAAGGCAAGGTGCTTTAAATACTGCAACAAATATTATGCAATTGATCAAATAAAATCTCTAAGTTCTCAACGAAACATAACATAATAAAACAGAATCAAATAAAAAAAAAAGTTATACAAGAAGAGGCTATGAAGAAAATAAATCGCCACAGAAGTTATGTTTTGGATTAAATTGCTCATCTTGATCTTATCTAACTAGGTATGATCTGTAGTTTTAGTATAACACAGGCTGTAGCTGATTGTATTTAAGTTGTCAACGGCCATGATTTGTAAGTCTAAAGGACAGTTTAAGGATTTTTACTAGAACTCAAAGTGTCAGTCAAGGTTAATGATGTGATTAATAAATTAGTTCAAGACTTTTAAGTCTTTTTGCTTTCAGACAGTCATTTATGTCTCAGTTTCAAAGAGCTATCAATGCTTCATATTTTCAGTTCTGTATTGTACGTCAGAAGGACAGTCAATGGATTTTAACTAGAACTCAAATTGTCAGTCAAGGTTAATAAATGTGATCAAAAAATTAGTTTCAAGGCTCTTGGTATTGAATATATCTTCTACTCTTAGTTTACACACCCTTGAATAGTTGGTCTAGCTGTATGGGAAATGAAAAGGTGTTGAATAAGAGAAAATTAAAGAGCGTAATAACTTGACGAGAATATGTATTGTGGAAGCAGCTAACATACAACTTTCTGTTAATCTTGAGCCATTCTCCACAAAGCCAATGGTCTTAAAGACCGTACTCAATGTTAAGGCATCCCAAATATATGGATGGTGTTATCTACAAAATTAATGTTATTTCAAAAAAAAGGAAGAAGCTCAAAACACCTTATGGTTTCACACTTGACTTCCAAATAACACCTAACCACTGAATTGTCATATCACTTTATTGTGAAGATTATGGATGCATTTGGACCACGGGTTGAAGAGGTAATTTTTTGGTTGAAGTTACTTGACTTTTCAAAAACTAGTTATAATTTTGTTGACTTTTTCTGAAAAAGACAAAAATGAACCTAAAAACTTAGGTTTACACCTTCTATATAAACAACCCCTATGTGTTTTCTGTATCTTTTAAGCTTCCATATAACTCAATTCTATACTTTAAACATACCATTTTTTAATATCAAAAACTCCTTTTATTGAATTATGAATCAAATGCAAAGGCATCCTCTTGAGAAAATAATGTAAAATAATAAGGAAAAAAAAATGGTAAGAACTAAAGTACAGGAAGCCAAAAACATCAACAAGAAACTTTGGGAACCCAGCAAGCCTCAAAAATGAAATGGTGTCCCTATCGGCCATTCATATCTTTCCAGTTCAAGCACAATGGAGAAAATGGGACAATTTCTCAATTAACTTACGATTTTGTTCAAACCAACTGTCATTGTTTCATGCTGAATGAAATTATTAAGAGAGGCAACAAGGTCAAAATAGGGGCATTTGCACAGGAAATTTCATGAATGAGTGCAAAATAGCATAGAACTTACAGCAGATTCAGAGTCACTGGTTAAACCAGGAATCACCACCATAATTGGGGTTGTATCATCTCTAGAAATCACATTGTTCACGTGAAAACCACCATCCACAACTGTAAGAAATTCAAATACATCAATCTAGAAAAGAAATATTCTAAAATCCATGAGGGCTCACTATAATTAAGTGAAAAATCAGGGGAAAAAACGTCTTATAAATATTTTACTGACAAGTAGAATTCACCGTGCATATATTTGCATCCCCCAATTTCCTTTTAGTTTTTCCTAAAAATAATTATACAACGAGGTTTATTTTATTAATTCTATAGTATTATCATTGGCACAGAACTCAATCACAAAGAAAAACTTCATAGTTACCATCAAATTTCGTTAGCCAGTCCAACGCAATAGTTCCACCATCGGAAGTGTGGAAAATTTCTCTGAAAGAAAATTAGAGAATAGGTTTAGATAAAACCAGAATAAGAGATACAACCATATAAAATCTTGCTGTAAAAAATACTTAGTTTAGTAAGGCAGTAACAAACAAAGATCACAGGGGGACAACCAGACAGGGGGTAGTAGGTTAGTGAGCTAGAAACATTTTCTTTCAAGAACAAAACTTTATTAAAGAAAATAACTTCACAGAAATACATGACAAGAACTGTTGAAATTCTCAATTCTACCCCCTTTCCAAACCAAATTTAGTGGTGCATTATCTTGGAAAACAGTTTCTGTTTCAGTATCCCACAAAATCTTGTTCTGGTGAAATTAATTATCCTCTATAGCTGTTCTTCCATAAATTCTCCATTCGTACAACCTAGACAAATTAATTCCTCGAATCTAAAATTGCATTCCATTCCACTTCTAATGGGAAAAAATCAATGCATGGAAGTGAAAATGATCTAATAACTACTTGATGTTCTCTCTAATGTCAGAAAATATAGACATTGCACCACAAACAAGTGAAGTTAAAGGGAAAAAAATGGTTTAACTTCAGAAATGCAAAAAAGAAACACCTTTTGTAGCTGAAAACGGGTGGTCTTCCAAAAAAATTAAGAAAAACAGTCTGAATATGAGGACTCGACAACCACGGCGTCGCCAAATACCTGCGTCGTTTCAAATTGCCATCATTATCGACATCATCCTGTTTGGTTGCTAAGAAAATCAAAGAAAATACCGCAAACCGAAAGAAATCTTCGACAAAAACAGACTTCAAACGAACAATCATACTTTCCATTCGGCAATCAAATGCTTCATCTCTTTTACCATCAATGCCGACACAAACAGAAAGAGAAAGAGAAAATCTTGACCTGCCATGGAGAATCCGGCACTTGGAGGCGACGCCATTGAAGATTTGTGAGGAAGGATGGTAGGTCAAGTCGACGGGGCATCCACGGAATCCGGAGAGAAGATCTTGGAGAAAATGGAGTTCGAGAAAGCTGTAGAGGAAAACGGAGAAAGAGAGGAGAAAGGCAAGCAGGTAGTGGGAGAGAGGGATGAGGGAGAGAGCACGGAGAAGAAGCGCGTAGGGATCGGCGACGGCGGCGGCGGCGGTGGCGGAGGAGCAATCGGATTCCATGGCAGTGGTGGTGGGGGACGGAGAGTACGATAGGCAGAGAGAGAGAAGAAGCGTCGGTAATGAAATGTGAACCGTTTCTCGGGTCGTGGGACCCACAACAACGGCGTAGGTAGGACCAGTCAGCTGCTGCCTTCTAAAGCTGTAATCTAATCTGCCTTGAACACGTCATGGGTTTTGGCGCGAGGAAGATTTGCAACGGTGCGGAGACTACGATGCAGGGAGTCCTACAAATTTGTCCATCTTTAACAATATGCACGTGGATTTTTGTTTTTTCTAGATTTAGGATGCATTTGGTTTCTCACTCTGACATTTGGGGTTAATTAATTTTTTAAAAATAAATTATAATTTTTTTGTTGAATTTTTAAAATATACAAAAATTGAAATGAAATTTTCGAATTTTTAATCTATTTTTTAAGCTGAAATAATCTCAAATTTTTAAAATTGGGACGTTGTGGTTCCGTTTTTAAGAGAATTTGTTTATTACTCTTAATAAATTGACTTAGCTTACGTTTGGTGTAGAAATCAAGGTCCAAGATAGAACGCGAAAACCATTAAGGTCCAGAAGTATGAAACTAAGGATTCTGACACCAATCGAGGTACAGATCAGGGCCGAGAATTGAGATACCTTTTTAGTACTTCACTGAATGGGGCTTTGGTTGTGAAGAAGTTATAAACTTAGATCAAGTTTAAATTCAAAATTTTCATCTTAGTTTTTATCTTTTTCTGAAAAATTTATTTTTTTTGAAAAAGTTTTTATCTTTTTTGAAAAGTCAACAAAAATTTTCAACTCAAATTTCAAATTTTCAACTCAAACTCATTCACCAAACGGACCCTAATGTGTAGTTATTAGAGTTCTAAGAGATGTCAATAGGGTTTTTAGAATTATAGCCCCTAAACCTGTCGACATTTGACAATTTACATTCAATTTTTTTAATTTTGACAATTTCTCTCAATCTTTCTAATTTTCCAATGTGCTCTATTTTTACTTAATCTCTCATTAAATTGATGACAGAAAACCCACATCCACCACATTTTAGGATGGAAAATCCCATATTAGATAAATAAAATTTCCATATCCAATTCAAACCTTAAGATAAATCTTCCAAATTCAAATCCTTGATATAAAAAAAAATTAGTAAAATGGTGCATATAGCAATAAATTAGAAAGTTCAATGAGTAAATTTTCCAACTTAGAAGTTTGGGGAGCAAGTTACCAAAGGTTGACAAATGTAAAAGGCAACAGTGCTAAAAACCCAAAGCCATTATAACCCAAGAAGTATCATGGAATTTTATTAAAGAAAGTTACCCAAGTAGCTTTTTTTCTTTTTTTTCAATCTATTGATTTCCCATTCTTAATCAACATGATACAAATTCCTCCTTCTTAATCAAAATAATACAAACTTTAATTTTATTTTATGTCATGTTGATCTAGTTTTAAATATTTTATCATAATAACGCAATAGTATATAAATCTATGTCATTCAAATTCTTTTCTGATTTCATTACTCCTTTTTCTGGAAGAGAAAATCCCTTTGGTAACCTTATAATAACCTATTAGTTGATGATATGTGTCAATCGGATGCTGCAAGATTCAGTGCGTTTCTAATCGCCCCTACCTCGCCGGTTTGGGGGTTTGCAAATTAAACCTTAAAAGGGCCCTTTCATTGCATGATTAACCTTTAAAGAAAAAGCTTTACATTGATAACCCTCACTTTTAATGAAAATTTTGCTAGAATATCCTTTTTGTTAAAATATATATACTTATTATCCTACATATATAAAAGAGTAAATAAAAAGTTACTATTCATTTTTTGTAGTAAAAAATGCATCGTTGGGTGTTGTTTTTGTTTTTGTTTTTGGCTGCCGTGTAGCTGACACGGGAAGGAGAGGAACGAGGAGAAAGAGAGAGCGAGAGAGAGACTTGGGTTTTGAAACTTTTTGAGGTTTTTTGGTTGTTGTGGAGCTGACACACGAGGAAGGGAGAGAAAGAAAGAGAGAGTGTGTGGGTGGGGGGAGTTGTTGGGTTTTGGGTTTTTTTTTCCAGCTGACATAGTCAGAAAGTTGGGGAGAGAAAGAAAGAGATAGAGAGAGAGAGAGAGAGAAGAGAGTACGAAGTGAGAGAGGAGAGGAAAAAAAGATTTTTTGTGATAATATTTATTTTATATAAATTTTTAAAAAATATATTTAGTAATTAATTTAAATAATATCTGAAATTTTTTAAAAATAACAATTTGGTTCTTATTTTAAAGTAACTCTTTTAAAAATTTAATTAAAATTTTTATTAATTTTTAAAAAAAAGATAAAAATTGAGCTAAAAAAATATAAATTAGTTAAATTTTAGTTGAAAAGTCAAACGAATCATATATCTATAAATATATAAAAACGTCAACATGTAGTACTGCTCATGAGCTTCAACAAAAGCTACCATTTTGGTTGAAATGCACGTTTCAATTTTTTTTTTAAGGGTGAATTTGATTATCAACTCATCTTAAACTAAATTGTACTTTTTTTATCATGATTTTTATCTTTTTCTGAAAATTTTTTTGTCTTTTTTGAAAAAAATTTTTGTGAAACTTAAAAATCTTAAACTAAATTCATTCACCAAACACCCCTTAAGATTTGTTTCTTTTTTCAGTTTTTTAACCATTATTTTTAAGGATTATTATTATTGTTCGTTTCATGTGTTAGCTAGAGGCATTCTTGAAAAAATGCGTCGTTTGAAAAAATGCGTCGTTCCTTATTTTAGGTGCTTTGATGGGTCCTACGTGATCATTGAGAATAGGTTTTCTCTCTTTCTTTCCTTTTTTTTTTCCTACTTTTTTTTTTCCTTTTCTTTGACGTGGAACTTGTTATTAGTGAGATACTTTTCATTTGCATTTTTCTTTTTGTTTTCTCAACTTCCGAAAGCAAAATATATTCCTCTATTTATAAAATAGTAGATAAAGTAGGAGATTGGAGATTGAAATTGTTGTATCATAGAGAGAGAACATTTTCTTTTTATTCCATACACACTAAAATATATATATTGCTTTAGAATATTGGGTTTTCTCTTTTGCTTTAGAAAGTTTCATTTAAAAAACAGGAAAAAGAGTTCCTTTTTATTGTGAGCTAATGATGCCTTTAGTTTCAAAACAAAGTTAATAGAATTTCTTCATTTTAGAATTTCAGTTTTGCTTTTATGTCATTTTGCCATTATTTTCGGGCATAGTCATGTTAAATTTGTGTTCTGATTGAGTTTTCTTGTTTAGAAATTTTCTACTTTTGTCTACTTTTAGAATGATCATTCATCCTAGTGTAATTTCAGGAGCTCATTATGCAGGATATCCAATATTGTTTAAGATAATGTCTACTACAACTTGTCATGTGAGAACTCAAGTTTAAAAATGTATTAACATTTCATCTATACTTATTTTTACTGCATAACTTCGAATAAGTAGGTATAAATGTTGCTGCTAGCATATTGTTCTATAGCTAAAAATGTTTATAGAAATAAACTATTTTACTTTTTTTTGAACTTTGTTTGCAGATACTTATGTGTATGTGATTTTATATATAAATTAAAATGTGCATAAAATATTCATATTGACTTTTTTTTAATTTACCTTTTACTTCATTCTCATATTTTCAAAACGTTTTTAGTTTTCTTTTTCCAATTATTTTTTTTCTTATTGCAATGTCTTACTTTTTGTATAGCCAACAATGGGATTAAAACCTTTTTTGAGATAACAAAATGCAACTCTATATGTTTTGCAAAAAAAAATGAGTTGTGTGTTATTATCTTATTTATTAGAATGTTTGATTTGGTTATTATTGTGTATATTATAATTGTATCATGAAGTTTAACTCTTTAATTTTGTTTATTAAAAAAAACCCACGTTCCTTAAAAAATAAAAATAAAAATAATCCCTTACCCTTTCTACCATCTCATCCCCCTTTTCTACCATTGTATCACCGTCACCCATATATTCTGGCCGACATACTTTACATGTTCATGTAATGAGTATTTCTTCAAAGAAGTAAAGGTTGAAAAGTTTCGAGGAGTTTCAAATTTTTTAGGAATCAAGCTTCAAATTGAGTATGTTAATCTTAAACCATCTTTTTTTTTTTTTTGCTTGAAATTATTGTAAGTATGGGCATTCAGATTTTGGAGTTTAAGTTGGAAAAACAACAATATTCGTCTTCTTTGTATCTTTTTTTTTAATTAAAAAAATCCATAATTTTAATTTTTAAAAAAACAGAGATGAACAATTAGGGAAAATCATGCATACCGTTAAACTGTCAGACCGTTTTTGTAGATTGGTACGGTCAGTATGATCATCTCAGTTAGTATTAGCTAAAATTTCAACTATCAGGAATTTCTGACTGTGAACGATCAGCCTGACTAACCCTTAAAGATAAATTAATTAACCTTATTGACAAAGAAAGTCTGAGAATTATTTCAAACTAAATATATATATATATATATATATATATTCTATATATTTACTTTAGTAGGTCATTTATTTAGGCACCCATATCTAAAAAAAATAAAGCTTAATTCCGTTCAAGAGAATTGCATATCTTTAGTATGTCTCTCTAGAATCAATGTTATTAAAAAAAGAACTCGTTAAATTTACAATAATCAAGCATGATATATTTAAAACACTAACTTTTTCATTAAAATAAGAATTACTTGTTTCTCTTACTGTTTTTGAGCTACACGCAGGTAGTTCAAATAAGTGTAAGCGTCCACTGGAGTATACATACTTGGAGAATAGAAGTACCCTCCGGGAGGTCATCAACGCATGTCAAAATTCTCCATTGATCAGTTTGGAAGAAGCTGTTCAAAGCGTCATTGGTTGCTCGTTGATTGGAAAGTGTACCATATGTTTCTATTGTAAAGGTTGCTTTTATCTCCAATTTGTCCAATTTAATGCTTTATAATGTCTTCTTGCATTTGCATGAAAATGCAGCATCATCGATGTTTAAATGAATTATAAGTTCCATGCCTAAAGCTGGTAATAGGAAAGCAATACTACTTTGTAATTTACAATAATCAACCATAACATATGTAAAACACTAACTTTTTCATTAAAATACATGTATGTGCATTAAAAATAAAGTTATATATATACGAATTATAATATATAAATACCAGTTCAAATAATTAACCCTATTCAACAAAGTTAAGTAGACACTAGCATAAAATATTGAATGTAACAATGGCAATAATTCTTCCACACATTCAAAGAGATTTGGACTTAAAATATAGTGAGGCAAGACATGAAGTACATAACCATATATATACATATATCTGTAAAATTGGAATTTTGATCGTGAAAAGTCAAAGTAATTAGTACATATATTAATCAAATTAATTTGATATAAATGCAAATAAGAATGAGATGGAACAAAAACATGCATAATTATGCTGTAAAATTATTGGGGCTAATTGGAGAAGAAAATTTGGAAATTGTAAAACTAACTTCTCTATATATTGACGGTAGAGAAGGAGAACAATGTTGGTTCCAACGAATCGGCGGCAAGCGATTAGGCTGGCGGTAGGGGGGAGAGAGAGAATGTGAAAAGTGATTTGTTTAGTTTTGCAAAATGTAAACGACAATGTTTTCTTACACTTGAAAAATGTCAACATTGGAAACGATAACAACAATTTAACTATGAAGTTCTCAAAATGACAATTTGCATAGAAACAATAATATCATTTTTAACAACAGTGTTGTGATAAACGGCGACATATTTGAAATAGACACATTGTTCTAATTTGGAACACACAAAATATATATAATAATTTTCAGCTGGTTTTTTAATTAAAAAAACAAAAACAAAATAGAAGTTCTCTTCTACCCAGCCAAAGAGGTTTTGCAAGAGAACAGAGGAACTTAAGGGGAGTGATCAAGTCGCATGAGATAATGCGGCTAATGTCGCCGTTGTGGTCAGTTAGGTTAGTAAGATGACAATTGAAAACACGATCGGACAGGGAGAGGTCTTCAAAAGAGACAGATTGAGGTTTTTTTTTTTTTTTTTTGGTTGATAGATATTCGGGGAGGGGGAGGGGGAGGGGGGGGGGGGGGGGGGGGTGGGGATCAATGGGGTTGGAGATTTGGGATAGAGTGGTTGGGGTTAGGGACTGGACAGGGAGAGAGGGACGAAAGAGAGTGATTGAGGTTTTTGTGTTTTTTTTGGGCTGGTTGATATTTGGGGGAAGATTGATAGGGTTAGGCATACGAGACTTTCAAATTTGAGAGAAGGGGCCTTTTTTCAGAAAGGGGATAGGGTCCTTTTTTTTTTTTTTTTTTTTTAAAGGAGGGAGTCTTTTTGATCTTTTCCCTTAAAAATTGAATAAAAAAAATAAAAAAGAAAATAAATTTTGATACAAGGTTATGTTTGTAATCCCGTTTCAGTTGGAGGTAATATGTACAATTGTTCCCGTCGGGTTTGCGTGGTGAGCGAGGAGGAAGTAGTTTCTCGTCGGTTGATGGGCCACCGACGAGAACAGCAGCATCAGGAGCACTTTCTTCGTCAGCTGCCCAAAAATTGACGAGAAAAAGCTAGATGATAATAATAATAATAAAAGGAAAAGAAAAGGTCGGCTATGCAATTATCCGAATCACTCTCCCCCAAAAAAAAACCATTTCTTGCCAAGTCCTGCTCTCCTCTCTCCCAATCACTCTCCCCCAAATTAAATCGCTCAAATCTCTCTCCCCCTCCACCCCGAGTTGCCCAAATCTGTTTATTATTCTCTGATCTCCGCTCCAAATCAACCTTAAAACGTGTTTTCTCTCCGCCCCAAATCACCCCCATTCTCCAGTTCGCTCCCTGCCGATCAGTCACAAAGCCACCATATTTTCCGGTAATCATATGCTTTTTCACTCAGTTTCTTTCAATCTCCCATTTATTCAGACATTGGGTATGATAAAGATCAGGTTTATTGTTTTTTTCTTTTGAAGCTTTTATTTTGAGTTTTATGTTTGGGTTTTGAAAAAGTTTTAGGCGCTTATTCGACTACCGGAACCGCTCCTCTTTCGGCGACCGCCGCCGCCGCCGCCGCCGCCCGCGTCTCCTCTCTCTGCCGTTTGGCGATTTTTTTTTTAAAATTTGATTATTGTTATTTTTTTTCCCGAATAGTTAGGTTTATTAGTGTATCAAAAATAGATTTTTAATACTTTGCTGATAGGTGTGAATATTTAATGCTGTGTGCACATAATTCCGTGCTAATGTTTTATCCTTTACATGACTCTTATTACATATTATATATATCATGTTCATATTTCAACTAAGCGGTGGAACTTGGCGAAATAAGTTTTTTAGAATGCACAGTAGTTATGATCGGAGACGGAGCATTTTTATTTTGGGGAAATACCTAATCGTTAGTTGAATTGAGATCTAGCCGTTGATTATTTATCATCATTAATATCTTGTAAACCGTGTGATCCTTTTTGCTCTGCATGATAATTCTTCTATTGCTTCCTGTTTTTGCAATTGAAAGTTCCCACTGGGAAACATATTTGCTTTACTGATTATTGAGAGAAAACTTGAATTTGAGAGAGAGAGAGAGAGAGAGAGAGAGAGAGAAGAGATTAAACAAATTGACATAAGAAGTCATTTTTCTACGGACAATCTTGAAGCTCGAAAACGAGCAAGTACCAGAAGCCATACAAATAGTAAAAAACGACATTGGTTGGAGTTGACATATTATTTCTGTCAATTTTGGTTGCCACCGCTGAAGTACATCTTGAGAAGAGTACTTTACTTGTACCTCTAATTAATTAATCAGTTGACGACATACAATGTTGTCTCCGCTCCTCTAAAGTAGGCTCTATTTGCATACACACACACACACACACACACACATGTGAGTGAAAATCACATTCTAGTGATACTAGTTAGTGTATGTGAGTGTCACATTCCGCTCTAAATAGTCATTTTAGTGAAAATCAGGAAACCCAACAATTTAGCCAAGGATAAGGTGTTGTTTTAGCTTTAAAAGTTGGAGGGCATTTGATAAATTAAATCTTACGACGATATGAAGAGGTTTAATAACTTAAAAGCATTTTTATAATATGAGGAATCTATTGGTAATCTGCCAACGCTCCTCTCTGCCGCTCGCTTTTCCTCTCTCTGCCACTTATTCAAAATCAGGTTTAGCGAATTTTTTTTTTTTCGTTTTTAATTTGATTCTTGTTAATGTTTTAATATTCTGATTAATCCTGAATAGATTTTTGATACTTTGTTGATTGGTGTGAATTTTGGTACGTTTCTCTACTCGAGTTGAATCTATAGTTTTTGTTTTTGTTTTTTTTTTTAAATTAAATAGTAGATGTTGACAGCAAAAACATTTTAATAAAGTTATTTTCATTGAGTTGTGTTGTTGGCTGCCGTCTTTTTTTTTTTCTTTTTTTTTTTAATTTTAGAGTTATTTTTTTTGGTGATATAATTTAGATTGTTTTGTTTTTTTAAATTCAATTTTATTGTGTTCGGTTTTATATGAATAAAACCATAGATATCTGAGTTCTGCACAAGTTTCATTCTTCAAAGCATCGTAGGTTTGGGAATTTCAGGGGATATTGAAAGTTACAAATGAATGACCTATATATGTTCTCATGAGTCGAGACAACCAAGTCTGGGAGTAAAATTAAAAGGGCTTCTGATCCATACAACTTAACCTTGCCCAAATTTTCCTCTTCCTGGGTTAAATGCTGATGCAGTATGTTGGTTAGCAACAAAGTAATAGCTACAACAATGCCAGAGTTGCTTTCTGGTGTATTTCTTTTACATTCCAAGACCCTAATATAGAATGTTTCAATTTTTCAAACATTTTTGGTTTATTGTCACCGATAGGAAGAAGAGTGGTTTTAAGTTTTGTGATGTGTTATCAGTGTGGGTTTTGACTTTTGAGAGTTAGGTTCTGCACTCTATATTCCAAATGGTAATCAGATATTTCAGTTTGTTGAAGAGACTTTTTAGTTCCTATCTCTGTTTTCAATCCTTCCCTGAGCTCCAATGGTATTTGGAGTAATGTTATAGTTCTTTCCTTTGCATCCAAACTAAATTATCTGGGAATCATATTTGCTTTAGTGATTAGTGAGAGAAAACTTGAATTTGAGAGAGAGAGAAGTGATTAGGTAGGACTAGCATCATACACTTTTACTTTGATTTCTTACCAGTTTCTGTGTGAGGAGTAAGTTGACTTTATGTACAATGTTTGTTTTGTTTGACTGATCAGTTCTGCGAATGTGTTATTTGGAATGTACTAAAGGGTTACTTGTTTCCCAGTCTCTTTGTGAGGACTAAGTGGACTAAATGGTTGTTAGGTATGTGTAATGTTTGCTTTTCATGATAGTTTTTGATGTGAATGCGTGTAATTCGGAATGTATATCTAACTCAAGCTGAGAGATCAGATGGATTCCTTACCGAATTAAGAGTTGGTACTGCTGATCTTCACTTAATCCTTCTTCATGTGCCCCTTTTTTTTTTTTTTTTTGAATTGTTTTGGTTAAGTGGAAAAGACTTTTAAAGGGGCTGTAGTCTTTATTACTACTTCCACGGTCATGTTTGTTGATTGTGTTCAAATCTTTCTTGAAGCATACCGCTGATTTCCATACTAAAGCGTTTACATTCCACACAAACAGTAAATGTTCATGCGTTACTCGAAAGCTAAACCAATAATTTGTATGCTAGTTCATGTTAATCCGTTGCAGTTTTTGGCTTCTTTATTCCATTTCGTGGTTCTGGATTCTGTTATTTATATTGTTTGTGGGAGTCCCGTGGCCGCCTAGTCTATGCTGTTCTTTAGTTTCTGGTGCTCTGTTTCTCATGTGTGAACTTTTTTTTTAAGCTTCAATGAGTTCGTTCTTACTCATCTTGTTTTCCATTCTAGAAGACTATTTTTAGGAAATGAGCATGTAGTATAATCGGATTGCTAAACTTTCCTGCATCAAATCATACGGTTTTGTTGCATTTTTTGGAAGATAAAAGTTTCTATAGTTTCCTAATGTACTGGTGGATTTAAGAATTGCTTGACCATGGGTTTTTAGAAACTTGTTACGAACCATTCTATCATAATATCCACCAAATGCAACTCTACTTTATTTTTTGCCCTCAAAGGATTACAATTAACTTTTTGTTTAACACAATATTCTCATTTGATCCACCAAATTGAACCTTGATGTCCGTTTATTTGCCAAAAAGAACACACAAAAAAAAAAAAAAAAAGGAATAACAGATTGGGATTTTATATTCTCTATTTCTTGAAAGACTAGACTCTGTTTGGCAGGTACGTCCATTTGCTAGTTGTGATTAATTTATGGAAACTTGATGATGTGTGAAATATTTCTAGGATGATTATGGGTTTTGACTAGTGTTTGATATAGAGATTTTAATTAGAGTTTGAAATTTAAATTTACAAGTTTGCACGAATATGTGAGATTATGTTATTCGTGTATTTGATTAGTGCTATTATCTAACTTTATAAATTTGTTTAGTTGTAGCTTTCGGAAATAAGGAGCTGCAGAATTCAAGATTTGGATGTGTTTTGATACCAATGGGTAGGAGAATTAATACAATTCATTAGTTGAACAGTTAATTTAGCAATTTTTTGTTTTTCTATTTTTTGGAGAGATTCAGACTTATACAGTAATTATGTGCATATTATAATATTTTCTTTATAATTTTGGATATTATACATTTTCAGGTGTTATTGTATTTGTGTACGGTTTTTTCAGTGGTGCTTGCATTATTAATTTGTAAAAGAAAAAATAATAAAGTTCCGATTGATAAAATGGTTTGACTTAAGATTTTTAAGTTGAGTTGAAGATAAGTTAAGTTGAGAGTTAAAGTTGAGCATTTGGTAAAAAGTTTGAGTTGAAAATTTTAACTTAAATTAAGTGTTTGGATGTAAAAGGTTGGAGTTAAAAAGTTTAATTTGAGTTAGGTCTTGTTTGGATGAGTTAAAAAGTTTAATTTGAATTGAGTGTTTGGATGTAAAAAATTTGAGTTAAAAAGTTTAACTTGAGTTAGGGTTTTGTTTGAATGTAAAATGTTTGAGTTAAAAAATTTAACTTGAAAAGATAAGTTTCCATGTCATTGTAGGTTGTGAATGGAAAAATAGAAAAAAATAAATTAAACAAAATAAAAACACATTAACAACATGCATCAAAGTTTTTATAATATTTTTTACATAGTCATAAAATATAACAACAATAATTACGTAATTGTTAACTAAAAGTGTTCATAAAAAAATATGAAATTCTTCCCGTAATCAAGTTTAAATAGATAAAATTGACTTTAATTTCAAATGGATTTAAAAATTAATTAAAAATCTTTTTTTTTCTAAAATAATTAATCAATTTTCTTAAATAATTAATAATTGATCATATAATAGTTATTTGGAGATTCTACAATGGGATAAGGATTTTCACCTCATCAATAGAGTGATGTCCAACAGATGATAACGAGTATATTAATATGATATGCCAAATTAAGGTTATAACATGTAATAAATAATAATAATAATAATAATAATGACAATAATAATAATAATAAACTCTTTTTGATTCACCCAACTTCCCAGCGTCCCCCCACCACCCGATGGCAACCCAGCCCCCCCGGCGAAGGCGAACCACCACCACAAGATCCCCTGGTAGGCCACCGACCAGCCAAACTTGCCTCCAACCCTGAGATCGTCTACGAGCACAAGTAGAGGAAGGAGACCACCTTCGACATCGTAGACGGGAACGGGTGTCGCGTGGACCGCACCAGAGTGCGGAGGGGGGCTCGGACGATTGGCAATCCATTTGGTTGAAGATCTGAAATCGCGAGCTGAAGGGGGCGGAAGGAGCTCGAGTGGATGGCGTCGGAGCTCAGAGGAGAGAGAGAGAGAGAAAATGTCAGGCTTCTTGTTCGGATCCTTATCGTCATCGGCCTTATCCTTATCTCCGTTCTCATTCGGATCCCCCGCTGCCCCGGCATTCGAATCCATCGCAGCCTTCAACAGGTTTTCATTCGAATCATCCTCAAACTCTAGCTCCACTTCTTCTTCTCCTTTGCCTTCAACAACGCCTTTTCTTTATCCTCAAACCCTACATCTACCGCCGAGCCGTTGTTCGGTTTTGCGTCTTTCGCTCCCTCCTCGTCTTCTCCCTCGCCATCCTTCTCCTTCGGCTCCTCCGTCGCCATATCGCTGGTGCCTGGTTCGGCTCCAGCTCCCTCCCTATTTGGCTCCTCCTCTGATGCAACTCGTAGTTCTTCACTGTTCGTAGCCCAGTAAACCAAGTCTGGTTTACTATGCAATGGTCCAACACATAGTTGGGATCAAACTTACTCACCAAAAGGGTTGAGTTCAGTTTGAACTCAAAATATTGAGTCCAAACTGACTTACAAAACATTCTCTAAATATATCAGGTTTGTTAAAATGTATAGAGCATAAACAACGAACAAGTGAACTCAAGAAATTATATAATGAAAATGAATTACACCAAAATACAACCTTAACCCGAAGTAAAGCAAACAAACGAAATTGTCGAGGCACGTGAATCACGCTCTCCTTAAAACAGATTCGTCCCCTCTAATAAGTGCACGAGGCTTCAAATGGACGTCCGTTTCCCAGGATACAATGACAACAGCGGTAGTTTAGCACGATCGAAAAACCGCCTCCGACGAACTTGAAACAAAGTCTTCCCTCTATCACCAAAAAATCCGACCATTATAAGAGAAAACTCAAGAAGAACAAAAGAAAGGAACTTGTGGAAGAGCTCTCGGATTTTAAGTGTGTGAAGTAAAAAGCAATTTCAGAACATGTAGAGGCCTCCTTTTATAGGCTCTAGGGTGAGACAACATCTTTAATTCGGATTAATGCACCATTAGTGCAAAAAACCGAAACCATTAGCTTAATACCAGATTAATGCACCATTAGTGCTAAAATTCAAAAGAAAAACGTTTGATTTTAATCCGGATTAATGCACATTAGTGCTGCCTATTCATTCACCTTTTGGACTCATAACTGATGTCCATAAATTCGGAATTTATGTTGGAGAGAAAGAGAAAAAAATTTCAAAACAAAGCTCACGCTGAGCAAGTTCGACGAACTGGCATTCGCGTCGCCCACGTCGTGCGGGCGCACACATTGGGCCCCCAACCCATCGGGGCTGGGATTTGCACCCCCCTGCGCGTGAGAGAGCATCTTGGGTACACAAGCTTACCCAAATCTAAAAGTGCAAATCCTTATAAAGTCCATCAAACTTTCATTCATTACCAATGTAGGACTCTACATTTATGAGCTACTTCCAACATAATCCTATTCCAATGGGCACTCTTTGAGCATCAATTTCTCATTCACCCGAACACCATTTTGGACTTATAAATATATGATTTCGATCTCCTCGCGATGGAGAACGCAAATCCACCAAGACCCGTCAATTTTACCAAGTGGGTCCCATTCAAATTTAGACCTCAAAATGGCTCCTCAAAATGGTTAAAAACCATTTTTTCCAACAATCCCTAACATGAATGAAAATTAACCAACGACGAGGGAAAACAAAAGACACTACACAGTGATAGAGTTCTACGGTTAACATCTGCATAGGATAGGTAGGCGTTAACCCTTGAACCTTCCCTTGTGAAAATATACTTTCTTTACTGGCTGATCAGTAGACACGTTGTCTTTGAACTGTTCTGCCATTTGTGTAAACGATAATATACCTCACACAGATATTTTCTTGACATAGTTTCAATTCTCATACTTATGTCCATTTTGGCCATGGATATCGTCTTGGTTCTGCAAGAGTTCTTAAAAAATTGAGCCCTAACAATTCTTCTTTGAAGCGGCCCCACTTTTCTCTCACATAGGTATTTCTTAATCAAGAGTAACCCATATTACTCAGCTCGGATTCCCGATACTTAAGAATCATTAAAAGCATAGCTTAACCTATCTCGTACGGGTATCACTGTTTTTCATCACAGGAATGAGCTGGAGGGTAACCCCCACAGTGATCCTACTCGGTCTATTCAGTTTAGTTATCCCATTGAACCTAGATCTTGGGATCTCCAGTCTACTAGGTTGGGTTTCCACTGTTTCGACCTATTTTTTCTGTGGGCTTAAGTCCCATTCCCCTTGATGATTTCTCAACTAGATCTCTATTTAACCTTTTGGTTAGCGGATCCGCAATATTTTCTTTTGACTTTACATAGTCAATCGTTATAATTCCAGTTGAGATTAAGCTCTGTGTTATGTCGACGACGAATGTGTCTTGACTTACCGTTATACATGACATTTTGTGCCCTGCCTATAGCTGATTGACTATCACTATGTATGCTTATTGCAAGCACATGTTTCGGCCATTCTGGAATATCTTCTAAGAACTGTTGTAACCATTCAGCTTCTTCGCCGCTTTTATCTAAAGCTACAAACTCAGACTCTATTGTGGATCTGGTTATTACTGTCTGCTTAGAAGATTTCCAAGATACTGCTGCACCTCCCAAAGTGAATACATATCCACTAGTGGCCTTAGAATCCTGTATATCAGATATCCAGCTTGCATCTGAATATCCTTCTAGAACATCAGGAAATCTTGTATAATACAGCCCATAGTCACGAGTATAACATAAGTACCTAAATACTCTAACAATTGCTTTCCAGTAGTCATCCCTTGGATTGCTCGTGAACCTACTCAAACAACTCACAGTGAAATTATATCAGATATCCAGCTTGCATCTGAATATCCTTCTAGAACATCAGGAAATCTTGTATAATACAGCCCCATAGTCACGAGTATAACATAAGTACCTAAGTACTCTAACAATTGCTTTCCAGTAGTCAGCCCTTGGATTGCTCGTGAACCTACTCAAACAACTCACAGTGAAAGCAATGTCTGGTCTTGTACAACTCATTAAGTACATCAGACTCCCTATCACTCTTGCATACTCCATTTGAGATATACCATCTCCTTTATTCTTGGACAGATGTTGATTTACATCAATTGGAGTTCTAGCCACTTCAGAATCATCTTTGTTGAATTTATCAAGTATCTTGTCCACATAGTGTGACTGACTCAATATAATACCATCAGGCGATCTTATAATTTTAATTCCCAAAATTACATCGGCCAGTCCCATGTCTTTCATGTCAAATCTTGAATTTAACATATCCTTGGTAGATTTGATCATCCGATCATTGCTACCTGTGATTAGCATGTCATCTACATATAGACAGAGTATGACATATCCGTCATCTGTGTTTTTGACATAAACACACTTGTCACACTCATTGATTTTGAACCCATTTGTCATCATTACATTATCAAATTTCTCGTGCCATTGTTTTGGGGCTTGCTTAAGTCCATACAAGGACTTCACAAGTTTGCAGACTTTCTTTTCTTGTCCTGGAGCTATACAACCCTCGGGTTGTTCCATATAAATTTCTTCTTCAAGATCTTCATTAAGAAAAGTTGTCTTTACGTCCATCTGATGGACTTCAAGATTTCGCAGTGCGACAATCGCCAAAATCATTCTTATTGAGGTTATTCTCGTCATGGGAGAATCTGTGTCAAAGTAATCAAAGCCTTCTCGTTGTCTATATCCTTTTATTACAAGTCTGACCTTATACTTATCAATTGTTCCATCTGCCTTCATTTTCCGTTTGAAAATCCACTTAGAACCTAATGGTTTACTTCCCGGAGGAAGATCCACTAACTCCCAAGTATGGTTTTGCAAGATAGAATCAATTTCACTCTTTATGGCTTCTTTCCATAAAAAACCCTCAGTGGAGCTTATTGCTTCTTTATAAGTTTGAGGTTCAGCCTCTAGCATATAGGTCAGAAAATCTGGTCCAAAAGATTTTTCTATCCTTGCCCTTTTGCTTCGTCTAAGCTCTTCTTCCTCTTTCTCAGTTTCATAATTTTTCTCTTGGTCTTGACTATTCTCTTCAATAGTCTCATATGTTCGTTTAGACGAACTTGGACTATCTTCCTTGGAATTACAAGGAAATACATGTTCGAAGAACGATGCGTTTCTAGATTCCATTATCGTGTTCTTGTGTATATCAGGGTTTTTAGATTCATGCACAAGGAACCGATATGCACTACTATTGTGGGCATAGCCAATGAAAATGCAATCAACCGTTTTAGGACCCATTCTCATCTTCTTTGACCCGGGTACCAGTACTTTGGCAAGACAACCCCATACTCTTAAGTATTTGTAAGAAGGCTTCCTTCTTTTCCATAATTCGTATGGAGTTTTATCCTCTTTTTTCCGGAGAATCTTATTTAAAAGATAGTTAGCCGACAAAATAGCTTCCCCCCACATGTTCTGTAGCAAACTAGAACTTAACAACATTGCATTCATCATATCCTTTAAGGTACGATTCTTGCGTTCAGCCACTCTATTTGACTGAGGAGAATAAGGTGGCGTGACTTCATGAATAATACCATGTTATGAACAAAATTCACCAAATGGTTCTACATATTCACCACCACGGTCACTTTTTACCATCTTAATTTTCTTATTAAGTTGGTTCTCAACTTCTTGCTTATAAAGAACAAATTTCTCTATGGCCTCATTTTTGCTTTTAAGCAAATACACATAGCAATATTTTGTGCTATCATCGATAAAAGTAATAAAATACTTGTTACCACCTCTTGTTTGAACAAACTTTAAGTCACAAATATCACTATGAATTAATTCAAGTGGTTCAGTATTCCTTTCAATTGTTTGAAATGATGATCTTGTTTGTTTTGCTTCAACACAAGTTTCACACTTATGTTTTGAATCAATTTCAAAAGCAGGTATGTGATCCAAGTTAATTAATCTACGCAATGTATCAAACTTAACATGTCCTAGTCTACCATGCCATAAATTAGAAGACTCAAGCATATAAGTAGAAGACTTTTTATTCTTATTGATGGATTTGGACTTAACAGCCATTACATTCATTTTCCACATTCCATCTTTCACATAACCCCTTCCTACATACATTTCATATTTAGACAAAACTATTTTCTGGACCTCAAAAATCATCTTGAACCCATGCAAGCTCATCATTGTTCCGGAGATCAGATTCTTCCGGATTTCAGGCACATACAGCACGTTGTGCAGCTTCACTTCTTTTCCGGATGTCATCTTTAGGAATAAAGTCCCTTGATCCTTGATCTCAGAAGTTGCAGAGTTGTCCATATACAGCTTCTCCCCAGTTTCCAAAGGAACTAGATCAGCAAATGCAGCTCTATCCGAACAAATATGACGGGTGGCACCAGTATCAAGCCACCACTCCTTTGGGTTAGAGTCCACCATGTTGACTTCAGAAACCACAGCTGAAAGACTGATGTCGGACACCTCTTGTATGATGGTGTCCACCACATTGGCCTCTTTCTTCTTGTTTCTTTTCGGCAATCTACAATTAGCCGACTTGTGATCCATTTTGTCACAATTGAAACACTTCTCTTGGAATTTCTATTTCTTAGAAACTCCACCTTTAGGTCCCAGTTTAGAACCTATCTTGTTGAACTTCTTGTTCTTCGAGCTTTGACCGTGCTCCACCATATTAGCCTTGGCAGAATTGGCAGCAGTATTGTTGGAGAGCCTATTCTTTGAGCTCCTATTATATTCTTCAATGCGAAGTCTCACAATGAGGTCTTCCACATTCATTTCCTTTCTCTTGTGCTTCAAATAATTCTTGAAGTCTTTCCACGCAGGAGGTAGCTTCTCTATAATTGCAGCTACCTGAAAAGACTTACTAATAACCATTCCTTCAGCATGAATTCCATGAATGATTAATTGAAGCTCTTGAACTTGACTGATGACAGTTTTGGAATCCACCATCTTAAAGTTCATGAACTGTCCCACCAAGAACTTTTTCACACCGGCATCTTCTGATTTGTACTTACGATCCAATGACTCTCACAGTTCCTTGGCCGATTCCTTCATACTATACACACTGTAAAGCGAATCAAACAAGCCATTCATAATGTAATTCCGACATGGGAAATCCGAATGCTTCCACGCATCAAAAGCATGCACCACTTGTGCATCTGTCTCATCCTCTCTAATCTTAGGAGAATCCTCTCTTAAGAATCTCGCAAGATTCAAAGTGGTTAGATAAAACAACATCTTTTATTGCTACGTCTTAAAATTCAAACCGGTGAATTTATCCGGCTTCTCGTTGTGATTCATAGGGACGGTCACCGCCAAAGGCTGCGAAGAAGACGAGGCCACCCAAGGTGATGGCATCGGTTTCACAGCTGGGTTCTCAGTTGGCACGATATTCATATTTTCAGCCATTTCTAAAAACAAGTCAAATATTAGAACCAAACTAATAACCAATAAAATAAAGCTATAAATACATATAGCTAATAATACAATAAATATGAACAAACCTTTTTAAAGAAAACGTTATATACAAGAAAACGTTATATATATATATATATTTTTTTAAACTTGAAATTCAATGGACCGTTTCCAAAATAAATTAACTTATATATATATATATATATATAATATGGACTAACGTTCGGAAAAGAAAACGGTTATATTCTAGATTTAAAGTAAACCACAAAACAAAAGATTTTATAGCTTCCAACCGACTGACAAAAATATTTAATGACCAGAACTACAACAAAACAATGTTAGCAATCTCTTGTTTTCCAAAATTAAACTACCGCATATACATATAACCATAAACCGTAGCACCAACAAAAAATATAAGCAATTCCCACTGAATGCGAACAACCTGTCGGTTGTCTATGGAACGTATCTGTTTTAAGATTGTTAAAATGTATAGAGCATAAACAACGAACAAGTGAACTCAAGAAATTATATAATGAAAATGGATTACACCAAAATACAACCTTAACCCGAAGTAAAGCAAACAAAGGAAATTGTCGAGGCACGTGAATCACGCTTTCCTTAAAATAGATTCGTTCCCTCCGGTAAGTGCACGAGGCTTCAAATGGACGTCTGTTTCCCAGGATACAACGACAACTGTGGTAGTCTAGCACAATCGAAAAACCTCCTCCGACGAACTTGAAACAAAATCTTCCCTCTATCACCAAAAAATCCGACCACTACAAGAGAAAACTCAAGAAGAACAAAAGAAAGAAACTTGTGCAAGAGCTCTCGGATTTTGAGTGTGTGAAGTAAAAAGCAATTTCAGAACATGTGGAGGCCTCCTTTTATAAGCTCTAGGGTGAGACAACATCCTTAATTCGGATTAATGCACCATTAGTGCAAAAAACTGAAACCATTAGCTTAATACCGGATCAATGCACCATTAGTGCTAAAATTCAAAAGAAAAACGTTTGATTTTAATCCGGATTAATGCACATTAGTGCTGCCCATTCATTCACCTCTTGGACTCATAATTGATGTCCATAAATTCGGAATTTATGTTGGAGAGAAAGAGAAAAAAAGCAAGCTCGACGAACCGGCATTCACGTCGCCCACGTCGTGCGGGCTCACACATTGGGCCCCTAACCCTTCGGGGCTGGGATTTACACCCCCCCTGCGTGTGAGAGAGCATCTTGGGTACACAAGCTTACCCAAGTCTAAAAATGCAAATCCTTATAAAGTCCATCAAACTTTCATTCATTACCAATGTGGGACTCCACATTTATGAGCTACTTCCAACAAAATCCTATTCCAATGGGCACTCTTTGAGCATCAATTTCTCATTCACGTGAATGCCATTTTGGACGTATAAATATATGATTTCGATCTCCTCGCGACGGAAAACGCAAATCCACCAAGACCCGTCAATTTTACCAAGTGGGTCCCATTCAAATTTAGACCTAAAAATGGCTCCTCAAAAAGGTTAAAAACCATTTTTTCCAACAAGGTTTTATTGTATTAATGTACAGTTTTTTCAATTGGGGCTTGCATTTATAATTTGTAAAAAAAAAAAAAAAACCTCCTCGTTGGCTGGGAAAAAAAAAAACATGGAGCTTTTGAAAAAAAAAAAAAAAAAAAAAAAGAGTAAACTTCCTCGTCGTTTGCTGTACAACTGACGAGGAAGATAATAACATCTCGTCGTTTTACAACCAACGAGAAAAGCAAGGGACTTTTCTCGTCCCTTGCTTCCCTAGTCGGTTTGCTGACCGACAAGGAATGTCTCCACGTCAATTCAAAACCGACGTGGAAGTTGGCATTTTTTGCAGTGAGAATGAATCATTTGAATTTTGAACGCTTAATTGATCACCTTGTCCATCATAATTAAGCATTTGGCCCCAACTCAGACCAGACTTTTACCCTCTTACTAAAACTATTCTCTTCTCTCAAACTACTTTCCTGACTTGACCAGTGTCTTCTGCGTGGTGGCAAAGGAAAGGTGGATTTGAGTGTTGACCATCGCTCCAATGACCTTGTTCAATTTCAAGCTTTATTATCATGTTTTTGTGACTTTACATTTCTACCCATACTCAAAATCTGTTATCTCATGTAAGTCCCCTCTAAAAACATTACACTTTACTCGATAATCTCATCCGTCATATACATCATGAAAGAAATTTCGATCCTATTGAAAATGGAATTACAAGGGAAGATTTTTAAAATATGAAAACTTGTCATTAACTATTGCAATATATTTGATACTTACATGTATGCTTTTCATTAAGCTATAGAAAGCTACCTCTGCTGCTGTTTCTACACGCAAACCCTGGTGTCCCATTCGGTAAAGAATAACATAGATTAACGGAGAAAAAGGTAAAAGGTTTCTGTTTTTGCTTTTCTTTTTTCTTTCTTTCTTTTTTTGGGATTTTGATGTTGAGAGATTTACGCTAGCAATTTATATTTGGAAGATACAAATGCCCCATTGTAATTAAATCAGTTAGCTAAATTAACGTCTAGCATATTGAACCAAATACAGTAACTGGTACTAAATCTTTGCTAAACATACTAGTGAGTCTTACCAGATTGAAAAAAATAATGATAATAAAATATAATGTCTTTACTTTGACATTCAACTGTTTATGTTGGGTTCCCCCCCCCCCCCCCCCCCCCTTCTTTATAACTGAAATAATTAGTTTTTGTGTGTATGCATGAGGACTACAAGATTCCACAACAGATGATCATCAATTCTGGAGGCTTACCTTTCTTTTTTTTTTTTTTTTTTTTTTTTTTAATTTTCTGCTAAAGAGAGTATTACTTAATCATTAAACTAAATGAATATTTACTAAAATAAAAATGAATATAAGTGATTAGTGGATCATTTCCAGCGTCAACTTAGCACTGAAAATAAAATGAGAAGGATTCCATTCCCATTGGTCATATGTAATACAATTGTAAAATTGGTGATCAGTACCGGTGAAGAGGGATTAGAGCTGGTCATATATATTTAGATACATACATACATATATAGATGTGTGTGTGCGTGTCTGTTAGTGTGTAGTTGAATATATGAAATCGAATAATGGAAAAACAAATAATGGCGTAGTTCTCATACTTGCGTCATTGATGACCAGCAGAAAATAACTATATATATCTCTCTCTGCAAATGATTGGATAACTGAGAAAGTTGATGATGTCTTGTGCATAGAATATCTGCTATGAAACAAGTATTCCCAATCTAATACCTTTTCTCACACTATGTATGACGTAAATGAGTGGTTTAAATTCACTATGGCCTATAAATTATTATATTAAATGAATTTGAATATAACTTATACTTTAACTCAAAAAAAAAAAAAATAAAATAAAAGGGTGTTCATCTCACGTAATTTAATGATGTAAGAGAAATTCACAATCTAACAATATGTATATATAACGTCCACTCCAGTGCAAGATGTACATAGGATCAGAAACAAAAAATTGCTACAATGCTAGTTTTTGAAGGATTCAACAAAAACGGTGTGAAGCAGGTGCAACTAGCCAGAGTCTCTTAAAAAAATAAAATAAAATCAACAATAATAATACAATTAATAGGACGTAAAACTCTCTGTACACTAACTTTAAAACCTGCTTTAAATTATTATTATTATTATTATTTTATTAAAAAAAATAATTTTAAAACCATGTAACGGTCTCATCGAGTTCCCAAGCATGCTCGCACGCGCCTTTTTATTTTATTTTATTTTTTCAACACAAGAGTTCCCTGTCTATGGCTCGAACAATAGTAGTTACCCCAAAAAGAAAATGCTAAAAAGATAGGATAATCATGAGAGTGTGCGTGTGTATAGATCTGATAATAATAAATAATTATGTGATAGGTAATTAGAAGATCATACGGCAACAAAATTAAAGAAAAATATGCATATATGCATATACATATATATATATATATATATGTATATATCAAGTGGATTAGTAGAAGAATAATGGGATTTATATAACTGAAGATTCCAAATTCAAAAGCTTATGTCAAGCTCAAAGTTATTTTTTTCTCTCAGAACAATGGGCAAAAGATAAAAATGAGACATATCATATATGATATGTGGATATATATATATATATATATATATATATATAATCCAAGTCAATGTTAATGTCATTGTCAATGTCAAGAGGAAAAAAAAAAAAAAAGAAAGGGAAGTAAACTGGAGGAGGAGAGGGAAAAAAATGTTTTCCCATTGGGAACTGGAGGGATCTGTAGAATATAACATATTCTTCAAGCCGAATATATATATATATATATAAGCCAATTCTTATTGTCCAAGAGTAGAGGAGGTCAGAAGAGAGTTAGTAGATGAAAGAAAAACAACAAAAAGGAGGACAACACATATAGAGAGAATGAAAAGAAAGATCTAAAATTAATGGAGAATAAGGTATTTTCGGCTAAACAACGGTCATCCTCGGAAATAAGTTCCGCCATTGAAGGACTGTCCATGGTGGTCAAAGCCGAAAATGGTGATAGTAAAGATGATCAAGATGATAATTCCCTCCAAATCCCCACCAAGCATTTTATTTCTCTCTGCAACAGCCTGGTCCTTCATGTTCTTGGTTACTTTCTTTCTCCTCCCTTTTTTTTTTTAATCTTGACTTCGATACGTAGAGGGATCTTCTCATGGCCATATATATATTGATCCTCTCCTTTTTTTTTTTTTTCTTTTTTTTTTTTTGCAGACAAGATTGGGCCAACAATGGCTGTTCTCAGGCAGGATGTTCATCAAAATATTCAGGTAAATAATCAAGAATAGAATTAAGGCTTTTTAGTATATGTGCCCCAAAAGTACTTCCAGCTCTTTTTTCGTCAATTTAATCCTTAAATTTGCACAATAGTCGTAATTTCGTTGTTTTTCTTTTTTTTTTTTTAGGGGCCCAATTGCTAACTAATTTAAATCATATCCGCAACAAAATTATTTACTGATATAATATAGCATGAATTATGTGCTATGGTATAAATATTTTCTAGATCGTGAAACTTTGACATATTTATACCATTCTGATAAGCTCTTCGATTAAAAAATTTTTTTTCTTAGCCAAATAAGTACTCCCTAATACAAAGTTAAGTGCCTTTAATTGACCATAATGCCAAATTAGCTTGGTCTTCTCAGTAATTAGCACTTGATATTATTTGAGAATAATAACTTGATCATGACGTGCAGTGGTGCCACTTTCGCCATATAGGGATGAAAGGAAGTAGCCGTCCCAATTGATTTTTTTCTAAATAAGATTTTTTTTTTATTTTCAGTTTTTTCATTTTGCGTTCCCCCAAAACTTTACATCTTTTTTTTTTTTTGTTGAATTTTTATATTTCCCAAAAAACAAAAATGATAAGTATTTTGTAAATGAAATAGAAAACTGACTCCGCCATATATATAATATAAACTGTTTTTATACTGTGTGCGTAGAGGTTGGAAATGCAACATGAATCAAATCCTTTAAAGTACTCGAATGTGGTTGAGATGATTAAGGAAGAGGTCGCTGAAGGCACTGCAAGAAAAGGTGCCAGCTGCAGCAAAGCCTTTGTTTGGCTCACCAGGTAATTTAATAGTGTCCATATATATATATATATATATTTGTATATAATATAACGTAATGTCTTTGTAATTTCCGTTAATTTTCGCTTCGTTGTGTAGCTATATATTAGTTGTGATGATTAGACAGGGAAGTCATTTAAAAAATTCTATGATTCTCCAGCTAGTGCCGGCCTTAAGAAGTAACAAACTAAAAATATGTCTTGGTTTACTTCTGTATATAAGAATTTTTTATTTTACTCTCGTCAGGGTATGTCCCCACATATATATATATATATATATACACGCACACACATATGCATTCATATATATATATATACACATTAAAAGGAAAGATTAATCCTGAGAGAGAAACAAATAATTAAGCACTGACAACTCCAAGATTCCTGAAACTTGCATCTACCGCACATGCAAGTGAAAGAGAGAATAATCAGTGTCTAATCGTCACTTGCAAAATCAGTAATAACACACCCTGATATTGATTTCCTGTTAAATTTCCAGTTTACTCTTAATAAGTTCATGTGTTATGTATCGATGATGATTTAATTGTGTATAATAATATTTTAAGATTATTTTTAAGTTTAGTAAATACCAAAAAGAACAATGAGATTGTTTTTCATTTTCTATTAATTTACTTTACTTTTTAATTTAATTACTTTTTTTCTTTATATTTCTTTACTGTTGTGGTAAACCTTATTATTTGTAGCACTTAGAAGAGTGAGAAGATAGGAAGAATTTAATAATCTATCTAGGAAGGAAAATTTAGGAGGCAAAAGTCTTGTTAATTTGGGTTGGTTCTATATTTAGTCTTCAAATTATAGGTATCTTATTTTAATCCCTAACATTTAAAATGTCCTAAATAAATGCTTAATCTATCTAGTTGATCCATATTAGTCCATATCATATGTGATTTTGTAGGAGTGAATTTCGTAATTTCACATGTTAAGGAACAACTGTTGAGAAATAATCTGAGTTTTTTTTTTTTTTTTTTGTCGAGACTTTTGTAATTGGATAGAGCAAATGACTAATTTGTCAAAAACTTATATTGTTCCAAGATTTGTTATCGGATGTTTTAAAGTCAGTCACCAAAATAAGATTTGACCTATAGTTCAAGAACTAATTAAATGGCATATATACATATATAAATATATATATATATCTCTCTATTGTATAGAGTTTGGTGTAAAAAATGAAAACAAAAATACTCCTTTGTTCCTCGTAAGGGTGTGAGAGGAGGGGGGGAAAAAAGATTTTATTCTGTTTGGTTCCTTCACTAACAGGGGGTAGGGTTAGTATCAAATATGGACCCTGAAATAGACATATTATACATCCAATAAATACTCTAGTATATATATATATTTTGTTATAGTATCTATTTATAATATTAAATTCAATATTCAACATACTCTCCTGGAAAATATAAATAATTAAATTACAGTATTGTGTTCTATCATCTTAAGTACATCTAAAATTAAAATAATAAAAGTTTTTTCAAAGAAAATTACAATGATAAACTAAGTTATAAAATGATAAAATTCAAATACTATATTTGAAAGCAAACATTCAATTTGAATAAATATTCAAATTCAAATTTGAATTATGATCTAATTAAATGGACACTAAACAAAGATAATGCAGGAGGGACAAACTGTAATATCAATTTTTAAAATCAACCTAAGGGGCACTGATTTATGAGTTTTTTTTTTTTTTTTTTCTTTTTGGTATATGCAATCTTTTAATTTTAATTGATTTAACAATTATAAAATGACTTAAAAACTAACAACTTATATGTCACGTATATTAGCACTCAAAATTTAGCATTATTTCTTAGATGTGGTAAGCAAACAAATTATAAAAATTCCACCCTCATTAGCACCTTTTTCCTTAATTTCTTCCTACAACTTTACTTACAATTGTAACTTTTTTTTTTTTTTTAACTTCAATTAATGTTTAGATCCCTGGATTTTTCCGTGGCATTACTGCAAAAGTTAGTGAAAGATCCTGGACAGAACATGGAACAAGCAGTTGAAGAGGCCTACAATATCACTTTGAAGCCATGGCACAGATGGATTTCCTCGGCTGCATTTAGAGTAATCCAATTTTTTTTTTATTTGGATTATTTTGATCTATGTCTCTAAACTTTAAGGTCGCTTACATTTTGTCTTCTAAAATCTAAAGACTTTCACTTTACTCTCTGAATTTTAAATTTAACACAATTTTACCCTTTTTGTTAGAATTTCAGTTAAAAATAAATGGGGGAAAAAAAAGTAAGCTAAGTATAATTATGTGATCTTTTTTCGGTTTTTAGGAGAAATTCTAATATAATGGGTTTAGTAAGACTAAATCACATATTTTCTGTCTATTTTTAACTGACATTTCTGATAGAAGGAGTTAAGTGGGATTAAATTCAAATTTCATGAGAAAAAGTGAGAGTGATCCTAAAACTTGGAGGGCATAGATGAAAATAATGCTTTTTAATTAATGGTTTGCATCCATTTTTCTTCACCAAATACATGATTTCCAAGCATATTTTTCCTTGATTAACAAACACATGTATAAATAAATATTTGCAGGTAGCTCTAAAATTAGTGCCTGATTACAGAACTTTCATCAGTGTCCTTTTGGGAAAAGATGAAGACTATGACACCCTTAAAGAGGAGATGCAAACTTTGATCTTATTGCTCGCTCCTTTTCTTGATCAAATCCATGTTGTTCTGGTAAGCCTGTCTCATGATTCATGAACCATTAGCACCCGAATTTATCAAACGTTTCACTGAAACACGGATGAAGGATAATGCGATAAAAAGAATATTAAGTAGTTGATTGGGTGGGTGAATTAAACCATATCCATTTATCTAACTGATTCAAAATGTTTGATCAATTCACTCACCTACTCAACCTCTTAATATTTATTTTGCCATATTACCCTTCACATATGCCCATCACGTGAGTCTCATGTGCTTTATTCCATCATTTTTTTAGGTTTCTGTCACAAAGGAAACAATACTGAATTGGTTTATTAAATATGCTAATAATGTGACGTTTTAAATTTTAGGAAGTAAAGTGATACAACATATAATTAAATATTGAAACTTTTTAGATATATATGTATATATTCACATATTTGTTTTGTCCCTGCAAATTTGCTGCTCTGATATCATCGAATCTTTAAATTTTAGGAAGTAAAGTGATACAACATATAATTAAATATTGAAACTTTTTAGATATATATGTATATATTCACATATTTGTTTTGTCCCTGCAAATGTGCTGCCCTGATATCATCGAACCATTGATTTTGCAGAGATTGTACGGCTTGGATAGGATAAAATCCACCTGAGACATCTATACACACACATATGTATATATACACACAGAGCCAGAAATATGTAGACTACAGTGTTGAGCGGGAAATATGTAGACTACAGTGTTGTTCTTTAATTATATCCAGGTTGCGTTTTCTTCCAACCCCATTTTCCTATGTAATGTATATACATATACACACACAAAGCTTGTTTAATTTGTAACTACAGACAACTAATATCTTTATATATATTTAAGCTAATTCGGTTATACATGCATCAAGATAATTTGTACCAACATTTTGGAAAAATTAAAAACAGAAAAGAATTAGATAAACGAAAAGTCAAAAAACAACCGCTTGCCAAAAAAAAAAAGGGGGGGAGAAAAACAGCGGAAAAGTTTTTTGTTTGAATTTTC
Organism: Ficus microcarpa; assembly: GCA_025413485.1. Taxonomy (NCBI): domain Eukaryota; kingdom Viridiplantae; phylum Streptophyta; class Magnoliopsida; order Rosales; family Moraceae; genus Ficus; species Ficus microcarpa. The sequence goes on along the minus strand of CM046377.1, from coordinate 49,467,842 downwards.
AATAAACAACCACTCCGAGAAATTAGTCAAAATGACAATCTTTAAAGTCGAAATTAAAAATAATAATAATATTAACAACCTTCTTTCATTTTAATATTGAACTTATCAACCGAAAAACCAATCATTCTTGATCGTTTCAAAAAGTGATTTTGTTATTTCAATAACTTACATGCTAAAATCGACATTCATGAATAAAAAGGATATTCGAAAAGTTGGTCAAATTAGCAAAAGTACTAAAATAGGATTCATGTTGGAAAAATGTACTTTCCAAATGCCTTGACGTAATTACCCACCTCACTTAGAATGCAACACGCACACGTTTCATATTTGTGTAGTGTTACAGGGAAATGGGGGAAAGATCAATGAAGAAATTTCCTCAAGCTCTATAAGGAGTTGTGAGTTGACATGGATATATTCAAGGAAAAAAATTTCCACCACGTCCTCGACATTTTCACGATAATATCCATATTTTAAAGTTTTAATATGGATAATATAGAGAAAAATATTTCTTCTCAGAATATCTATCAAATATCCACAATGTTAAAAAATATCTGTAATATCCGTGAATATCTAAGATATTTTTGGATATTTCTACAAAATATCCAAAATATTGGAGAATTTTTTTCGTAAAAATTTTAATTTTTTCGTCCATTTCATTTTTTAAATGTGATAGCATTTTTCAATCCATAATGGTTACACTAAAACAACATATAAGAAGATGTGATATGACTGAAATGAGTCAAATTGATAAGGATTTCATCATCTTGAGTTTTGATTACATGAGCTTAGGAATCAAGTAAAATTGATACGGTTATAACTATTCTTATGATTTTCAAATAGGGTCTAGTTTAGAAATACAAAATCGAGATGGTTTTTTTTTTTTTTTTTTTGATATATTGGTACGTCTCTATCACAAAATTGATATTGATCATATGTCATTGTATATCCATCATGACTCCTTATCAAGTTGGATAAATCAACAATATCCAATTTATGAGTTAATTTTTGGAAGTTAACACTAAAAAACATAAATGTGATACACTATCAATTACTATTTGTAGTTATTAATGAATGTAATATCATACTGAAATTACAATTATTGTATAATTATTGTGATTTCCTATTACATTATGGGATATAATTTTCGTATTTGATAACAAATTTATTGTTTTTGTTTTAAATTAGTTTAGATTAGGTGATATTAGTTCTTTTTATACTTTATAAAAGTTTAGCGAAGATAATAAGCTTTTCTTTTAAGTATCCATTTTTCCGGGATATCCATCGACATTATCCATAAATCAAAACCTCGACAATTCTGTCAATATTGATATTTTCATGCTTGGATAGATCGCTTAAACTATTTATTAAAATAAACAAACTCTATACATATGATAATCTGATATTTGGTAGTTACAAACATAGTCTAATGATAATTCTACACATAATTCTATTTGAGATGTAGAGTCAAATCCTCTAACCTCAAGTTCAAAAAAGTTATAAAAAAAAAAAATTGATATAATGATACATATCAAACGTGATTATACAAACTATTAAATTAAATCAATGCTTGGCCAAAGGATTAATCTTTAGTTAACGGTTACATCCTAGAAACAACGTCTTAATTTCCTAAACTACAAATTTATATTATTTTGCTCCCCATACTTTTAATATTGATAAATTAGTTTCTGAACTTTGGTTTTTTTACAGTTTTGATCCTTGTACTAAAATTGACGAAGGATAATTTGGACAGAGATAATCTCATTGATATCACATAATAATTGAAGTGTAACAGTGTCTTTTTCTTACAATTAATTTTGACTAATCTATCATCAGGAGTAAATTTGACGTGTGTTTATAGAAAACATAGGAGGTGACTCCACGTTTTTTAAAACACGCACAGGTAAATTACTGCAATATTAATTTGAGTAAATATAGAGCAAAGTACTATACTAATAACCCCGGAATTTGTCCTTCGAAATTACAAACACACTCTCCTGATCGAAACAAATAACATCAAACACCTATAAGTTGATCATGATGGAAACTCTACGTTTGAAAGTTTAAATAATTTTAAAACATAAAAAATGCCCTTCCTTACATCAGATTTCAACTATGTATGAAATATTTAGAAAGATGATTGGAAACTCATATTTAAGATGCCTTAGAAGTCATAATGGGATTTGATCTTTGAATGATATTAACCCAAATCTATTCATAAGGAATGGGAATGACGTTCATTAAAAAAATATTAATTATTTCATTTCATTAGTGACTTGTACATGGGGAAAAAAAAAAAAAGGAAAGATATAAAGAAAAAGTACCATATATAAGAATTGGAACAAATTAAGGTTCAAATTCACACAAGACAAAATCATATTAAAATCACAAGCATACAAGATACACGATACAGAATCCAATACAAATTATTCAAAGGAAGCCCAACCGAGGCATATATATATATATATATATATTGAAGAAAAGATGCACATATATAATATATATATATATATTTCCTTTTATTTTTCCTAGCCCGTGTTCCTCAGAACAGGGCACTTTGAACCAGCCCCAAGTGCTTCAGCAGAAGTAGTGTCCATTTTTGCACCCTTAAGAAGTCCTCCAATTAGTTCACCAGAGTCGTAAAAGAACTCCACGCCCACAACTTTCATGTTCTCATCCATCTAAATTTTAGTTTCAAAAAAAAGAAAGAAAAAAAGAAAAGAAAATTTATAAGAAGCATAAATATGTGTGTGTGCATATATATATATATATATATAGATATAAATATGCGTGTGTGTTTTATAGTTGAAAAAAGATAATTGAATACTTACACGAAAAATGGCCATTCCATAGAATTCAACCATTTCTCCAGTAGGGGAATGGCCTTGGAAAGGACCCTCCATGAAGCCCCAGTGCCTGAACTTGTAAACAATGACAGGTGGGCCAGAGTAGACGTCGAGAATTTCCAAGGCGAACCCGCGAGGAAACGTCGTCGTAAACGCCTTATGAGCTGAGTTGACCGTTTCTTTGTACGGGTCGTATCCCCGAAGCTCTTCGGGCATGGACGTCTGCAGCAAAGGAATATATCCTCCACCAAACCTCCTGCCTATCTCTTCCAAAGTTATAGGTTTCCTTCCTGCAGAAATATTTTATCGAACAAGATCTGATTTATTTACAAATCTTTATAGGCGCAATATTCTGAAATTGAAGAGATTTTCAGAAGGAACGTATTCTGTACTACTGATCGAGTTGCAATTTTTTACAATGAACATTGTACGAACCGTTGAGGCTAAAAGTGTACTTATTGGGATCGAGGGTCTTGTAGTCGTTGACATCAACCTTGTGGAAAATCTCCATTTCCCATGTCTTCACAAGATTCTGTACTTGTTCTCCAAGTGATCCCTCAGGCCATATCTATATCACAAAATACAATATAAAAAATTAAAAATTCAACAGATCAGAACAGAATTAGAATATAATCACGAGACCAAACAAGTTCAAATCTATATATATATATATATATATATATGCATATAAAGATGAGAGACAGACCTTAGTTCTTCCTTCTTCAAAGAGTTTGTTGACGACATCATAGTTGGGAGGAGCACCATACCTCCACTTGGTGTCCTTCTCTCCATCTCCTTTCAAAAGGTAACGATACTTGTCGTTTGCAACATCTTCAGATGCCATTATTTGATCTTCTTTATTTAGCACAATATTTGTTTGAGCGTGTTTTTGCAACAATTATTGCATGCTATAGGGTCTTATTTATAGGTCGAAAAAGGCACCCCAAAAAAATAATAATAATAATAAAAGGAACCTACCTATTGGTTACCTAGTATAGAAAAGTCATAATATTTACACAAAGATAAAGACAAGTATGTGTTTGGCCGTACAATCCAAATCTTAGAATTATAATCCAATTTTTGTTTTTTTTTCTCAGCTTTATTATTCACATAGTTTTGTAACTTAAACTTTAAATGTCCATAACTTTACATAGACAAGTCTAAACGAAATGATTTTTTTTTAAATTACATAGAATTTCGAGACGAACAAAACAAGCTTTATATTGATATTTTTTAAATACATTTTAAGTTTTTACATTTTTTAACTCCAACAATTGAATCACGTTAATAAACACAATCAGTCAAAACTCAAATTTAATTCCAAATCTTAACACCAAACACATGCTAAGAATAGTCAGAAAGAATGGACGGAGGAATTAGGATAGCGACTGAAGGATACAAAAGACGTGGCTACACATAAACAAGTTCATTTTTTTATTTACTTATTTTGAATGGACATAACAAGTTTATTGAATAGTTTTTTGTTTTTTGTTTTTGTTTTTATTTTTTATTTTTTGTTTTTTGTTTTTGCTTTTGTTTTTTTTATTTTGTTTTTTTGTTTTTGCTTTTGTTTTTTTGTTTTGTTTTGTTTTTTTTTTTTTTGTTTTTTTTGTGATAATAGTCGTAATCTAACAATATATCAACACCCGATTGTCAAATTCCTCTATCCTAAATTTAAATTAAAAAAAAAAAAGAAAAGAAAAGATATTTTTATCTTTTTTTCACTTTGACATAAAAATTAATCAATGCTTGACAATATTCTCACATTGTCTCCACAACATTCTTTAGGTGTAAGACAACAAATATTTACGTATATACTGCTTGATGGCCCAGTTATGAAATAATTGGCTTCATTTTTTATGGAAAAAAAAAAAAAAAAAAAGATAAAGAGACAGTTTTCAAATCCTTATTTAGATAATTGGCAAAAAAATTATTTAGGATAATTACCTTTACTCAAAAATTGAGCACAACCAATCAGTGAAAAACACATTTAATATTGGTCAATCATTAATTGACAATATTCTTTAAAAAAATATTAATTGATTATAAACAATTAATTAATCATTAATTGACCATTAACAATTAGTCAATCATTGAACAACCACTTAAAAAATGGTTATTTTATTAATTTACAAAACTTCAGTCATTTATTTAAAAAGTTATGAAAAAAGACTATTTACTCATATATTCTTTTTTTCATTCATGTTCTTAAAATAAAAATTGATATTGTGATCAATGATCGAAACATTGATATTGACAAAAATATCGAGGGTCTAAATTTGTGAAAATATTGATTGAGGGTTTTAAATATGAAAAAAAAAATTTTTGATATTTTTATTAAAAATTAGAAATTTCAAGTGAAATTATAGGAAACAAAAAATAACTAAATAATATATAAATTAATCTATCTTTTACAATAATTAAATACAAACAATTTTTTTTCTTTTTATTTTCTTTTTAAAAGAACTTTATTCCAACATTCTAACTATTAAAAAAATAAAATCATGGCTGAAAAGTGCTAATTGTCAAAAATAAATAATTTACATGAAGAAGGAAAATAATTTATATATTACTTTGTTAAAATTGTGAAGGAAAAAAAATAACATCGATACGTTATAATATTACTCAAAAAGTACTAATGTTTCATGGATGTTTTATAATAAATATATTTACCTCCTATATCTGTATATGTATCTAAGGTACCCATTTACAAATAAGGAAATATAAACAAAGTTATCGACATATTCATAATTGATTATGATATATGTTAACTTGTAATTCTTAAGTTCCCAATTGATTTTAGACAAGATCTAATTAACTATACAGTATTTTGCTAAAAGTTACTATTAATTTATTTTTAAAGAGAAATAAAAAAATTTAAAAAAATTACAACAAAAAAAAAAAGAAGATGTTTTTTAAGGTAGCTATATTGTGTCCGTTTGTGGCGGCGAAAGGGCGAGGCGGTTATATTCTAATGAGGACCACTTACGGAGCACAAGCCACAGTCAATCATTGTACGTGACTCATGGATTCTAAAATGTATTTTATTTTTAAGGGTCCTTTGAGTGGTGTTTTCCAAAATTATTTTTTTGTCGTTTTCCTCCGAAGTTATTATTCACTCTTTTGAATTTTTTTTTTTCAAAGAATGCAGTTTTAAATATTTTTTTTATTTTAAATCGAAATTAGATCATTGATTAAAAATTATTTAAAATTTCAAAAGAAATAAAATAAGATCCATATTTCTATTCTTTCTCAAAAAAACTTTAAGTTTTTATATTTTTTTTATTTCAAATAATTCATTACTATAAAATATGCACACTTTCAAAACACAACTCAAAAAACTCTAATTTACAAAACTCCGTTTTCAATCATCTTCAAACGGGCCTAACCTTTGGAACTATAAAATTGTTGTAGACATCACATGCAACTCCGTCAAATTCTGGATTTTGTTCTTTGTTTAATGAAAGAAGTGTTGGAATTGTTGAAAGATAATAAACTACAATTTTTTAGTCTCACATTGAAAAGGAATATTTTTTTTTTTTCTTTTGGCATTGGCACCTTATATGTTGGACTCTTTACCGGAATGCGATAGATTCATGCATCGCTTTGAATTCTGACATTAAAATATATATATATATATATATAATATGTATGTATGTATTAAAGAAAGGATAAATTTTAAATTTTGCCCCTTGCATTTTTTAATCTTATCACAAAATGTCTCATAAATTTTAATTTTTGACATTCTTCTCTCCTGAACTTCAAAAAATTTGTAAAATTTTCCCTTCTATTACATTTTTTTTAAACTAAAATTGAAGACAAACTTCATGTTTTCCACTTGAATTTTAAGTCTTGTCATAAAATGTCTTCAAACTTTGAAACATCAACAAAATTTTCCCTTCCGTCAGATCTATTATAAGAATTGTCACGCGTCATAGAAAGATTAAATTAAAAATGATAATTATGTAAGAACACAAATTAAATTGATAAAAATTGTTTTGCAAATGAAACAAATGGCCCACTGAATTTTTTTTCTTAAAAAAAAAAAAAAAAACTTCTTCAAATGTAAAAACCAAAAAAACAAAAAAACAAAAAAACAAAAACGATGCATGTAAATCCATCTCCTCCTTCGACGACATCTCCTCCCCTAAGCCCAAGTTCGCCGTCACATCCTCGTTCCTCGCCTCAAATCCGCGTTGTAGTCCCCACCTCGTAGCTTGCGTTGTGCCCTCTCCCCCGGCCCAGATCTACATCGCCACTTCTCATCCTTAACTCGTCATGGCCCCCACACCTAACCCTTGGCTTGCACCATCTCTTTTCCCCCTCCCCTCTCCATCGTTCTATGGCAAAACTCAGGAGAGAGAGAGAAGTAATTTTTAAAAAAATTATTAGAAAAAGATTTTAAACAAAGAAATTCTTTTAATTTCTTAAAAATTAGGTTTTCTTTTTATTGATAAAATAAGACTAATAAATTCTTTAAATGCTTTAAATTAAAATTTGTTATTGGGAGTAAAAGTGTCATTTAACCTCATTTTAGTTTGATCTTCGTTCCATGGATTGACAACTGGCAATTTCATTAACAAAACTAACATAATGAAAAGTTTTGCTAATATTTCAAAGTTCAAGGTATTTTGTGACAAGACACAAAGTTCATGGGACAAACTTGAAGTTTGTCCTCAATTTTTGTTAACAAAACCAATAGAAGGGGAAAACTTACAAATGTACAGGAGAACGAATGTTGCAAATTTAAATCTTGGAGGCATTTTGTGACAAAAGCCTTTGTTCAGGGGGCAAACGTGAAATTTGTCATTAAAAAAATCTCGTGGCATATCACACGATTGATGCCATATTTGTCCTTTAGTTATCAAGTTCCAAAGTTGTTAATTTGTCGATCAGTTGGCATCCATATTAGTTATGGTACTAGCTCATTACTTCTTAGGTAACTATCATGATATCAGTCAAAAACAGTTGAACTCATTAACTTTCCGAATTTTATTTGTGAAAAACCAAACAAAATCACAAAAATTGTTCAAAATCAGAGACAACAAAATAAACCAAAATCAAAAGTGGAAAAAATTCAAAAGATAAAAAAAAAAAAAAAAAAGTACAAGGAAAAAAATGAAACAAAACAAAACAAAAAAGGTAAGGAAAAGAGTTTCTCCACACACGGCGGCGACAATGACAACAAGGTCATGAGGTTCACAACAAATAGATCTAGCCTGAAAAAATCGGATCTCGTGGTGTTGGCACGGACATCGCACAAGAATCCGATAGCAAGGTGTAGATCATAAGAGAGGTGACGAGTAATCTGACAGAGATAGATCTCACCAATTGAGAGAGTCAAGTGGTGAGGAAACTGACCAAAAGATTGCACCAATCGTGAGGTGCAATATCAGGATAGTGGGAAAGATTTGTGAGGGAAGAGAGTAGGGTTGCGTCGGGCGAGGGGGAGGGGGAGGGGGAGGGGGTGGGGTGCAGACCTAAGGGCAGTGGAGAATAGAGAAAGTTTGAGGGGAAAGAAAAAAGATACAAAGATAAATATTAAAATTTAAAATAAAAAATAAGAGAATTTGTATGTAATAAAATTATTATTTGAAGAAATGAAAATTGAATAAGGAAATAGGGAGAAACATGTGAAAGTTTAAAAAACATAGAAATTAGAGTTATGTTTTGACCCAAAAAAAAGTATGAAGATAATTAAGAGGTGATGCTGTTTGAATACAGAAATACACATGACACTTTATCTTATAAGACATCATCCAAACTAGTTCATGCGCTGTTTGGAACGTGTTTCACTTTTGTTTTATATTTTTGTCGGAATGTGCAATCTATAGACCTTCTTCCAAAGGCTTTTTTCTTATGAAAAATAGCTTAGTTAAAAAAGTTTTTAAAAATTTATTTTCTTTGAAGATCACTTTTTTTGGTAAATAAAAAAAGAGGATCAATGGTGTCTTCTTGCTCCCAGCCCAACACATAAAGAGTAAGCAACAATTTTGACCATTAAAAAGATGATAATAAAGGATCCTATTCATGTACATTCAACTTCTAACAAGCTAAAGATTTAAATAGTCTATCAACAATCGTTATCAAGCCGGTAAACTTGCGAGATGCTACTTAAACTCTTAACCTGATAAAAACGAAAACTCTAAAAGGATCTCTTTTGTACTATATCACCATCAAATGTGGTCGTTGAATGGCGTTCTATATTTAAGAATGGAATGACAATTGTGTAATAAGTACGAAATATTAGTTTGTTTGGTTCGTTAGTTTGAGTTGAAATATTTTAGTTGTAATAGTAAATTTTTTTGAATTTTCAGAAAAGACAAAAAACTTTTTGGGAAAAAGACAAAAACTTTTTGGGAAAAAGACAAAAAAAAGTACAGTTTGAATTGATATGAAATGATAGGCAAACATACCCTAGCCTCTTGTTGTTACTTTGAGCATTTGCTTGTTCAAAAAGAAAAAAGAAAAATAGCATTTACTCAGTCAAAACAGTGTTGGTTTCTGACATAAGGAGAAAACAGCTCCAATTACCCCCCCCCCCAAATAAAAAAAAAGAGGATGCTCAGAAACATGAACGAACTTGCTTTGATTGAGAGAGAAGAAATGGAGGAAATGTGTACGGAAAAAGTATATGTTCTTTTGTATATGGATTAGTCTTGAGTCGCCGGCCATATTAGTCCAAAAAATATAACTTTTTTTTTTAAGGTTAATTACTAAAAATCAATTTTTATGTAACAATTTAAAATTCTATAATGAGATGTATCAACAGAAAATGTTATGCATTAATATTAATGAAGTAATGTTACATGATATGATTAGGGGTGTTTTAGGAGGTATTGTAGCCAAAATTTTGGAAATATTGAATTGGAGTTAAGATAAGTTTTGAAAAAGTGTGTTTGGTTATTAAGAAAAAAAAAAAACAATTTGGAGTAAAAAAGTGTAAAAACTTTAAATTTGTTTTGGAAAAAAATTCAACATAGATTGGTTTTTTTTGTTTCTTACGAAATTTTATGTAATTTAAAAAAATTCATCTCATTTAGACTTAAAATAACAAAATTATGGATCATTAAAGTTTGAGTGAACTGTAAACGTTTGAAGATTTGAATAGTCAAAAATAGTTTTAAGATGAAGACAAAGACCAAAAAAAAAAAAAAATTGGAGGAAGCACCTGAACGATACAAATTTAGAGACAATTGAACCAATATAACATAAAAAACTAATACTAAACCAATATGAATAAAGTAAAATTGACTAAAATTTGTATGATATTAATCATGAATAGAGAATTTCTATCATGTTAGTTAATAAACAAAAA